>JARYHS010013630.1:309682194-309706194 GCA_031002005.1 Vandiemenella viatica | reverse complement strand
AAACTGTGGAACTGTATTGATCTACTCAAACGAAACAAAATTATGGTACAGTTAATGATAGAATAACATAACAACCGAATAACCCGGGCGCATGTTCCGTTTAAAAGGTAAATTAATCAACATTATTAAATATTTAGTGAATTTGAATGTTTACCGTACATTAACGGAATATTTACGAGCGGTTTTGCAATCACGTGAGCGCTAGGTGGATTCGATAATTGGATTAGTTTCCTGAATTAGCTTAGCTGTGTTTTGCCGACCTCGCGTGTGGCCTGTTTGAAACGCTCGTGGGCAGAAATGCGTTTTGTATTTGCACCTGCAAAATCTTCTCTGCTGGGCACATGCATAGTACCTGATACAGCACCATATTTAATCAATTATCTACTTATTTCAACCTTAAAAAGTGCATATTTATGTCATAAGATATTAGGATTATAATAACAATAGAGAATTATCCCTGGGAATTTGTAACTAAAGAAACATTATTTTGATGGCTCAAATACTCGGACTTCTCGCTCGTCAAATTTTATTTAGCAGTTTTCAAACATAATATCGAGAAAGAGAAATAACAAAACAAAACGCCAAAGATGCTCCGTTGAATACAATTTTTGTTTTGTTGTATTCAATGGAACATCTTTGACGTTGTTTTACGAAGCAACGGTATTTATTGCTGCGCATATTTTGCTTTATATTTATTTATCCGTGAACAGCGGACAGGCTAGAGAGGCGTGTTTATTGACTGAGCGTTCGAGTGTAGTGTGCAGTTGGTTGGAACGTTGAATAAATAATATTTGCCAACGGTTTCGACCTGGCCTTATTATGGCAGACTCTCCTGACACGGTGCAGCTAACTCACTCGGCGCTGGAATCATGCTATTATCCACCATCGTCTGCAGCAGCTCCACCGATGATCCAGAGTCAACAAGAAATGCAGCTACAGTCATCACAAAAGCATCCAAGTTATTGTGACTTGATATCAAACCGTTCTGCGTTTACATAAACGATTTAATTTAGCGGAAAATTCCAATGTGTTAGAAAATGAGGAGATCTTTACCAAATCTATTAGTGTACTAATGAGCGTTCAATAAGAATCAGATCTCAAGACACGAGTCATTGAATTTGACGAGCGACTTGCTAAACGCGCTTGTACTCAAGTTGCAAATGACGAAGAAATGGTCACTGATGTCGCAAGTGATTCTGCGAATCGTACGATGGTTCAAGTCACATTACGTAACGGACAGACACCTTCTAATCAGTGAACTGGCCCCAGTTTGTAAGCACAAACGTAAATTTCAATCCTGAATGAAGCAAGAACAATCGTTATATTCGTTCAGATGTCGGGCCATTTAATGTCTTTGTGAAAAGTGTAAATAAAAATTTTGGTAGACTACACCCCATGCCAATGGAAAAAAATTCTTTAAGCTTTCAATCCCGCATATAAGTATGATATCATCAACATCATATCAGCTGGCAGAAATAGGCTGAAGATTGAAACTAACTCAACAGCTGCAACTGACATGGTAGTTCAGTCAGAAGACAGGAATCTATAACCGTATATACCAAGGATATTAATACACAGGCAATGGATTGTTAGGGATGAATCTTCACCCTATCAGAAGAAGAAATTCATCAAGCTATAGGAAGCGCCTATCCCGGTATTTCTATGATACGGTTTACTGAGAAGAGTATTAATCATAATAATGAAAGACGGATTCTGTTACCAGTCTGCATAATTACTTTCAGATCTCAATCTTTATCAGCCCATGTTGCGATTTTTTGGATACTGTGTTCATTAGAGCCTCTGTTCCACAAATACTTGTTTGTGGTAATTGTGTGCGATTCCGACACCGCATGACATAGTGTCGCAGCGCCATTCGATGCAGTGAATGTGGTGGCTCCCACACGGTAGAATTATGCGCCAGCACAGCTGATCCAGGATGCGTTCACTGCCAGGGACCATAACTTTCCACTGATAAACAATGCCAGTATACGTACAACAAAGAGCATGTGCGGCAAAGGTCTACAATAAAGCCCCACCAGCGACGATTTTGAACTCTGTCCACAGACAGACGTATTCACAACCAATCGGCGCCCCGTCGTGTTATAATGACGATAAGCAATTGCCACCTCTTCTACAGACTACAAAGTCGCTTCCTAGTGCAGCCCGAAACAGTGCATTCCAGAACAGACCTATCATCCCTTTCCACTAATAACTACACATACGTCATCAACCAGAAACAGTCCTTACGAATCAACCGCTTCACACTCCTCTACTGTCACCAGCCGCTTCAAAATCGCAATTACCCAATTATCCTCCTGTATAGCAGAGAATGGATATTTCGCAGCATTTACCAACATCACCCTTCATACAGAACCTACTCTGCGCACTTCCATAGTATGGATATGCCTCCTTCAGCAGCAAATGGAATGCTAATTGAGCAAATATTGGAAATGAATTTGCAGATGATATATGAATTTCAAGCGTCTCCATCTGGTACTCTTCAGCTTGATCCACTTCGTCGCTTTCTTAGTAGGTACCAAGTAAAGTACACACAACAACAACCCTCCTTTATTTGAGAACTATGGTGCATACAATATTAGAGTTTAATTCACGTACTCTCAGTGCTAATCGAGATTTATTTCTGACGGTACTGAGTACTCTCAACATATGTGTTGCCATTATCAGAATCTTGGTTGAAGACAAGAAAGAATATTTCTTGTCCATCATACACTATGTATCGTAATGATCGCGATGACAGCCGGGGAGGTATCGCATTCTAATTAGGACCTCGATACCCCATGTAGCGATCATTATAGATCACTCATATATAATCTTTCCAGGCAATCGTAGTCAGAGTGATGATTAGTCTACCGGACATTGTACTACTCACCTAGAAACGCCATCACACAACGCGGATAACGCTATTTTATGCAACAGTTGGAGCAACCGATATTAATCTGTGACGATTTTAATGCTCAGAATACAACATGGGATTGTGAGACAACAGATGTCTATGGAAGGACTTTGTTGGAGTTAATAGAAGATCATGAGCTATTCGTTCTAAATGAGGGATCTGCAACAAGATATTATTTTGCCAGAACAACGGATATCCGTCATAGATCTTACCCTGTGCTCAGCATCGCCTTTTTCGGAGTTCCGCTGGCGGGTTTTCCCTTCCACTTTGGGATCCAATCATTTTCCTATAGTGATCACGGTTATTAAACCAATCGATGTTTCTCCATACACAACCTTTTTTCAACTGGACTGGACTGGACTGGAGAAACTACAGGCGAATTATCGAAAGGAATATTGATGATATCCCCAATGCTCTTTCTCTCAATATAGTGCTATAATATCATTGCCTGGCAGACATGATGTCCAGTCCCACCAAACCTCTCTTACTAGAAGCATTAGAAATGTCCCTCCTTATACGTCTGAAAGTACTTACGAATAAATATCTCATACGCATTTTTTCCTTACGTGACCATCCATTTCAAAAGAAGCTGTCTCTTCAAAACAGAAGACTTATAGGCCATGGACCATAGTCAACAAGGAAAGTGTCACTACCATTAAATGGATATAAGGAATACCAAGCGGTCAGACCACTCGTCTCAAAAAGCTCTACAATTTCAGACTTTCGGTATGCATATGAGTAAAAAAAAAAATTAAATTTCATATACATTATTTGCTCGGAGAAATAATTTCAATTTAGCAATTTCACATTTCCTGAACAATGCGTGGCCTAACTACATTTTCACAGCGAGGGCTCTAAAACCGTGGAAGGGTTTGGGTACG
This sequence comes from Vandiemenella viatica, assembly GCA_031002005.1. Lineage (NCBI taxonomy): Eukaryota > Metazoa > Arthropoda > Insecta > Orthoptera > Morabidae > Vandiemenella > Vandiemenella viatica. Next base: position 309,702,399 of record JARYHS010013630.1, on the reverse strand, counting down.
CATACTACTGCCCGCACACTAATGATTTCGGACAAACATCTCTACCTACAGATACTGCAGAAACACTAGCTATTCGCCAACCGTCAAATACGGGCTAGATAAGCATCTTCAAACATGTTAGTGATTACAGATGCTAAGAATGTTCTTGAGCAACTGCAGCATCCAGTGTGGAATAACAAGTTGCATCAGTACTTTCCTGATATTATCAGACTAGTGTCAGAAGCATTTTCAGACGGAACATAAGTTCATTTCCTCTGGTTTAAAGGTTATGCGGGAATAATACATATTGAAGACCGTATCATCTGGCGAAACGGAGAATCAGTGAAGGATATTTTACAGGTACCCAGCCAGCTACCTTGGAGGGACATCAGCCCATTCCTTATTAAGTTATTAGCAAGCATATCTTAAGTGGAATGAACTCTGGTGTCAGACGCAGCTACATACAGTGTTGCCAATTTAGCTACTTTGTCGCTAGAAGTGACGAATTTTGCTTAAGTCTTAGCGACCAAAAAAAACGTTTTGACGACAAAAAATGGTTTAGTGACTTATCTGGCGACTTTTGGAGTACAAGTGAAAACAGTTCTAGAGCCAATAATGGATACATTTTTTGTCAACTCGACACAGAATTATACAATGCCAAGAGATATATACATGGAAAACGACAAACGCCCTTGCGCACCAAACTCAGACTTTATTTAATTAAAGTTCCATTCGTACATGCTCTAGCTTTAGCTATTTCAAAAAATATTCAAATCAAAACAAACAAATTTCTTTTAAATCTAAGTTTTACATTTATTTGTTTTAAAAACTCTAGCTTTAATTGAATGATAACTATGAGTGAATTCGGAAATCTTCTAATTTAAGATTTAGCTAAAAAAAACTTTTTTAAAATAAATTTGAATGTATAAATCTTCATGTTGATTTAAAAAAAAAAAAAAAAAAAAAAAAAAAAAAAAAAAAAAAAAAAAAAAAACTATGCATACGAAAAGCAAACTTGCGCGCCAAAATTTAAGGTACACAAACAGAATACATGTAATAGTAAGGTATGCTAATCTAATTCTCAGCCAAGGTTGCAAGGATTTTAGTAACCTTGATCTCAGCACCTGCTTAGCATTTAGGGCATTTAGTAAACCTGAACGCGACCATCGACTCTATAGTAACAATTCAGAATTCACTGACTATTGAACAACGTACTTTATTATCGTCGATAACTTATCGATCTAAACTTGAAATTTTCAATTTTTTTACTGAAAATTTTTATTCGAGTAGACAAAAAAACATACGTAATATTAAGTAATAATGAAATATGTTTCTGTCCAACTACATCTTATTTTTCGAAGTGCTAACTTGTAATTGAATTATTTCTACCAGTAGTAACAAAAGAGTTATGCGGATCAGGGAATCCCCGAACTTTATTATGTTTTGTACACTGAACAATCGGTTTGATATCGACTCACTTTGATTGTTTCATAACCTTCTAGCTCGCTAGCTTTTTAATTCATTTTATATAAGTATAAAGTGGCTTAAATGTGTGTTGTGATCGCAATAAATCATGGATTTACCTCATAAAAAGAAGAAATACCTTCAAAAATATCGAGATACATGGGAAGCAGAATTTGAATTTAAGGGATGGCTGAAACCAGTTTTAGGAGACTTATCTAAAGCAAAATGTCAAGTATGTGACACAGAGTTTTATGCTAATTTGAGTGATTTTAGAAAATATTCTAAAATCACTAATAAGCATAAACGAAAATTGGATTTTAAAAAACACAGGCAATCTTAGATGTAAAAATTATCCCGACAACTATGGTTAGAATATCAAGCAGAGCTGCAAGTGTCCTTTCTTTATTTATTTCAGGACATTTTAGCTCAATTTTAGCTGTTGATCATTTAGGCGTACTGTGTAAAAAGATGTTTTCCAGTGATGAGCGCGTTAAAAACATGTAATTACATCGTACAAAGTGTACTAACATAATAACCGAAGTTTTGGCTCCGTATTTTACACAATTACAACAATTTATGTGATTGTTACATTGATGATAATACATTTAATCAAAAGTTAGTGTTCTTTTTATGTATGCTGTTGTACACGATACGTTATTTAATTATAATCTAATTACTCATCAACAAATTTAATTTTTCTTTCTTTCACGTATCTCAACCTTTCAGACCGCCAGTGACATCTTGTGCCTCTCCCAGACATCCGCTCGCTCCTGGTGGAATTAATTTTAGCGACTTTCTAGTGACTTTTGATCTTGAGTCTAACGACTCGAATTTCTAGGAGTTGGAAACACTGGCTACATAGAGCACACAATTACTCAGCAATAGAATCAACTATACCTAGGAGACCATGGTTTAGTGACAATCACGTAGCAAGAAGGCACTTAACAACTATTATTAGGATGAGACTCGGCCATGGCCGCTATCCACATCAACTATACCACCTTCGTACAAAAGACTCACCAATCTGCACATTCGACAGACCTTCATATCATGTTCTCCTGTTCACAGTAACAGCTGAAACGGATTCGCTTTTACGGGCGCCTAGAATAACTCTGTCAGATTTCCGATGAATGGCGCCACTCTCCTGAAATCTCAAAATGTACAGGTTTACATTCCAATCATATGTTTCCTCCAAGACACTGGAAATAAGACTGGAAGTTTCAGCTCCACATCAAGTCCACGCCGGGTCACAGGGGAGGAAGAATAAGGATCAAATTGGATAGCTAAGTGCTCCCACACCGAAGGCCATGAATTAAAATAATATATATATATATATATATATATATATATATATACATATATATATATATATATATATATATAATTAAGGAAGGATAGGGAAATATGACCCAGCACTTACCACAGATGAAGGCGGCTGGGACGACGAGTCGGATGTCTATGTGTACACATGTGACGCCGCCTGGGGCTTCACCTTCTGCACGTTTAAGGCTGCTGTAGGCCGAAATGTTGCACTTCTCTTGTGTTTGTTTTTTGTTCGTCGTCCCAGCCGCCTTCATCTGTGGTAAGTGCTGGGTCATATTTCCCTATCCTTCCTTAATTTTATTGCCTTAAAGGTTTTTCCTGCTCATTGTTATTATATATATATATATATATATATTTCCCAGTAGTTATTCTGATTTTGAAATACGGATTATATTCTTCGACACATATGCATTCCATATTCCGGCTGTGGGATGGGTAATGAGAGTTGAATTACGCCTTGTACTTACCAGTTTAGCTTTTTTTTTATTACATACGGTTGGATTTTGTTACTCAGTAAAAACTTTTTTACTAGATCCATGAATTACGCATCTTTTATCCAAACGTCCACAGAAAATATTGCAATTTATATGAACTTCGAAAATATCCCCTGAATTATGAACGTAATCACATGGCTGAAAATTGACTGCATTACATAAATAGTTTGTTAACATAACTTGATAATAACTGTTGCTATCTTCAATTGCTAATTATAATCTTTCTACTTCGCCTCTTGCGACCGATATGTTCGGAAGAAAGAAAGAAAGTAAGGGTAATTCGGCTGTCGGTTTAACAGAACTTCTAATTTCCGCGCATGCGCCAGTTTTGTGGCTACTCTTAACCTAACCCGGTAGTCCTACCGGGTAATTGGTACCTATAGTTAAAAGTGGAATCCGAACCAGGGAAGGGTTGTGGCGTACTTCATAGTACACAGCAAGCTTTGCCGGCGATGGAGGTCGGGTTAAAGGCTTATCAAAATCCCATCCGAGACAGGGATTCGAGTAGGGGACCTTTCTACCTCCAGCCAGACACCTTACCACGGAGCCACCAGCCCGCTCATATCTCCGCTAATGAGTCAAATACACATCGTGAAGGAGATCATTTTTGCTACTGGTGTTTTTACTAGTTGCTTAGTTGGAAATATGAATCTGATTTATTAGTTTAATGTATATATAAGTTACACTTTTATAGTAAAATACGAATCGTCCATAGTAGAATAACACAGTTCTGCAGTTGACACAATATCTGGGTAACTCCATATAAGTTAATCCCACGTAAATATGAAATAACCTTTACAACCAGAGAAATTTTAAGAAATATGCTCTCTCAAAGTGCTAAAAAGTAATGTTTCATACCTATCCTAGATTCCCCACTCGATCCATCAGTAGGCTGAGCCTTTTAAACCATTTACAAGCTTTCCCTGGGGACCTATGACTGGTGTGGGTTCAAACAGTAACACCGGCAATTACGAGTCTTCGAAGTTTCCAGTTAACGTTTACATATATCGAAACTCTTCCTTTCCGCTTCAAAAATATTCATTTCGAAACCGAAAGAGTTATTCAAACAGATGACTTTACTGATGTCCCTCCGTTAGAATAACTCACCATTCACGACTTGTGAACAGTAAACTTCAGCGATATAATGATCACCGTAAAACATCCTACTTTGACATATTTTCTCTATTTAAATGCCAAATTTCCCGTAACAGATCTCATATAATCCAAACAGGAAAAATAATTTCAGAATCTAGGGTAACATCAGAAAAGCATGTAACTCATGAGATATGAGAAGGTATTATGCTGGTTAGATTATGCCGTGTAAGCAAATGTGGTTGTATAATGTAAGGTAATTAACGCGGTTTAAATTAATTAGTTACTGCCAATTAGTCCCCTTGATATTACACCACGCCGACTGACATGAGTCGATATTTGACAATGACTACAGTAGACATAAATCCCTCACAATAAAATCAACTTAATCAAATGACAGGTAACACTGTACAGATATTGACTCATGAAATATACATTTATTTTCTTGTGTTTTTTCAAAATGATCGTTAATACGTTCACATACTCGTAGATATAAATTCGGATGGTTTATTATAAGAAATGTTGTTTATTGTTAACAAATATGATGCCCAGTTCTATTTAAAAGTCTATTGATATATTGGTTACATGAAGAATACCTTTCGTCCTACCCCCCCCCCCCAAGTTTAAACATTACCTACATGATGACATGATGATGCTGTACTGAGCTGTCTCACACTGCTACTCTGAGTATTTACTACAATACCGTCATACTTCCTGCTCACTCGCTGTTCACTGTATAATTCTCGCTCACCGCGGGAAGTTTAAGACAAGAATCTAATGTTTGGGAAATCACGCACTACCTAGATAATGAGTAACACTGCGAACCAAACAATCTGACATAATCAATTTCTTACATAACAATCCATTAATGCCAAATATTAATTGATACATGCTTGAATGAATTTTAAAAATAAAATTACCAAATGCTGTTTCTTTTTTTTTTTTTCCTGTTATCAGTCTCTCGCCTGGTTTGATGCAATCCTCCATCCCTTCCTATATTGTGCTAACCTATTCATTTCTGCATACCCCTTACAGCCCACGTCCTCAATTATCTGCTTCATATATTCTAATCTCTGTCTTCCTCTACAGTTCTTACCTTCGACTGTTCCCTCCACTAAAAAATTAATCAATCCAGCATGTCTCAAAATATGACCTACCAGCCTGTCTCTTCTTTCCTGTAAGCTTCTTCCATAAACTTCTTTTCTCACCCATCATTTCCAAAACTCGTTCATTTCTTACTTTGTCTGTCCACCTAATTTTCAGCATTCTTCTGTAGCACCACATTTCAAATGCTTCAATTTTCTTTCTTTCCGGTATTCCTAAAGTCCATGTTTCGCTACCGTAAAGTGCTGTGCTCCACGCATAGAGTTTTAGAAAGTTCTTTCTAATTACTATACCAAATGCTAATTACAAATGCTTTAAATTGCATAAACGACCAAACCAACACAAAATAACAACAAATAAGCTGCGGGCTACTATGTAACTTTACTGAAATGCTGAAAAATTCTAAAATAACTTAACTGAATTTTAGTGGTTTAGTAGCCAGAAAATAATGACGTAGCCATTAGTGAGTTTGAAGCACAATGCTTGCTCCACATGTCGAAGGACTTCTTTAGAGACTAGATATATCTATATTCAACTAAACAACACAACAATGCAGCAACTACGGAAATACAGCAAAAGTGTTTCTATTTTATTTTGCGTAACGTAAAACAATCAAATTAAAAACGGGTGAATCGTTATTGTTAAGCAAGGCCTAAAGTTACCAGCATAAGCCTTTCCCAATGTTACTATATTCGCAAGGCTCTTTGAAATTTTTAGTAAATCACTCCGTCAGCTTGTTAATCTGTTGTCAGGTATCTTAATTTACAAAAAAAAAAAAAAAACAGACATTGTTATTGAACATAAGCAACATGATCCAATAATACTTGGTTATATAAGCTTATTATTTAGGTTTCCGTGTAGCTTTTCTCATCCAAAATATGGTTAACAATGCACAGTTATGAGCCCCATATCCGTATGTGCTGATGTGTGGTATGATACTATAACGTCAACTACAGTTCCCCGTAGCGTACAGTTGTGAGTCTTGTACACTTGTCGTAAATTATAACAAATTGTTAAACGTTTCATTAGCAAATATAATAATAAAACAGCATTAAATGTCAAATGCTTCTATAAATGTCACATTTCACGTAGGTAAGAAGCTGAAAATTCAGTGGAAAGCAGTAAAAGAAGGTTAGTTAATAACAAAGACATATATTATTTCATGTGTATAAAACAATATCATTCGTAAGCAAAACGAAATTTTACTTCGTATTTGACCGATTTTTACGGAATCTCATAACATTATTACAATATCTGAATAAATCAATCTTAATTATTATTTGGATTTTTCATTTTTTGCCGACTTGCTAAATAAACCACCTCAACTGAAGGAAACGAAATATAAAATATTTTAAAAAATTTGCAGATGGGAGCAATAATTTGGTATTTACTACAGCACTTATAATAAAAGGTATAGAATAAGACAGATACTTTCATGTCTGAAGATTTCAAAATCCGTTTAAGCGATTTGAAGCGTCGTCCAAATATGTTAGATGTCATTGTTAATGTTAATGTGCATGCAGAAAGTAGGAGCACACCCTAATGTGGGGAGTGATTCTGTTGAGTAATGTGTGTAGCGCTAGCCTGCGGTGGAGCCGGTCGGCCATTAGGACGATGGGCTGACATTAGGACGCTATCCGGAGCGCCTGGACCGACAAGAATGTGCGGTGCGCGCCAGCCCCTGACGGCTAGGCCACCAGCGAAACACTCACGCCGAAATGGCCGGCAGCCAACAAATTTGAAGTTGACTCAGACTGTTCCTGACAGTGGCTAGTCTCCTCTGTAAATGACCCTCAGATATTTTTTAATCGCCAATTTCTGTCAGTGAACCACATATACATGTCTTTGTACTAAATGGAAATAGAAAGTCCGTAATATTACAGACGCTGAAATACTAGTGTACCAATTATTGTCGACATGGTCTTTCGTAAAAAAAAGACCTAAAACTCCAGTTCATTTATGTAATTTGTTGTTTTATAATTGTACTGGAAGGATGGAATGCCCACTTGTTGGCTGACAAATAATCAAATTGTATTAGACATTTTATTTCAGGCTGTCATTAAGTGCATTAAGTTGAGAACTCGGTTTTCCATATATATATATATTTACGTGTGTGTGTGCGTTCGCTGTTTATATTATTCTCTTAATTCAGTTTTTATAGACAAACGCAGTGATACGCAAAACACTAAAGGAAAATGTGGTTGTGCATGCCTGTTGCAAGAACCTGTTTTTTTTCGCGTTTCCGGATTGCCCAGAATGTGATACAGTTGAAGTGGATTTGCTTTGCTACTTTGCTACTTAATACCAGACAATAAGAAATAATTTTAATTTTCAATCGCATCAGTTGGTGTTTATGAAGGACTGTGTTAACTTCAAAAATAATAGTAAGGTGTTTTTTTTTTTTTTTTTTTTTTTTTTTTTTTTTTTTTTAGCAATACGAGTGTACTGTTTGCCACTAAATAACAATTATATTTTAAAAAAATATCTTAAATTTTGTTCGGGTTCCTGTAATAAACAATTCCTTACCTCAGGTTACAGGCTTTCATCTTGACAAACAAAAATGTTTTTATCCAAAACCTAATTTTATGATAAATCTCATCTGTAGGTTACGCAACATATAAACATATAAACTATATCATTAATTATTGTCATACTGACATGCTAATTTTCATACTTATAGATGGAAAACTTTACAAACGAAATTTCATACCTAAAAATCTGAACTCTTACTGTTACTTTACAACACAAAAACAAAACTGTTAGTTATGACTTTAAGTACGACATTAATTTTCCTAACAACTTTTTCCAGGCAAATTTCTTATTTATTCTGGTTTATACGTTGCCCCATTAAAAAATTAACTGTTAATATCATTAATAAAAAAGTATTAAACATACAATAAAGAATGTTATGTTGCACAGAAAACCATTCATTAACTCAGCACTAGATTTTACATAACGATTAACGTAGCACTTTTAATATTACGTCAGCAAAGAAAAAAATATTGGGAAATTCGTTTTGAGATTTCGATTAAAAACATAAACAATCTGATCCATATGTCACCAGTTCAGTCAGACATTGCAGTAAATATAGCCAAAGTAGCACATCCTCTGAGGTGGCAACGCCTCTCCCTATGGACCAGTAACTCTGAGTTTCAGAGGATGACTTCAGTCACAACACTGGAGCAGAAGAAGCAGGAGGAGTCAGTCAGAAGAGCGTATCCGCACTTAAAACATCCATCGCTGGAACTATAATAATGCTGCTCATTTCATACTATTGGTATTCAGCTGGTGCGAAAAAGGGAATAAATGCATGAAAGCGGTTGACGTGAAATCTTTTCTGTGTATAAGAACGGAGGATTTCCCGGCGTATTATTGCAAAATGTATTCACGAGTGAACAGCCGAATTGTGTTGTGAAATGACGGGGGTTAGTCATCGAAATATCGTCTTTCGACAACACAATCAGGCGGTACACCCTGAAGAATTTATCACAGCTGTGTCGAGCCGTATAATTTTGACATCACCAGACGAGAAGGTAGCTTGTGTTGAGGGCCAACACTATTTGCTCTGGACGGCCCAGCAGCTTGTCAGGTACCAGACATCACAAATTTTGAAATTTATTATTACAAGAATATTTTGCTATTAAGTAATTATGTTTCATGGTCAGAGAACGTCGAACCATTCCAAAGAAGATCTCTGGTTACGAATAGGTGTTGTAAAAAAGATGGCTTGAGAAGCAGGAATAAAAGAGACGTTTCAAAATCCTGGCGGGAGGAACGCAATATTGAACGATTAGTCCGAGGGCAGAGGAAAAGTATAATTGTACCAATGAACTTCAACAACTGTGTTCAAGTATAATAATGTTTTAAACAGGATACCAAAAGTTAAATGGGTATTAATCGTTATTGTGAAAGTGTAATAAAATATTTCAGTTGATATTTGAAACATAATCGATTTCATTTAAATGGTAATTTACTTTCAGCTCTGATATTAAACCCAGTAATGGATACAGAGGACAATTAATTAATTATTACTGGAAAATTATTACAATTTCACAATAACAATTACTACCCACTTAACAATTAATTAATTAGCATCTGTAGTTTATGAAGTTCATATTAATGTAAAATAGGAATTATTAAAAGAAAGATTTTCCACACTGTATGTTAGAATTATTTACCACAAGACAAGGAAATGATATTTACATATGAATTTTTTAATAAGTTATAATTATACAGTTAAATTATTACATTTTGATACATAACATATTTTGTGCCCCAAACATGTACAGAACATTGCTCTTTCAGATTTAATTCGTCTTTTTAAAAAAATACATGGAATTGACAAAGTATACATCTCACAACCAAATTCAGAACTTAAACATACGCACAAAGTTAATTTTTTTTTAATTACTTGCTAGGTAAACATAAGAAGTACGCTTTATGCTTTAGTTTCATATGGGCAATCAGAATCTTCATAATATTATTAATGAGAAAGTTTAGATGGTTGTTTGGTTGAACTGTTCGCCTTCATCACGCCTTAATTGCTTAACAGATTTAAATGATATTTAGCACGGAATTAATATATTGTATGGGTAGTGACATAGGATAGCTTTTATACCGAAAGAAAACGAATAGTTCGTTTAGAAATTGTCGTTATCAATTCACATTTGACTAGCACCAAAGTGTTTCCTATTTCGCCGAAGGTACTGTACTGCCACGTTTACCTTTGTTTCTTCCGTAAATCCCAAAAACCTTCTTTTCAGTAATCAAAGTAAAACATTATGACATATTCAGTGGTGTGTTCAATTTAAAAGTACTAAAATGGATGCACTTGAAAAAATAATACTTATTGGGATGGAAATATAAATCAGTTCATAACCCTTAAAACTGTATGTATTTAGTAATTCGCATGTAGAAATACAATTCTATTGGCAGAATGTGAAGCTTTATTTACGTTTCCTCAACACTACTAAATTTAAAAAAAATACATATATTAAAAAAAATAATCTAAATGCCACGTGTTGACAGACTGTAGTACTAAAATATGGATAACACAGAAATTTACATGTGAAAGTAGAAATTGATTGTTGTTTTTAATTAAACTGTAATTAACTAACACTTTCTTTTCTTTTACGTGGTTTGTTGAAACATTGAAGTTTCACTCCTCATCCAAAATCATACAATGTGTTTGCATGCATTATAGTAAATAAACCCCAAAATACCAGGTGCAGTAACTACTCAAAGATATTCATTTCCTTTGACAGACTAAGAAACTAAAAGAAACCTATAATAATCTATCGAAATCCTGATGAAGAAACAAGCAATTACTACTTTGACAGATGTAATAAAATGAAAATCACTATCGTTAATGAGGTCTTCCGCATGCGGTACAATTGCTGATTTTGAAGCAGCTGTATCAGCGAAGGTTGTGGTTAGGTGAAATGCGGACTTAACCAGAATGACTACTAATATTCCATTGTGCATAGTGGATTCTGTGTGAAGTAAGGTGACTACCACGCTTAATTCTGAAATAATGACATCAGAGTGGCTCGACACGTCTATTACTACTAAGTCAATAATCTCCATAACCGTGATATAATTAGGTTGAAAAGTAACCCGAATGACTACTAATATTCCATTATGCATAGTGGATTCTGTGTGGTGTAAGGTGACTACCACGCTTAATTCTGAAAATAATGAGACAATAAAAAAATTTACTGATAGTAACTATGGAAGAGTACAGTAGTGCATATCTTCACCCTATCTCCGAGCACTCTACTTGAAAAAAATGGCAATGGACATAAATAGAATGTTTAGTTAGTGGGATGAAATAGTTTAGCAGCAGAACAATTATGCTGCTTACATTAAAAAAAAAAATATGCTAACCACATCTCTAATGTCTGACGCATAACAATAAGGGAACTGGATATTATTTAGCCTTAATATTTATATTCAAGATAAACAAATTGAAATATAGGATTTAATTACCTCGATTTTATTTTTTACATGTTAAACAGAAATTTCCGTTAATTACAAAAGCGAAAGAAATAAAATTATACATGATTCCATAGTACACCTTATTTACTGTATTTTATGTACCCTTTACACCGTTTATTGTTACCAGTATCGCATTTAATAAGTAACAGTAAATATTACACTCCCTGGCAGGCCCACCCGCGTTATTTTGTTCTACCAGGTTAACGGTAACTGTATGCATGATTTTATCGGAAAGCGTAAAGGCAGTACGCGAGATTTTGCAATCCTCAATTACTTTCACCGTGCAGGCAGCTTAAATATAAATTAAACTGCTCTGTTAAAGCATTTCCTTTTATAAGCGGATTGCAATTTCATACAGGAAAAACAAAAAGCTCCTTTCCCTTTCCCGAATATTATTTTCATTAAACTGAAAAGGGAAGATTTTCTTTTATTTTATTTCACTGTGGTGGACGAATACATAACCCAACGAAATGCTTCGTCTAATACGAACATACTATTTGGGACCTTAGCATCGAACTTTTATTCTGAAAATTCGTTAGTAAGGGGTAAGCGATACAGAGATGGTGCTACTTTTGAGCATTCGTTAATTCCACGCAGTCGACCGAGGCTTAGCAACAATTCCACTGGCTCATTTAATATTTCTATGCACCGAACTACTAAAGCCCAGTAGCATTAAATGCCAATGCTTATATAGTAACAACGGAATTGAAACGTCACCGATATTTAGAACTGCTTTCGTAAAGTTTTTATATCCTGCTGAATCACGCTATATAACGAAAAAAAATGGTATTTTCTCTTATAACCGTAATGGTATTCATGAATAACTCTACGTTTACGATGTTTGTGAGGGAAAGAATCAATTTTTTTTCTGTTTATATTTGATTTCTGAAGCACAGGCTTGAAATCAGACCATACCTTTTCAGGTATGATTGTGCAAGTTTCTGGGTTTAAATTGTTCTAATAAAAGTTGCATTCAATAAAAAAATATCCACTCACCATCCAAAAAAATTGGTACTTATAAATTAAGTGCTCCAATAAAACTCAAGTGCGATTTTTCACTTGTTTATGGCGCAAGTGTCATGCAGATTCATATTTGAGGTGATTATACCAAATAGTCTGCAGTTTTTTCACATTCATCTAGGACGCTAGAGTATTATACTCCCTGCGTAAAAGTTACATAGTTTTATATTTTACGTTAACAATGTCTACTACCGAGAGTGGTTGGTGAGCGGTTAACGTTCTGGCCTCGCATTCGGGAGGACGGCGGTTCGAATCCCCATCCGGCCTCCAGATTTGTGTTTTCCTTGGTTTCCCCAAATCATTGCAGGCGAAAGCCGGGAAGCTTCCTTCAAAAATCCCATGGCCGAACTCCTTTCCGTTCCTTGTCCACAGTCTCATCCCGACTCTAATGACCTCGACATCGACGAGGCGTAAACCTAAGAGTAATAAAATATATACAATATTTATATATATACAATATCTTTTGTATGTATGGTACAGCTATGGTCTGATGAAGGTCTTAGTACTATGTAGAATCGTTGTGGATTAAAATCGCAGTGCCCAGCATACATCCATAGTAGAGCCAGTTAAATAATTGTTTCAGCAAGATGAAACACGATTATGAACTAACAGAATATGATGGCACATCGTTGCAAAGTAAAGAGCTACTTGAAGCGTCCGCCAAGAGTCACCTGACCCACATGAAATGACTTCCGAACACGGGCTCACTGATCACGATCATTTAAGGCCCGCTCCCGATGTCACACGCTTGTTACCGAACTTCAGTTTACTTGGGTAAATTTTTTGTAATTTATTTGAGTCATTAAGGTCTCTTTAATAAAGCCTAAACGCGTATGTCGCAACTGTATTCTTTCACATCAGTAATAGTAAGCTCGTACCGTCAACAAAACTGACGAACCATGTTGTAAATTCGAATTAGCTCAAGAACACAATTTATAAAACAATATAGATGATCAAATCATTTTACTTCGCTATCCATTGGGAGTGTGTGTAGTTTCCCTGTCCGAATATCATGTATGTTATTAGCATAATTCCATTCTATATATGTTTAGTACCTTCTACAAAATTCATGAATAATTAAAACTTCATTTGTAATTCTTAGCATTTTCAGAGTACTTAGTATAAATTCATTTAAGTTTTGCCAGAAGAAAAGGTTTCAGTAAAAGTTAACAGAAAATAGTCTGGTGCTGACGGTTTTTACCAGTGCATTAACAACTAATTAAATCAGAAATAAATGCAAACTAATCCAATCTCTGTTTTATATACCTTATCTTTGTTAGATAAATTACCTTCATAAAGGTATAGGCTGCAAATGTATGTGCGAGGTGGAGTTATAGGTTTTTGGACTTGATTAAAGATCACTATCCTGTAGAAATCATATATATTATTTCTATAAGGTATTTTTTTGTCACAAGCCTATATCTTCCTTCATACTTAACCGAAATCAATGAATGAGGTGTCATTTTAAAGCTTATGGTCTCCACTTTGGTTAAATCGTATTTTAAGCAAGAAAGTTTTCGGAATTCGACCCTTAAAGGGCAAAAATGTAAATTTTTCTAAAATGCTGTTTTCTGTGTTACGAGTCAGTTATCTCCCTGGATACCTATCTGAAACCGTTTTATGAAGTATCGTTTTAAAGATTAAGATCTCCGCTTTAGTGACGTCATATATTAAGCCAGAAAGTTTTCGGAATTCGACCCTTAAAGGGCAAAAGTATCAATATTTTTGCAATGCGTTTTTGTGTCACGAGCGATTTATCTCCCTTAATATCTAACCGATATAGATAAATGAGGTATCATATTAAAGAATAAGGTCTCCGCCATGGTAACATTATATTTTAAGAGGAATTTTTCGTAATTCGACCCTTATAGGGCAAAAATGTCACTTTTTCTAAAATGCGTTTTTTGTATCTCGAGCCATTTATCTCCCTGGATATCTAACCAAAATCGATAAATGAGGTAGGATTATGAGGAGTAATGTCTCAGCTTTGTGACATCATATTTTAAGAAAGAATGTTTGGAATTCAACCCTTAAAGGGAAAAAGTATAAATTTTTCTATAACGCATTTTTGTGTCACGAGCGATTTATCTCCCTTAATATCTAACCGATATAGATAAATGAGGTATCATATTAAAATAAGGTCTCCGCCATGGTAACATTATATTTTAAGAAAGGAATTTTTCGTAATTCGACCCTTATAGGGCAAAAATGTCACTTTTTCTAAAATGCGTTTTTGTATCTCGAGCCATTTATCTCCCTGGATATCTAACCAAAATCGATAAATGAGGTAGGATTATGAGGAGTAATGTCTCAGCTTTGTGACATCATATTTTAAGAAAGAATGTTTTGGAATTCAACCTTAAAGGGAAAGTATAAATTTTTCTATAACGCATTTTTGTGTCACGAGCGATTTATCTCCCTTAATATCTAACCGATATAGATAAATGAGGTATCATATTAAAGAATAAGGTCTCCGCCATGGTAACATTATATTTTAAGGAATTTTTCGTAATTCGACCCTTATAGGGCAAAAATGTCACTTTTTCTAAAATGCGTTTTTTGTATCTCGAGCCATTTATCTCCCTGGATATCTAACCAAAATCGATAAATGAGGTAGGATATGAGGAGTAATGTCTCAGCTTTGTGAATCATATTTTAAGAAAGAATTTTTGGAATTCAACCTTAAAGGGAAAAAGTATAAATTTTTCTATACACGCATTTTGTGTTCACGAGCGATTTATCTCCCTTAATATCTAACCGATATAGATAAATGAGGTATCATATTAAATAATAAGGCTCTCCGCCATGGTAACATTATATTTTAAGAAAGGAATTTTTCGTAATTCGACCCTTATAGGGCAAAAATGTCACTTTTTCTAAAATGCGTGTTTTTTATCTCGAGCCCATTTATCTCCCTCGATATCTAACCAAAATCGATAAATGAGGTAGGAATATGAGGAGTAATGTCTCAGTTTGTGAAATCATATTTTAAGAAATAATTGTTTTGGAATTCAACCATTAAAGGGAAAAAGTATAAATTTTTCTATAACGCATTTTTGTGTCACGAGCGATTTATCTCCCTTAATATCTAACCGATATAGATAAATGAGGTATCATATTAAATAATAAGGTCTCCGCCATGGTAACATTATATTTTAAGAAAGGAATTTTTCGTAATTCGACCCTTATAGGGCAAAAATGTCACTTTTTCTAAAATGCGTGTTTTTTATCTCGAGCCATTTATCTCCCTCGATATCTAACCAAAATGATAAATGAGGTAGGAATATGAGGAGTAATGTCTCAGTTTTGTGAAATCATATTTTAAGAAATAATTGTTTTGGAATTCAACCATTAAAGGGAAAAAGTATAAATTTTTCTATAACGCATATTTGTGTCACGAGCGATTTATCTCCCTTATTATCTAACCGATATAGATAAATGAGGTATCATATTAAATAATAAGGTCTCCGCCATGGTAACATTATATTTTAAGAAAGGAGTTTTTCGTAATTCGACCCTTAAAGGGCAAAAATGTTAATTTTTCTAAAATTCATTTTTTGTGTCTTAAGCAATTTATCTCATTGGATATCTAACCAAAATCGAAAAATCAAGTAAGATTATGAGGAGTAATGTCTCAGATTTGGTGACATCATATTTTAAGAAAGAATGTTTTTGGAATTCCACCCCTAAAATGGAAAAAGTATAAATGCTTCTATAACGCATTTTTGTGTCACGTGCCATTTATCTCACTTGATATCCAACCGATATAGATAAATGAGGTATCATACTAAAGATTAAGGGTCTCCGCCGTGGTAACATTATAATTTAAGATATGAATTTTTCGTAATTCGACCCTTAAAGGGCAAAAATGACAATTTTTCTCAAATCTGTTTTTTGTGTCTCTATCCATTTATCTCCCTGTATATACAACCAAAATCGATAAATGAAGTAGGAGTATGAAGAGTAATGACTCAGCTTTAGTGACATCATATTCAACCTCACTTTTCACCGATTTTTTTTTTCCGCGAAATTTTCGCATGGGTCGTCTAGTGATAAACAATTAGCATAATATCCAAAAGAACGATGGTTGGAATTAGTGATTGTAAAATTTAATATTGCCAACATCACCGATAATTTCAGTCTGTTATCAATAACGATCATGTTTTTGCACGAAAAGGTATTCAAGATTAAAAAGGGGAGGGTTTCGTTTTCAAAATGGTTGCTGCGTCTGTAGCTCAATCAGATGGCAATATCAGTATACACAACATCTCTGCATTGTGATCAGCACCTGAAGGTAATTATGGAACAGTTAGATGACTGCAACGATGACTGGAACGCTACATCTGTAGTCTTCTGTAGATTATGTGCAATTCTATATTAATTACAAATCAAGATAATCCTATTATATACGTGAAAGGGCAGGTGAGATTCGATGGTTCCAGAAGATTATCCGGATGAAATACTGTTAACATATTGAAGATTTAGGATATCCTCCTCTATGAGAAATTCATCAAAATAATTTATTGAGAAAATATAGTTACAGTGCTACTGAAAATACAATTTCAACTGCCATAGAGCGAGTTAAATAAATAAATGCAATAAAACGGAATCTAATGCTTTTTTTTAAAATTTACAACTAAAATATAATGTAATACCATACTCATCATATACAGGTTCAAAATTTTTGTTCACTATATACTTAACATCATCAAATTTTTAGATACAACTAGTTCAAATTCTAATAAGGAATAGTCTAATGTTGATCCGTTAGTGTCTGATAAATCTATTATAATTATATTCTGAATATGTTCATAATTTTTTTGCAATGGTGCACGAGAAACATTTTCAGGTTGCCTGTTTACTAACCCTTTGTTTGAAGTATCTCACAATATACAGAACCTCCATCATATTGGTGGAGATAACATTGGCCTCAGCAGGCAAGATGTGATTAGGTTTACAAAAGGCAATGCCGGCGACTGGATTCACGTTAGGGGAAAACATATAGTTTTATCCGAGAAAAAGTTCGGAAAGAGACTGTTTGGTCACTGAGTAGAATGATCGTTTGATGAGAACCACTAAATAAATCAGATAATCGGACCAACACCTCGATCAACATACCTCATTCTTCTTACGATAGTGTAACTTTGTTTCGTACAATTTTTCCAAGCATCACCACCAGAGCATAATCTTGTCTCGCAAATAGTTTAACAGTAAGACGATTTTGAATCAGATTCCTTCAACTGGTATTGCCACGCGAACAAGAACACTGAACGAAAAATTGCTGCACACAACCGTACCGTGCACAGATGCGGCATTATTTAATGTGGTTGGAAAAATTTACGCAAATTTCGGAATGACACATCTGTTATGAGATTGCATGTGATAGTGTAGTGAAATACATAGTTAATCGATCTTAGAGTATTACTAAGTGGTAACATGGCGTAAAATTGGAAATTAGGTGATCGACGTGGGTGGTCTATGACCTTTGATCCTGATAATAGATAATTGCGGGCCGCCAATTTTAAAAGTAAGCTGTGATGCTCTTAAGGGAATTTTTTTTCTTCTTGTTACTTGCAGTACGGCTCTGATTAGGTTCACAGTCATATTTCTCACGTGTAAATGAAGTTAGACTCATTTACAGGCATACAATATTAAAGTACTAAAAACACACAAGGAAATTTTATTTTTATCACTAAAGAATATATTGACGGAATCTGGTCTGAAAGCTTGGGATACAGCGTATATAAATAAGCAGCAATAATAAGGTGATAACTTTGGTACACTTTCAAAATATACCTTAAGATAATCTTTTGCGACTTTATTCTTGTTCATAGTGGACGCTGGATGAGAACTATTTGTTCTGAACATTTTATATTCATACCGTTCATTCGAATATCTAAATCCCATTTCCTATATTCGAATAGATTTTTTTCTAGACATATTTTTTCAATGTTTCTTTCATCCTAGATTTCTAGCTTGGAACTGATTTTTGTAGAGTAAAATCGATTTAAATTAACTTTTGCATTTTCCTTTGAGTCAGTTGATGGATCACTAGAAAGTATGGAATATAATCTCTTCTCATCAGTCTCTTAAGCTGTATCCATCACATATTTTCTAAGATTATGTCCAGTTTTCAGGCATCTCCATTTGGATGCATTATCACTTTACAGTTTCAATAACCAACTAAGCCTCCACTTCCTTTATTAGCTATTTCGCTTGCGTTTATTTCTATTTGTGCCTACAACAGTTGCGGTTTTCTCTTCTTACTTCATGTTTAAATACAATACAACTTCTATTATCACTTCCTTTTCGTTGATCATAAGAAATTTATTAATGCAGATTACCATTTATTTGAAGTCTTTATTATGTGCTTATTGGGTGAAGTATAAGAGCATTCAGGAAAACACTCAATAAAACTTTAAACATAAGGAGATTGTTAATGATCCTGCAAAGGGAAATTTATAATTATTTACTTGAAAAGGATAAATTTGTTTCTTCCTTCCTCAAGATTAATACCCATTACGTCCTGTAACTTCAAATGTGAGTCCCAGTTTTGTTAATGCATGTTCTGACAGCTACAATATTTCTTGTTAGTTGTAAAATGGTGCTCTGGAAAGCAAAATATCAACGCACGAATACTGAGAATTTAGCTACAGATAGAAGCGATACTGACTTCCGAGAAGTGATAAGCGTCAGCTTTCACAAGTTCTGCCAAAAATTCAATAGAATGAAAAAAAGGACATAGCACCTGAAACTAAGGAGAATCTGTTTGATTAACTGAATATCTTTTCACTTTTCTGATTTAATAATATCCCGTTTCTATCACGAAGGACATCATCAGACACAAACAGTTATATGAAAACAAAACCGAGTGAAAAATAAAATAACTGAGCTGATGGATTTCCAGAAGAACCTCAGTATATTATTTTTCTTTATTTACAACTCGTTTATATTGATAAGCAACATCAAAAATAACATCCAACGTCATTTGATTCAAAACCCCACACGTTATAGAAATATTATAAAAAAGTTATGTCGGTCAGTTATTCGCAGCATACCTAATAATAAAAAAGACCTGCACGTACCTACAGACACAAAAAATACTACACAACGCCAACCTATTCGTGAAGAAATGCACTAACTGAATGACAAATGATAAGAGATAGTTTTAGAAGAGAATGCCACCGGCTTGTTCGCCATCTCTCAAACAATTTTAAAGATAGGCCGTCTGAAAAATGAAACCATTGTTAAGTCATAGCGCACGTAACACAACAGGAATGCCGGGGAATTCATTTCATTCTTTCCATGAGACAACCAAGGCAACAGAGACACGCTATATCTGGACAGAGTTTGTTTATTTTTTAAAGAAGAATTGCTGGCATTAAGTTTTGCTACGCAAACAATATTCCATAACAGTTATCGAATATAAGGTAAAAAAAAGAGATAAAAACTAAAATAGAATATTAGGCCAAAGAAATACCGAATATTGAGAACGTTGTGAGAACTGAAGAAAATTACATTAAACTAACATTAAACTAACACTAACACTTCCCGCTGATTGTACTCGCAGATCTTAGCGTGTGTAGAAATGAGGGTAGTCAGCCTCTGTCTCCAACCACCCGAAACTGGTACTAACCTTTTGAAATTTGGAATAGCAGCCTCAACAAAAAATCCTCTTCACGTTTTGTACTCTCCTTTTTCCGTAAACATTGCCACATATTATCTCCGGTCA
>JARYHS010013630.1:309344761-309681194 GCA_031002005.1 Vandiemenella viatica | reverse complement strand
CTATGTGCCATGCAGGGATTGTAGCATTTTGGGTGGGGGGGAGGGGGAGGTGTACGGGTGGATGTAATGGCAAAAGCCACACCGGCCTGCATGGGGTAGAAGTAGAGGTGAAAGCCACTCTGGGTTACGCGGTAGGGTGTTTTTATAGATGTTTATAAATGCTTCGTAATTTTAAAGTCCTAAAACCCACATTCAAATAGAAATCAAATCACTGTAATTGTTGCTTATAATTAACGTTTCTTATATTCACACACAAGTTCCCTTACAAAAAGTTATCGATCTACATCCAACAAGTGTAATCTCATTTGAGATCAGATTTTATTTTTAAACAATTTGCTGTAAAATATAATAATGTTTTTGTATTACATATATAATATATATTTTACAGCAAGGAAATAATGAATGAAAAATTGGGAAAACGTGGGTTCGAACCCAAGACCACCATGTCGAGAAGCAAATGCGTTACCTCTGAGTCACCTTCACCTACATACAGAAATGCCTCGTTAATTATATAACCAAAGTAAAGATATGTATTTAAAGATACAAAATTTCATGTAATCTGTATAAAGAATCAGGCTGTTATTACGGAAGTAATAAGTTTAAAAAAAATATTCTAGATCAAACTGGACGGAATTTTTATTTTCATTTCCACAATGTCTCTGCTCTCTTCACACCGTCCAGCTATGAGACACGATTCCTGGTATAGGAAAATTGCTACACCACTGCCAGTAATCAGAAGACGTGGCAACGTTGTAGATAGCCAATGTGGCAACATGGGACCGGGAAAAGTCTTATCTTTCCTACTTCCTTCGACCAAGAAGAATACCTTTATAACGCGAAAATAATACACGTAATAATTCAACACGAGCAGCACATTCAGCAAAAGATTTTATATATTTCACTATATAATGCTGTAAATTACTGCTGGTAATTGAAAATACGGTGGGAATACGTTAATTATACGAGGGCAATCCAAAAAGTAAGGACCCCTGAGCATTAATTATTTTCTTTAATTTAAAGGTTTAGAAAAGCGGTGACGCTCTGGCCTCACATTCGTGAGGTCATAGACTGAAATCCTCTTTCGGTCATGCAGATCTAGGGTTTGAAGGTTTCCCCAAATCACTCCATATGAAAACTGGAATTATTCCTTTAAAAGGGCATGACCGACATCCTTGCCACTACTCCTATCGCGCCTCTCGGTAAGGAATTCGGCCCTGGCCTTCTAAAAGAATCATCTCAGCATTTGTCTGGAGTGATTTGAGGAAGGCATGGATGGCCCATATCTGGATGGCCGATCGGGGATTAGAAGCCGCCTCCTGCCGAACACAAGTCCCGAGCGTTACCGCTCACCCACGACGCTCGTTCTTCCGGTCTTTAGACACAATCAACCTTATTTTACCGGTAGACTGTGTTTGTTTGAATTGTTGAGGCTTAGGTGATTTTGGAGTCGATTATCACGGGTGGCGAAACGTAAACGTTCATCTTTACACCTGAGACTAAAGAACAATCACGCTAGTGGCAACACCATTCATCGCTAAATGCTAATGTTTGTTTATGTTATTATACTGTAGTAATTCCAAACAAAGGAAAAACGCAGGAAATTTCATGCCTCATTAAGTAAATCATAACAGCATTGTAGAAAACGAAAAAAAAAAACCGGTAATTTTAGAACTCCTGCTTATAAGCCCGATTCTCAACGAACTTTCTTTACTTATACCAGTTATAAAAGAATTTATGTTTGTCCTACGATAATAATCCGGTTGTAAATTTTTAAGTGACAATGGTAGTTTAATTTTTTATTGAACCAATAATTAGTTCTTTGCGATTTCCTCTTATGTATTTACATAATGCATAAAACATTATAGTCACCCTACAGAATTAGAGAAATAATTCCAACAAAAATTATTAGTTTCTGAAACTAAGAATAAATTATATCGTTCTAAAGTAATATAATTATTTTGGAAACATACAGTGTCAGATCACCTCCCTCCCCCCCCCCCCCCAATTCAAAATCGACTCAAGGTCTCCCAAAACCAAATCCTGGATCCGCCACTGGAAACATGAGAGCCGTTTGATAAGGGACAGACAATGTGATTTCGTCTCGGCTAGGATCCCGAGTAGTTTTCTTCCCTGTTGCCGCCACACAACCGTTCATATTTACGTTGACTGCTGGTTGAGAAACATTTGATACTTTCAGTTTCGAGTATGTTATTCCTTGACGCAGTTAGGAAGAATCAAGGATATATTCTTCGAATAAGCTATGTGGAGGTTCGGAACGTTTTATAAAGGAAATAAAAATAAATTTAAAAAATTGGAAATACTTGGATTCGAACTAAGAACCGTCCGTTCAGAAACCTCGAATGCTAAACGCAGGACCATGGTGGCTCATGGTGCTTCTTTCTTCCGTCAGAGTGTATACAACGCAGCTAAGGAAGAAAGTTTCATTCAATCTGTCTTGCAAACACATTTTCCGAAATAATCGCTTTGGTGATTGTTTCTGTAATTTCGTAATACAAAAAAAAAATCTATCTCCTGGAACATGATGATTATTCCCGTGTTTGACCATTAACCGAAAATTCTAATTGATTTTAAATAACTGCTTTTGCTGTTTGTAATCGTCCGCAATACTGCCAGATAGGACCAAATTATTTTCAAATTAAAATGGACGAAATGTACATTCAATTATAATTTCTTAAATTAAGAGTAGGGTTAATTTTCAATGATTCATAGAAACCAAAGGAAAGTATTTTCCAGTTTACAAAGACTGTTTCGCGGTTCAGATTCGTGATTGTTTAACTACAATACTCCTCGACACTTTGCCGGTTGTAAATAATTCCAGGATGATAGTAGCTTAACAAATTGTATGGCGAATGTATTGTTTGTGAACTTTTCACGCTAGAGGCGAGTCTAGAAAACTATATGGTACGAATAGAACTGCCACTTGCCAATGGACACAGAAAGAACTTTCTTAAAGCCAATTTAAGGAAGAATGACAAGTATTTCCTTGTTCAGTCTTGATGACATTTGAGATCAGAAATTATTTTTAAACCATTCTCTGTAAAACATAATTATTACCCATATGTAGACACTTTATGTTTTACACATATATGCTATGTATTTATCAACAAGTGAAATGGAAATAAAGAACGAAAAATATACAACTTGAAGCTGGATCGAACTCACGACCGTTGGATCACCACACCACGGCTTTACCACAGAGCTGCGACAACTTACAGGACGAAGGCCCCGTCCGTCATGTAAGCGAAGTAAAGATATATAAAGAAAGAAAATTTCGTGATTAAATGGATATTGACAATCTGTATAAAGAATCAAACTGTTATAAAGGATGAAATCAATTATATAAAGGTATAATAGGTCAAACAGGAGGAAAACGGAAATGTGTCTTTACTTTTGATAATGTCTACTAGCTATGAGACATTAGTCCCTGAACACGGAAATCTCTTCAGCACTGCTAGAAAACCGTCAATCTGACAACGTAGCAGGAAATTTGACAACGCTGTATGAGGAAATAAATCTTAAATTTCCTCTTACCGGCCTCTATAACACGCAAACTAAATAATTTATCATCAGCACATTAGTTTAAAAGTTTATTGGTTTGTCTTCAGTTATCCAACTTAAATAATCAGGCTGATATATAAAAATACAGCTGGAATCCATGTTGATTGTACGAAGAAAATCCCAAAAGTAAGGTGACCAAACCAATTATAGATACAAAATCAATTTATTTTCTGTAATATATTCATCATTTTAAAATGCTGAAAATTATCTTTTTTTCTATATAATCACCTTTTTAACCGAAGCAGTTTTTTTAAAACATTGTGGACAGATTGTAATGACTGAGTGTGATGGATAAGCAGTGACACTCTGGCCTCGCATTCTGGAGGCTACAGATTGCAACTGCTTGTACGGCCATCCAGATTTGTGTTTTCCATGGTTTTCCCCAAATCACTCTAGATGAATGCAGGGATGGCTGTTTTCAAAGACCATGGGCCGAATTCCTTCCGTTCCTTGTCCCCAGTCCGTCACCTCGACGTCGACGAGGCGTAAAGCCATAAGCTAAAAAAAAAGGTTATATATGGTATGTTCTTTGAAAATAGTCACTCTTTCAAAAATTTCAGAGATGAGTGTGCTAGAAATCGTTAGTTATGAGGAGTTAATTTAAGAGATGAATCTTTTTATAGCCCTGTGCTTACAGTTAGGGAAGATTTTATTCAGCAAGATTTAATAGAAATAGATTTTTTTGTCTGATGTGTTAATTTTATTAGTTGTTTATTACAGAAATTACATATGTTATATGTTAGAGTGGGTATGTTGGAATGGTTTGAAAACGAAAGGAAAAAAAAATCTCCCAACATAGTTTCGAACCTACGACCTCACAGTTAGTAGCCGGGAACCTTCACCGCTAGACCATACAGCCGGCTATGCGGGCTTTGTCATCCAGTCGGTAAACAAACCATCCTATAGGAACTTCCTAGCATCAGAATATTGCAGAAGGAAATCGTTGTCTCAGCTGTGGCAGTCAAATTTGATAGAGGAAGGAAAGTTCTTTATCGGAATAAACCGAATGCGTTAACAGTGTGTCTGCCTTGCATTCTAACTTTGTAATAAATTCTACATATAAACCTAATGACACTTCATAAAATCTCTCTAATAAGTTTTTGTCTTATTATCGATCGCGACATCTTATTGTTAGACCAACATTCACAATATCACAAACAGTTCTATCACATTCACTGCTTAAAGATTCAGGATCGTGAACTTAATACTTGATGTTTTTAAATCATCTGAAAAATCATTAGATGAAAGCAATGATATCAGTGACTGATAAGGATTTGGGTCAAATAACTGCATTACATTAAAATGGGTATTCATATAGTACGTAATCATGGAAACAGTTACCACGGATTTAAATGATCAATAGAACAAAGAATAGCCCTTCGGCAATGAAAAATGGAAAAGGGAACCGTACAACAATAGCTGACGATAGGGTTATTTGCAAATGCTAGCGAGAAATCTTTTCCAACCGGCAGGGTTTATTTAGGATTTGAAAGTCTACGGACCTAGAATAAGACGTCTGCTAAAAGGCAATTGACGACTGGCAGAAAGGCTGGTAGGTTCATAAACTTGACAGCAAAAATACGTTATAATGCGTCTCAACAACAAAATAGTAAGAAATATACAAATCTAAAAGTTTTAACATTCAGAACACCTCAAACTAGTGTCAGAAAACTGCAGATGGAAATCTCTCATTAAGCTTACAGTCGAGTTCGAATGAGGAAGGAAGCTCATAAACACAATGTGTAAACAGTTCCTATGCTGTCCATTCAGGCTTGATAATTTCTGCTTGGTGCAGACTAGTCCAGTCGAAATATTGAGCTAACTGAATCTGGTTATTGCTGAAACTTGTTTCTACTTTATTTCCTATTTTTCATTTTAATTGCACCACACGTTTTAAATCATACTGCTTGGCCACGAGTAAATCACGTTTCCATCATCTGCATAACTACAAACATTTGTTTTTCAACACAATATAGATAATACATAACGATCAGATCAATTAAAGAAACACACACACATGCCAACGCCCTAACTTACACTGTCTGTTTCTTTGTCTATCAGTCTGAACCCTTAAACTTCGATACAATAATCCCCTCGCATGACAAGCGAAGTGAACAAAGAGTTTCCATTTATATATTACGGCGGTAAAAACGCCACCATTTTCCAACGAAGTAGGGAAACACTTGTTCACTCAGCTTGTCACCCGAGAGAATTGTATTTAGGTAGGGCCAACGTCGGGAAATAATTCGTTCTTTAATATTTGTGATTGCGAACGACTTTAATTATTTAAAACCTTAATTGAGTTTTAATTTTTGAAAAACATGGGATGGGAAAAAATAATAAAGATCTTATTGGCAGACCGAAGAAAAATTTTTTGGCATAATCTTCTTACAGATGAAATGAAACCAGTGACGTTTAAAATGTTTACATATTTATTTGCCGATTTCTAAAAATCAGAAAAAAATCTAATTTCTCGCTGTATTTACGAAACTACTGATCAGTTAATTCATTCTGAACGACTTTCTCCTTATGTTTATAGAAGAGCTAATAGCGATTTCCGTCCGGTTTATATTTTTCGCAAAATTACTAAATGAGTAATTTTAACAAATTAAAGGCTACTCGAGACAATTTTTACGACAAAAATTTATATTAATCCTTTCTTACTGAATTTCACGAATCGGAGAGTAAATATGTTGTTAAAATTCACATCAAGCTTTTCAAAATTTATAAAAGATTTATAACTCATATCTTTTGTTTGATTTGTATATACCATTTGAAAAGAAATTTCTCAAAATTGGAAGCAAACTCTTTTTAAAAAACATTTTTTACTAGTTTGCCTTATGAATGTATATATATATTCTGAATTGAAGTTGACACACTATAAACCAAACTAGCAACTGACCAATTTTAATTTATATTTTCTAGTAAGTAAAAATTGACCAATATTCGTGTCTCTTATGATTCAACGAAAGTGTGAGCTTTCACTGCGATTACTGAAGTAGAACGCAGGTAGTTTTGAGACTTAAAATCTCTCAGCCCTGCAGCTGACCACAATCATACGTTTAAATGCCCGACTGTCACAAATATTAGTGGAATGACTACCGTTCCTTGCAATGTCTCACGCGAAACCGACAGATATGCTTATGGCACTGGAACAGGATTTTTTATTCTTCTACCTGCTGAGAAAAATTGTTACGGATATACGCATCAGCATATGTTAAAGCAAGATGGATTTTTTTTTTTTTTTTTTTTTTTTTTAATGAAACAAACACTTGGACAAACTTAGTTTTGCTGCGATGAAAAACTTTTACGGAAGCAGAAGGATGTAATCAGTTTTGATATGGCCTATGTAAAATGAATTATGTTAAACTCAGGAAAGTTATCAACCACAATGCGAAACATCATCTTGACATATCTGAAATCTTAGTACACATACAATGAAATATCACTGAAAAGAATCATCCGCAGCAATTACGGAAGTCAAATAATAGCTTCCTATCAGTGAGAAAACTTTTTTAAACAGGTGATAATGTAGCTTTTTTTATCATTACTCGGCTTATAGACGTTATAATATTACTCGCAGCCAGACCCTCTGCTTTAAATGGAAAGCAAGTTCCGAGTGGTCAAATGCTCTGCGTAAAGTTACAATTTTCTCCTTCAACTATAACAGCTATTCTACAAACCAACTGCAGAGAATAACAGCGCTAAACTATACAAATTTGGAACAGTTTGCAGTGAAGTTCTTGATCGCAGGGTCTCCTTTTCAGCTGACTCATAATTTTCAATATTCGAAATATTAAATTATTTCAGATCCTTACGTAAAATTCGTCCTCATTCATCGCTGTTGTATTTTAGTATTTTGACACTATTTTTTGGTTCAACAGCTTCAGTAATTCGATAAATTACTGGAGACCGTTACTCAGACTTAATGAAACTTGAGATCCACGTATAACCGTTTCTTCTTTGGGAAGGTATTTTGGGGTTGTTGTGTTACCGAACTTGTTGGGTGAGTGGTTAACGCTCGAGACTGGAATTCGGGAATTCGCATGTTGGATCACCGGTCCGATTGTCCTGACTTCGGTTTTCCATGGTTTTCCGAAGTTACTCCAAGCGAATGCCGCGACGTGTTTCCCGATTTACCATGGTTGCGATAACTGGCGTTACTTTCCCCAGCGTTCTCCGTGCCATAATGACCTTGAAATCGACTAGTAGTAAAGCCCTAACCAATTAAAAACATTGTTACGTCTTCACAGTATTGAACTCCATCCTTCTATAGCTGTGATGATAGCAAATTAGTTGATACATAGATTAGATTGGTGAACATAAATCAATAATTTTCTTTCAGTAATAAGCGTGCTACAGGAGACAGTTAAGATCACAGTAACAGATCACCATTAACTGATTTAAGCGATTTGACAGAAATTGTTAGATTTTTATGATCAAGAAGTTTATCCGTTCTGACTATAACTTTGCTCTTAACGTCACTTACTTAGTTGTATACAACAATGAAAGTAGAACAATTTCTTCTGATAGGATGCCTGAATAGCATTTTGAATCAGTAACTGCTATGAAAACTAGTTTTATCGTATCGAAACTTTGGCTTGCCTTTCTATCTAAGTTAAAAGTAAGCCTTGGAAGCTGTACTTCTTTTCATGAAATCATTGAAATTTTTACCAGTTCTGTTGGCACTGACATTTTGGATGTCCACTTTCAAGTATATTTGTCAGTAATTTTGTGTATGTCACGGTCAACAAAATCTATGTTTTGGATTTCAGAGGGTTAGCGAAATAATTTCAGGCTACCAGTGGACTAGTTCATACTTGAATACCGTGGCCGGATTCCTTTACAATCCTTGTTAAATAATCTTTTCCGTGACATTTAAAAAAATATAACATTCATTTAAAGACTGAATTGGTAAAAAATAAACCAAGAAAGCATTTGTGTAAGTTTATCGATACGTGCAGCCTCTCCATTATTTTAGCTTCTCAGTTGGTGTATGTTGTAATTTTAGTGATCCACAGTACATTAAACACAAGAAGAACGTAACAATTCATGAAAATCACTTATATCCGAGGCTGGAATCGAACCGTCTGCTCCAGGAACTACCCGAGCACTAACCACCATTCTTCCGGGTCGGCACCCGCGATGCCTACAGTAGCAGCGGATGAGTCCTACCAAGACCGCAGCAGAGGGGTCAACTACTGTTATACACATATCGGCCAGCATTACGTTTCCTTGTTCCCAGTTTCCTGTGTATTCCTCGAAACTATATGTCTCATAAACAACAGTTACAAAATATAGAAACAATCGTTCATTGTCATTCACTATTGATTAGTATCAGCTTCTAAAATTTTCGCACTTGTTAAACTTCTGGTTGTATTCTGGGTTACCAGTTGACTGGTAACAATTTCACCCCTCAAATCAGTGCAGGTTCTTTACGGACTACTGTCGGAAGAGTTCACCATTGTATTAACATCAGAATGGAGTGAAAAGTTGGCCTACTATAATAACTTCAAGTAGCAAAAAGCGTATAAATCGCGAAATAAACTAAAGATTTCAAACGCGTCCGCTAGCAATCAAAGCAGTTCGTTAATTACCAAATGTTTTAAATTCACGTCCTTGGATACTTACCAATAACGTTTTCGGTAAGAACATCAAACCAACGTTTCACCTGTCGTTTGAGTTTTAACACCACCACCCACAGAATATTGCTATAGCTAAAAAGTCGTATTAGATTTTTGTTCTTTGCCTGTTTATGAAACACCACTAAATCTACAAAGGTAACAACAATTTGTGAAATTGTTGCTTCAACTACTGACCCCTCATCATGTTTTGTTTTTGTTTTGAAAAGAGTGTTCATTTCGCCTTAAGCAGCTTTCGTTATGATAGGTGAAAATTATTTTTTTTGACGCTAAAATACTGTCAACTCAGAATGCGTTGACGACAACAGTCATTTAGTTATAATTTTTTCCGTATGTTTCTAAAATAATTTTAAATGTGGTAATAAGGGAACAACATGTCTTCATAGCACACCGCAAAATTAACTAACTTCAAAAATCTGCAATTATTTGTCAACGCACTCACCTAAAACTATCTTTACATGGCAAATATTGATTTTATCATTAATAGTCAGTTATTTTAAGGGAAAGATGATCGGTATAACGTCTTCCTTTCTTTTGACGCTAGCGTTTCTTCAAAATTAACTTTTTGTTTGAAAATGTTAACTTTTAATGTTCTGTATGGACACGTAATTTCTCTTGAATGTTTTAAAAAACTAACATGAAGTGCTTTCAATGTCTGCACAACTCTTTTATTAACGAAATACAATCCATATTTTCGTTTCTATAACGAATATGTTAAAATATGTCACGTTTTTTTGTGAGGTGGGTGAGTCTCAATTTTGGATATTAACATGAATGTACCACCTACCGGGTATAGTACTGTCTTGGTAGATGTGTATAATGGGTTGAATAAGTCCCAGGATGAAATGTAGCGATGTGCAATTCAGGTCGTTCGGATTAATATGAGCTTGGTAGTACGTTGATCTCTGACTCACCGCTCTTTCCCGTTTGCAGAATGATACAACCAACCCTAAACTCGCGAATCAAGTTTCTAATTCATCAATTTGTTTATCGTCATTACTTGGACTACAGTATACTTTGAACTGTGGCAAACCCACTAACATTTTTACAACACGCTCGTATTTGTCCAGTAATAACGTTGAAAGTTTATTTCTGGAAATTTTGGATGTAGAAGTATGATAATATTCAGAATATTTTGCAGGCATTTGAACATTAAATAATAGGTTTGAAATGAAATGTAAAAAAAAAATTAATCAGTGGAAAATTGCAGCAGGATAGTGGACCCAAATATGGATTGAAAAGAAATTGCTTCTAACTTAATTCTTAACACATACTGCATTGTTTTGGATTTTAATTCCTTTCAAGGTGATATATCGAAAAATTAAACCACTTTGAAATTTTTCTTCCATAGCTTAGTAATGTCAGACGTAAGAACGTGATTTTGTCGTACACTGTACGCTATTAAAGTAGGCGGAATGTGTGACAAATACAAATTCTTTCACCAGGTGGTAACAGCACGCGAAATTACTGTACTGTGGTAGCACCCTCTCCACACTTTACACTATTTGTTATATCAGAAAACCACGAGTGGAAAGAATCCTCCCATCAAAGGACGACTATGTGGCATCAAAAGTATAATATATATTTTAGATGAAGCAATTAAAACCACTTATCATGGAATAATACGAAAAGGAATAACCTAGAAACAGCGTAAATGCGCAATTTTTGCTGCGCTATAATTTGTATGTAATTGCAACATTGCTTGCTTTTCTTGATATTACTGCAGGGTTGTTGACCGATCCGTGAATATCTAGTTGGTTTACTGTTCGTCTAAAACACTTAAAAATTAATATACGTGAAGCAATCATCAACTTATGTGTTCTGCACAAGTAGACAACACCTATTGATTTTGGAATATTTTTTCTTCCGTTTTCCTCTTTTCCTGTGGAAAATAGTGCAATAGATGGAACTTTGGTGAGTGCAGAAATGTTTAACCATTTTTTTCAGTACCAAAGACTATCATGGATAAGAAAAAAATATCGCTTTTCCGTGTAGCTGAAGAATACCGATAAGACATATTTAAATATAGAAAATAGAAGTGTTTTCTTATTACTACAAACACGCAAACAAATCAATAGAATCTATGCCGCTTATCCACTGAGGTTGCATAACATTTAAGGTGATATAATTAGAAAAGTCACAGAAACTATTCTCCTAATAATCTGCTAGTCTCCTAAGCGTTGAATTATATCTGATGCCATTTTCCTGTATTTCCCCGCGTGACAAGAATTAGTACTAACATCATGCATACGAAACGAAACATAATTTCATACTAAAATTCTGTGCTTATGTTGTAATACATCCCGCACATTTATGTAAAAAAAAAATAATAATCATATTAAAGAGCTGGGTGGCTAGGTTTTACTACGGACCAAATAGTTGGTTTTGAGCAATTCGTCCAGGTCTGACACCGCGAATTTGCACTAATGGTCCCGTCCTCATACAAATCTTCACAGGACGGTAACCTAAATGTAAATTGTTTGTATTTAGGTTGTAATGCAGTCCAGCCCACAGTAATAGTAACTCATAGGGCATGAATGTAGGTTATCCGAAATGATATGGCCTAAGATTCCAAGTTTTACGTTGTCAAGTATGCGTTTCAACTTAAGCGCAAACAAATTCAAGTATATCTACAGCAAAAGCAAGATACCATTACCGAGAAACAGATCTGCACCCCACTAAATAATGTTAACGATAATTGCTACTGCTAATCCTGTTTATGGACAGACACAAAATAATAATAATAAAAAAAATATGTTTCTCGGCGTAATGTCCACCTTTTGCAATTCGTATTGTGTTTACACATATCCACATCAAGCACAAATATGTTTACCTTAAATTATATTGACTACTCTTTCGGAATTGCACCTTCAAATAATGGTTTGATTAACGTTTTCCGTTTATTCTACTTTACTGTATTTTAGAAAACTGGAGTAATAAATATCCAGTTACAATCTACGTTAAGAGAATACAAAGAGCATTGTGATTTCTAGTAGCTCATGATACACAAAGATATTTACGTAATTTAAATATTGCTTAGTATTATTACGTTTAATTAATTTATTCCATTTATTTCTACATATCAGATAACTACAGAAATATGTAACTGTAGTCAAATAGTAAAATATAACTCAGAGAGTAGTAGTGTGATCTTTCGTCAGTATCTCTTGAAAGGTGTGCTGATCTCAAATACAGAGTGTTCTGGCCCATATTTCTCCATCTCGAAATGGTTGTAAATTCTTCCTCCTTTCTTCGGTACGTAAGTCATAAGCTTTTTTCACAGATTTTAATTTGGGCCATAAGCTATCAAAATTTGAAAACACCATCCAAATTGCCGCTGCAGTATTCGCGTGATACCATTTCAAACTCTCATATACAAACAGCCTGCTTGCTGATTTATAATAGCATAGATATGTCACATTTCGTTGCATTTAATTACCACTGCCTCTATGTACAACTTGCCAAATCGTACCAGAGTATAACGTACAAAGAGGAATGTATGGAGTTTTCAAGGGTAAACATCCTCATTAAAGGACCAGTAAATTGTCAAAAATAAGGCTGCGCCACTAGCTTATAAGGGCCTAACTTTTTACCAATATGTATATTATTCACATCTGGAACATATATTATTAACACATTATAAAATAACAAACCTAAAAGCATGTTTTGAATTGATACCCAAAAAAATTATCAAACTAGAAGTGAACTATTAAAAACTAATTGCATATTGAGCAGCCCCTAATATTTAGTAACCAAATAAGTAATAATCTTACTACAGACTGTATGCTACACTATAAAAGCGGCCCACATGTAGGCAATAAAAAAGGAAATTAAACCTTACACCTTTTAGTTTTGTTTACTTCACCACCCTTACATTACCAACCCTACCATATACCGCATTTTCTCACAAGTATTACAAGATCCTGAATTAATTTCTTTTTAATGCCAACGGGAAATGACTGTTGTTGGAACAATGCAGTCCTACTCTCAACCTGGAAATGCCAGATTTTTGCCTGATAATTAAAATATTTTTCTTTTTTTGTTGAAAAAAATGGGTTTATAGTCTATACTCTCTTTCAGCCGTAGACATTATTAATATGGTATCTAACTGTTTTATATTATGCCTGTGGACCATCTGAGCCATCTTCACGGACCACATATCGAGATACACTGGTCTAGACGGAGCCAGTGATTACATCTTCGACGAAACTTGACAACAGTTCGAGAGGTTTCTTACTGGGTGGTCAAACAGGATCGTTTTTGTGGTTTGACAGTCACGTGGAACACTTGGACGCCGCCAGTTATACAGGCAGGTTCGTGAATGAAGTTCGACTGCTTTTTGTTTGGAGACTTGTTGTCAAGATTCTCCGGGGATCGGGGACACGTATGCTACAGGCAGACTATTCAAATGATGTAGTAACGTTGTTGCTACGGACTGTGATCTCTCTAATTAACAACCATTCTAACGCCAATAGATATTTTTCCTATGCTCCATCGATGCAGTTAATGGTCACTAAATTGTTGTTTTTCCTTTGGGCGATACATACCCAAAATAAATTTAGACTTTGTTCTTTTTTTTTAATCGGACCTTTAAGATCTATAACAGTGTAACTTGTAGGTCGTTGTTTCCTTACCCGGCGGACTTGAATGAGATTTTGCAGCTCAGTGATTGCTTGAAGCGGCTGTGCAGGTAGCTAGCGGCGGGCTTTGCGCGTGCAGTTCCGATAACACGGCGAATCTGGGCCCGGCAGTTGGCGCGGTACGTGCCCCGCTCGGCTCCTTATCTTCTTTATTTAAAGCTGTTCACTCTTAATGGCTGCACGCAGCAGGTGCGTCCGTCCTCTATATCACACGGCCCCCAGACTACCTCGGGGGTCTTCTTCAAGTCGTTATCCCCAATACTCGCCTGCCCTTTAATCTCTCCCTTGGGGACCCCGGACAAGCTTCACTTACTGCTATAGTTCTGAACTAGCGTAAAAAAAAAAATAACATTACTCCACGAAGTTACAGAGTTAAGTGTCACTGTGATACATATGTAGCAAATTATGTACACTTGTTAAACATAACAGAATAATAGGGGAAAGTGACCAAAACCGGATCCCCAGCTTGTATTTTATTTTAAATTAAGTGAGTAAAAAAGTCAATTTTAAAAGTATGAAATACTTACTTCACAATGTTATACACCATTTGATTATACTTTCAAAAAGTGTTATTAACAATCATTATAAAATATTTTTATAAACCTAACTGTTTGGTGGTATGAAAAAAGGTTCCTAAATCAGACCCCTCATTAAAATTATCAAAATAATACTAACAAAATTAAAAAGAAGGTACTGAATCACAGGGAAAATAATATAGTTTAAAAGTACAAGTGTAATGTAATAATTACAGGTTTTAGTTTAAAAAATAAACGAATATAGCCTGCATGTATATGAAGACACAGAAAATATATAAAAGAATTAAACCATATAGCGATTAAAATGGCAAATGTGCACATCCTTCTCAGACCCAGCACAATCAACATGGCTTCACAAGGAACATATAACGCACAGCACCCAAAGTTCCCTTTCTGAATCTTTGCGAAATTTCTTGTCGCAAAACATACACCAAGTGTCATCATCTTTGAATGGGGACGCTCCTCGAGAAAGCTCCACGATGTTTCAGAGAATCCGCTCTTTTCATCCACAGTGCTTAATTCTTTCATATTTTTCTAAAAATTGAGGCGCTTTTTCAAAAGCTCTTATATTTTTCCAGAAGGGCCTATTGCTGACTCATGCCCCCGGCCGCGGCTGCTTTTACAGCCTCGAGCACGATTACGTGGCTGCTGTTTAGCTTACTTGATTTTTTTAGCTCTTTTAGCTTCTTTCAATTGGGCTTAGTAAGGCGTTGATGTGATGACCGTAGAAAAACAAGACTTCATACCCTGTTTAAATTTAAGTATGAAAAAATAAAGGGTCTAGTTTATGCGACTGAAGGAGGTCCAGTTTACACAACTATAGCTTATATTTTTTTAAAGCAATAGGTTTTTAACCAAACGTCTCGACAAAGTAGTTTACTGATAAACGTTAAGATAAGTCTTTATCATTTAAGAGTATATATAGTTCGGAAGGATTACGAACCAATGTCCAAGAATTTTTTAAAAAAATGTAGCCCAGTGTAAAAGGTTTTTTCATTGCCAAAACACGT
Source organism: Vandiemenella viatica (assembly GCA_031002005.1). Lineage (NCBI taxonomy): Eukaryota > Metazoa > Arthropoda > Insecta > Orthoptera > Morabidae > Vandiemenella > Vandiemenella viatica. The sequence continues at coordinate 309,665,787 of JARYHS010013630.1, read as the reverse complement.
AATGGCGGGTTGATGAGCAACAAAAATACGGGGCTCTGCTGCAGAGTGGTAGAAGACTGAACTACAGTTTACACTTGTTCCCGCTAGACTTCAGTGGAATGCAGAGGGGAGATCGGTGTTCCATTTTAGCGGAAGAGATCCGTTTTAGGGCACTCTCCTCTACTGCTCAGGAACGTCTGTTTCAAGTTTTATGTCGACCCAACGATATTGAAAAGTGCTCTAAGAGTGAAACTTTTAACAGTGGTTAAATCATCTGAACTCAATTTACGGTCAATTGCTGTAGGTCTTCTTACGGACAGAAACCTGACAGTTATGGACTCAGTTTTCGTCAAATTCCTTTCACATCCGTTGTAATCAAGAAAGAATAAGCATTACGAAAATTATCTACATGTACATCTACATCTACATATATACTCTTCAATGCACAAAATTGTGGCTGGCAGAGGGTGCTCAGCTCTAACATTAATCTCTTCGCTGCTCACCCCAATCCCGAGTGGTACGAGGGAAAAAAGAATTCATATAATCATCAGTCCGGCACCTTATTTCTCTAATTTTATCTTTCCTGCCATTGCGACTCAAAAAGGTTGGTGGACGAAGTATTTCAACTCACTCGTGAAAGTGGGTGTACGCATGTTTACCAATAAGTTCAAACGAAAAGTGCATCGTATATCTACCAGAGACTTCCAGCCCAATCTACTAATCAGTTCTGTGACGCTTTCATAAGGTCTGTAGCAAGCGGTCACAAATCGAGTGGTTCTTCTCTGTACTTTCTCTATCCGGTACGGATAGGACATTGGAATTATCCCCCCGAATTCATATCATAAACTTTGCGTGGCAGTCTTAGCAAATTCATTACTCTAGCACGGAGCCTAAAGTATGTATCAAAGTTGTGACGGTATTTCTGTATCCAGGATGCTTATTTGCAAATAATATATTGTGTGTATTCATGTTATTAGCCGTAGAGGTTAAAAAGGTCGAGTAGCATTTTTTGTTTTGTAATGTTACTTGAATTTAAGTATTAGTGGAGTTGGCCACCGTGCAGTAGCTCGGGCACTCTCAGGTAGTAAGTTTAACGTGGGCTGAAGCAATGAAACACTGTGCGTCCTTCCACTTAATCCCACTAATCCCAACAGGATCTAACTTAAGCGGTTCCATCTTCCTTTTAAAGTTCTTTAATCTGTGTGCCTTGTTCAGACTTTTCACATTCCACGTTGCAACTCGTCGAATGTATCTATGCACTGTGACTCCTTCCGTCGTACTCTCGGGAGATCATCACGGCCATATTACACAACGCCGAGAACTTAACATTTTTTGTTTAAAGTTTGTTATTTTTTTAGAATTTCTTGTAACTTGTCTGCTGTAGAGCAATCATGGGCACTTTTCATACTTATTTGACTCACTTCAGATCGCTTGAGGCTTATTCCAAATTGCAGCCTTCTCACAAATTGTAAGTTTTCTTTAGAGTGTCAATACTTTTTCAATAAATTGCTATGGCTAGAAATATTTTAATCTAGATAAATTCAAAATTTTACCAACAACTCTGCTGTGAATATTGAAATGTTTCGCAGTCCTGTGTAACTTTCTGTTGAATTTATAGTGCATAGTGACCGCTGGCCTTTAGAGAAAATTCCGAATAAGAACCAGAACTGACGTTGATTTCGCTAAACGTTGACAATATCAATTAGAATGAGCTGTTTAAAATGGAATATTTTGGTCTTACCGAATCGAAGGAATGGATAGTCGTGAACTTCTACATGTCATACATTCCAGTCTAAAACTACAAAAACTACGTAGAACGTTACAAAACATTTTAAGGGAAGGGACATTTTATGGCATGTATCTCATCGCTGACTGTAGCATATAATTTGTTGATTATGGCAGTAATTTCATTTAAACATGCACTTGGATTTATTATTATTATTATTTAGCATTTATGGCGCTTAACACTAAAATAAAGCTCTGAACATGTACTTTGACAGATTAAGTACTTTGCTCTTATAAAGTTTTAAAATTAAAACATTACGGTATATGTGTGCTTAGTAATCATGTTAATAATCACATGACTGGATAAATAGCCTAAATCATTTCAACTGCATATTGCAGCAGCCAAGAAGCAAAATAGGAGAAAACTAAGTCACGAACGATTATTAGGCGTAAACCTATAAGGAATGGTATTCAGCAAATACAGCTGGTATTGCACGCCTCGAACTGTATTGTTTCCTCTGGTGAACCAGCTTAGTGAAATTTAATGTAAACATAATAATTTTTAACCTGAAATCTCTACCGGTAATGTGTTAACATCTTTGATTTATCAACACCTGTTAAAAACGAGTTTCTGTTTTCTCTGTTTCCTTAAATGTAAGATCAGTTACTTGTGACGTTGAAGAATCTCTCTCATTTTCATAGCAACTGTCTGGTTAAGAATCAATCTGATATGGAAAAGAATTTACGTTGCGTCAATATCGAATTTACTTACCGGTTGTTTAGTACCCGCGATTGTTGACATACCGAGATCATGTTAACTTGAATGCGGTTCCTAACCCTTTAGCTACTAAACTTGATATTAAGTGCGACCACTAACAGCTTGAGTGCTGCATCTCTCTTACATACGCTATCGGCTAAGATGGAGCTCGGCGTCTTACCGCATATTTGGATTAATTATACTGTTCTAATTGCTTCAGCACTTAAAGTATCATCCACCGTTGCATGATAAAGTTACAGTTTACTATGTATCTACGCGCCTGCATTATACTGGGACAAGATGAGCCTTTAAAAGATGTTCTTTCCATCATTAGAATTGATAAGATACTACTCGATTTATAAAATTTGCCTTAGCCTCCGAATAATACTTTCGTATGTTAAATATAATTAACCAGCAACAAAACCCTTCAAAAATGACGGGTTTAACGGAGTGTTCTGGCTATTATTATTATTATTTTTTTTTTTTTAGTTGCTTGCCTAACTAGATTTGTTATAAAATAAATCTCAATGTGCTGTAATTTCTCCTCCTTTTTGGTGCAGCAAAAAGTTCAGTTGCCAACTTGGTCCAGGTTGCATTTCAGCCTGACCACAATATCCGCCAATATCGCCGGCAGAAAATCAAAGCTTCAGTAGAATAGATATAAAGCTCAATGCAATTCCTAGTGCCTTGCCCTGTAACAAAAGGTTTTCGTTGTTATCTTGGTCCAGGTTGAATTTCAACCTAACCACGTACTAAATTTCCAGCCAGGGAAACTATACTTCAGTCACACGCTTATTAATACATGTACTATGTCACGTTTTAGTGGTAATAATGCATCGCGATATTCCTTTTTTATATTCTTGATTCATATAGATACTAACACCTTTGAATGGCTGACATAGTTACATGCGACTGAAATATGGCATCAGTAAAAGCAAAGTAAATTAAAAATAAATCTTAATATCTTACGTCATTCCATGTAATATTAATTTTAATAGGCTGTTTGACAGTATTACAAATATATTATAAATTGTAGTCATTCTCGTAGATTAATGCTTCAGGAAGCTAATTTTTTTAATTTTGAAAAGAAAAATAGATTATTTTAATAAAAAATAAATAAATAAATAATAGGCTTTTCTCACGTCTCGCCATGTGACAGAAACCGCTCTAGAATTGGTGGACGCTTGAGTGACGTCACACGTCTGTAAATTCTGCGGTTTCGAATGGAACGTTTAATGATATCCAAGTTTTCAACTATTTTTTATTGTTGCCGGTCATTTCTTGTTATTAATGAAATTTCATTTTGAATACAAAATTTAGAACAATTTGTAAAAGTCTACAGCGGAAAAATATCGAAAATATATTCCTTATTTGTGGGGATAGCTATAGAAAAAACCCCTGACTTTTATTCTGCTGAGCTTAAAAATGTAACAGCTTCAATTTGAGAATCATTTATATTTAAACTGAAAGTTATAGACTGATTATTTTGCGTTAGGAAACCATACGTTGAAAAATTCTGTACGCGAAATTTGTGCAGTCATGCTGAAAATAAAGAATAGTTGTATGGGTGTCGCAAACATGCGCAAACAAATGAAGGTATTTCTTGTAGCTAATAAGTAGCCCTTTCAAATAAATATAGCAAGAGATCGGTATAATGTTGTATAATGAACTAAAACTCAACATAAAACTGGCAGTAGTTTAATTTTTTTTTTTTTTAAATTGAAATAATCTCGCTTCGTTTTAATGATGCTAATGATTAAGTTTAAAAACGTATTACGGAAAAATCATGCGTTAACTTACCTTGAGACTCACCAAAAGCAATAGGAACACACAAATCACTACTAACACCCAGAAACACAGCGTAATCATCGACCAAGCTCAGTCGAATGGCGCGGCCGACTGGAGCACTTGATCTTTGGATCACAGGAAGCCCATTGTTCAAACTAATTTTTCTATTGTTAGGGGCGAATTCATGGAAAATAAACCTTTGTTCCGAGTAATATGGTTTATCTACTTTGAATAATAATTGTTTGTTTATTCATTTACCTACCTCGTTTCACTTTATCTCACATGAAGAAACTCTGATGTTTAAGTGTTTAATATTAACATGAAGAGAAACAACTAAGAAGTAGTGTCCAGGTAGCTGCTTGATTGAAGAGTGGTAATGGAATTCAGAATGTCTTACGTTCGAACCTTGGTTGGGATAATATTTTTTTCGTGCATTTTTTCCCGTTTTTGTTCGCTGTATTTTGCACTACAGAGTCATGTTTTTATTCGAAGAATTCATAATGGTTGCTGAGAGTCATGCAAGCGTTTGAAATAAATTTGGAATTTATTTTAGAAGTGAGATCACTTGTACAAATTTCACGCTAATCTTGCAACAGTTCCGGAACGCTTTGTGTACTTTTCGTTGGAAATTTTACGTGACGATACAACTGCAGGTTACCTTCCTGACATAAATGCTCCTATTTAGGCGATATTTACTTTTAATGTTCAAGTAATTTTTTTTTTTTTTTTTTAAAAAAAACCTGTTTATCTGTGTGCAAGTAACGTCCAATTTCCTTTTAGAAATATTCTTTGGTTGTTTCAAATGGTTGTAATTTGCTTGTTATCCAAAAAGATGTGAAGGCTTCAGAAAAAAAAAATTTAATGTTTTGGTGGATTTCATGGAAAAAATGATTCCGCGATGCATCCAACAGCAACTAATATCCAAATAAAACGACAAAAGAAAAGAAATTAAACATATTCCGAAGCAAGGATCGAACCTAAGGACCCTAATCCTAATAAGACTCGCCTTAAACAATGTTATCACATTTAACTGCACGAAAGTGCGGTGTAGATGAGCTTCACAGAAAATCGTAAGTGACTTTGTCACAATATCAAATTGAAGTTGTTACATTTTTAGGCTCCACAGAATAAAACACAGTGATTGTTTCTACAGCTAGCCCCACAAATAAGGCGTCTACTTTCAATATTTTTCCGCTGTAGGCTTTTACAAATTGTTTTCGATTTTATATTCAAAACGAACTTTCATTAATAACAAGAAATAATCAGCAACAAACATTAAAAATAATTGAAAACTTGGGTAATAGGAAACGCTCCATTCGCAGCCGCAGCTTTTACAGACGTGTGACGATGACGTCACGAGTGTCGTTGCCCGCGCCAGGCAGCAAAGGTGCGTTTTAACGGGCTTTTAAATTATTTAAATTTTAACTTTGAACTTTACGCAAAATAAGGCACTTTCGTTAAAATCTCTCTGTACTCGGTGAGGTGTACCAATAAACAATTTCAAATCATTTTCAAGAAGTAGTCAAATACCCTGTTATAGTCCATGTTGTATACAACGCGATCAGTGTGGAACTACTTTTGTTAAAACAAAGTAATTATTTAAGTAACAAAACACCCAAGAAAACAAATTAAATTAATTTAAAGAAAAATTTAAATTACCCTTGCCCTCTGCTGCAACGTCAAGTGCCATTTCTAATAACAATCTATCAAAACTGCCACTACCATTGCAAAAATTAAATATTTTATCTTACATATCTGTAGCCAAAGATTTTTACGAATAATTTTATATAAAACTAATACTAAATAAATCTAAGCAACTAATAATTATTACGTAGATTTAAACGCAATAAATACATTTATTTCAGTGTTCTGATAGTTAATTTATTGCCGGCTGCTTAGAAATGTTATTAAATAAAGTGCATAACCAAGAACAATGGCGTAAAGCATGACGTCATTGCGCGACGTCACAGAGTGACGTCATGGCGTGACAGGTGACGTCATAGATTACCGAGAGTAGTTTATAATAATACTAGCCCCAAACCCTGTCAAAAATGACGGGTTGAATGGAGTCTTCTGACAATTCTTTTTTTTCCAATAGCATAGCTAAATAGAATTGTTATAAAATAAAGCTCAATGTAATTGCTCGTCCCTTGTGCTGCAGCAAAACAATTGTCACATAGGTCCAGGTTGCATTTTAGAGTAACCACAATCTCCGCTAATAAAACGAAAGATATTAAAATGAAATCAAGACCACTTACCTTAAGCCATGTAATATTAGTTTCAATTGTGGTGCAGGGCGCATAGATAGCGTTAAATTTGGAACTTATTTCATTCAAATCAAGTAATGATCAAATAATAATTAATGTGCCGATTTAAACTAAATACATACTTTTCTTTCAGTGTTCTGGCAATCCATTTATTGGCAGTTGCTTAACTAAATAGAAATTTTACAAAATAAGTAAAGTTCAATGTATTTCCTCGTGCAATGCGCTGTACCAAAAACTTTCAGCATTTCAACCTAACTACAAACTACGCTAAAATTACAGCCCGAAAAACAATACTTCAATCACACGCATATTAATACATGGCGAAATAAACTTGATGAAAAATCTTCACGGGTTCTGATACCTTCCATTTTTGATATTCGTGATTCATATCAATACTACGACAATGTTTGAATGGCTGACAGAGTTACATGCGGCTGAAATATGGCATCAATAAAAGAAACGGAAATTAAAAATAAATCTTAATAACTGACATCATTCCTGGTAACATTAGTTTTAATTGTTGTCTATGCTGTATAGATCGCAAACAGTGTGGAGCTACTTTAGTTAAAACAAAGTAATTATCTAAGTAACGAAACACTCATGACAACAATTTTAATTATTTTAAAAAATTATAAATAAAAATAAAATATTATAAAATTATATATTTCTTATGCCCTCCTCTGTAACGGGTTTAATGGGTTCTTCTGACAATTCATTTCTCTGCGATTGCCTAAATAAATGGAATTGTTGTAATGCAATGCTCATAACCTAATTTTGTAATTTGTACATATTTCTGTTGTAGTTTACACAGCGACACTGACGAAAGGTCTACAGTATGAATGATGTCAGAATTAGGGAACCAATTAAAATAAAAATAACTTAGGAATCATAAAACCTTATGCTATAGCGCGCGTTATTGGTTTTATTTCTGGTCCCGGTCTCATTCAGCACGATAAATACGGAACTACTTCCATCCGTACAAAAATACTGTAACTGCAGTAACTCGGAGCTTATAAAAGCAGCTTCATTTATTTATTAAAAAAATTCATCGTGATTTAATCTGAAAAATAATGTGTCATTTGTCTGGTCCTATCTGCATTTTGATATAACCACAACTTCTACTGATTTTGCTGTTCAAAACTCATAGATGCTATTACCCGCGTACGAATACATTCATTGTATTGCGGTCTAAATTTGACCTACTGGAAATATTTGAAAATGTCTGATACAGTTACAGCAGTTATAGAAGCAACTATTAATTAATATATTAATTTAAACGCAGTACACACCTTTATTTCAGTGTTTCGGCAAATCATTCCTTCCAGTATATTATAACAGTGATTTAAACATCTACATTGTATATAAGTATCTTGTAAATCCGTCAAAAATGATGCGTTGAACTCACTATTTTAGCAATTCGTTTTTTCGATAACTAAGTACAATTTTCGTAAAATAACGTTCATTAATTTTAAAATGATGTAATGTTAGCTTACTGTAACAACAATATCCCTGTCCAGAGTAGATAAGAAAAATCTACATCAAACGAATTTTAATTAAGAAAAAGCAACTAATAATTAATATATCGATTTAAACGGAGTATGTACTTTTCATTAAGTGCTCTGACAATTAATTTATTTACTGATGCTCAGCTAAATAAAACTAAACCTAGAACACCATATCTGATCGTAAATTTGACGAAAAAAGACGATAAGCGTGACGGTATAGAGTGAGCTCATAGCGTGACAGAAGACGTCATAGATTAAAATGAACCGTCCAATTCCACGAACAGGATGTTGTTGTCTATCATTTACAAGTTTGTAATTTCATTATTTTTTCTCCACAAATGTATTATTAAAACATTTTATTTCTACAGTTTGTTGTTTCCTTGATAAGAAATGCCTGTTTGCTTAGCTAGTAATGAACTAACAACTAGCAGGCACAAGACCATTGGGATCAACGAGAATATTCTTATAATGGGGCGCATTTATTAAAAAAATAAAGTAACCGTTAATTTATACATTCCTTCCTAAGCGCAGAGTTGTTACAATGAGAAGCGCAGGTTCCTTGATAATTAATGTAGACACTCACGTAAGAATCGTCTGCAACTGTACACAACCGAACTGAAACGAATGTGGCGAAGACTGCCGAGCATCCATCTATTGCGTATGCTGGCTTGCAAAATTCTGTCCACGCTTAGTAAACTTGCATCAATGAAACTTGTACCTACTCAACAACCTTAAGGACACTGATCAGTTACCGTTTCCGGAAATACCCGTATACGATTTTCTTTGCACTTGTTGCCTTCTAACCTATTCAAGAATTTTTTGTGGCTCTCCATATGTTCTAGTCAGTATGCTGGTGGAAAGCTCTGAACTCTAACACCGAGTTGTTAAACCAAACATTCTTAATTTACTTCCTTACCGGATGTATGCGACTCTTAAGTTCCTTTATTGAACTTACTATTACTAACTGCTTGTTACTCATTTTGACTTTCCTTCAAGTTACCAGTATTCCCTCTGTCACTTAATAATATGGCAAATCAGACTTTAACTCAGTACAAAACAATGATGTAAGATGAGATCAATACTGAAAGGAGAGAGGCACTGGGTTCATCAGGTCATCTCATATTCGAAGCGCCCGCTGCAACGTATGTACATGCTCTTTCGTTTATATTGCATGCAAGCTCGTCAAATCTCCACTATGCTACAGTTTCTTTTCCCCTTGACACAGGGGTCACCTAAAATATTGGGTTTTTGTTTTGTTGTTGTCTGTATTTATATTTTTCCAGGCACTGTCATTCTCTTCGAGTGACAGTTTTACTTTTTATACACTATTCATATTAGGTAGTACTTTAGCCGGAGTTCAATAGTCTTTTAGAACAAGGACGTCAGCTGGCTTCAATAAAACTATTGTCAAACGACTGAAGTACCAGTAGACGAGACAACCTGTATTTAATGCGAAAAAAACTGTTCACAAATATCGGTCGTTGCAGTGAACTACCGACATAGGACATATATGAATGGTTAAGTAATTTTTGAGATCGTTAAAGCAATTTAATTTCAGTATGAACCATATAAATTACGACTCTTCTACACAATCGTAGCTTACATTTCTGTCTATCAGCTTTGGCGATAAGTATTTTTAATGGAATTTTGTGCTCAACAAACTGCTTGGTCTGTAGTAATCTGTTATTCCTGTGTTGTTTCGACCGCTTTATTTGCTTACCAGTGAAAGGCACGAGGTCATTCGCATTCGACCAAAGAATGAGATATTAAATATTCAATTGCTCTCAGGGTATTAGTACCACCAGTTTGAATTTGTGAAATGCGATTCGTCACTTACAATATTCAAAGGTTATGAATTATTTTACTTAGCTTTTACAGTTGATGGCAAAATACCACCAGACGTATCAATCCATATCTTATATCTGTGGAACAGGGATCAAATTATAATTGGATGATTTCCACAAAACCTTCATCTCAGTATAACTATTTCAGCAGCTATTGAGAATAATTTTCCACCAGAAGTATTTTTGTATGCATTTCTTATTTTCAATAAAATATGTTCGTTGTATTTTTTATAGAAAACTTCGATCTTAAAACATAGGGAATAACCATTTTTCAAATTAATATGAACTAGAAGTTTCGGTATTGTATTATCTTTTCATGTTGGGCGATAAAATTATTGTTTCTGTTAATTATTTGATAGCTGCAATGAAAAAACTTAGAAAAAGAAGATCGCCTATAACAATCACTTCCTGCTTAGATGTAGTCATTGAAAGATTATTGCAAATAAACATCTAAGAAGAATGAAGATAATATTCTTTCATAATAATATCTTTGGGTTATACAAACGACCAATGAATTTCGTAAAAAGCATTACAGTTTATGGTTGTGATTTCACATTAAAACAAGTAACATGATATGACAATAAATGTTTTAATAAATTAATAATTTACAAAAGATAAAAATACGCAGGCTGAAGCAAATTATGTTTCGGGTCAGGGGAGCAGTTACCGGTAATTAGTCCTATATAGATGCAATTCCACCGAAGTCGTCATAGGAATTGAATTAAGTTCAACAACTCAGAACGAAAAAAGTGAGAAGAGATTTGGGTATATGAAAAGGGAAAAGTTTGTCCAATAATTTTCGTGAATTTTAATTTTCTTAAGCCAGTGAGCTGATAGAAAGGAGCGACTTTTAGAAACTGTTTCAATCGTCTTATGCAGGACCACGAATCACATTATACATTATAGTTTAAATGGGAAAGCTAAGAGATGACGAGTGTGCGCCATTACATTATCCACTTTTGCTTAACGTAACTATGTCTTCAGCTTCACTGCGGGGGTGGTTTTGTTATTCTTAATGTAAGAGTTTCATTATTAAAGTAACGAGCGCGGCAATCTCCATTTTACGGCTCTTGCGGGCACCTTTTCTTTGCCTTCATTGCCCCCTGTCCTATTACCAACGTCATCAACTTAAAAATTTATTATACCGCCACTGACCTCAGATTCATGAGGCTTTTTCTTAAGCGTCAGAAATTTTATGATTTGTTGTGTCTTAAGGTTGATGTGAGTTTGAAAAGTTTTATCTCTCATAAAAAAGTTAATATGTTTAGCAAAACAAGGTTTTGACTACATTAAAACTGACCATAACATGTTTTAAACTGCATTTTGTTAGTACGCCTAGTCGAAAACTTAATTATTATTCTAATAAATCCACGAATAGCTACTTATCAAGAACATTCCTCGATCGTTATTATTTTGTAGTAAATATTTTCAATCAGCTTAAAAGGTAGGTTCCGTGGGGCCCTATATCAACGAGAAGTGCTGCTCCCTGGTCCAATTTAAGTAAGTGGTTTGCTCGATGAGGTGTTAGAATCTAAAATCGTCACATGAATCATGGCAATACCAGCACGTCCTTATGCGAGTGGTGTTGAAGCAGAGTACATAGAAAGTCGCATTTTGTGATCGATCCAGCGTCGAGTGTTTGATTCAGCTTTCAGAAAACATCCCTCTGCGAGTCCATTCAGTGGCCCGAGCCGTCAGCTGATTGCTGATGAAAATGCCTGTCTCTGTTCCACTTGCGGCTTCACCGACCCAAGAAACAAAGCAGATCTAAATAATTGTCAACATCCACTCGCTATATGGTTAAGGAAAATGAAGGTTGAAAGTTTTTCCTCGGATTGATTGTAAGCGTATTCCATCGCTTTTTTGTTGATTTGCTTAATCAAGTGAAATTATCTACATTATCCATAGTAATGCTTTTAATTCAGATAAGTAACTTCTTTCCAGACATTATTTCGTATACATTGTAACCATCTATATGTTCTTAGGTATCTAGAGTTAGGAGAATATGGGAGACAAGAAATAAGTAGAAATTTGGCATGGCCTCTTGAGGGAACTGTCTTGCCATTCACAGGGACCAATTTTGGGAAATAATAGAAAATACAAAATCTGAATGGCCGGAAGAAGATTCTCCCTGATGCCAGACACTTGGTAACAAATTCACTCGCGTGGTGAGGAGAAACTGACTATCCTGGCCATCTCTCAATTGCCGAAAAATAATAAAAAAATATTTGTGGAAATATAAAATATCCTGTTATGCAAATAAACTCTGATCATCTGAAGAGAGGACACGATTTTTTAAAAATTCTTTATGAGTTATCATCACAAATATATTTATTGAGATTAGGGTCCCAAAACCTGCAAAGCTAGATAGTGCTGATTCAGAACGGTTGTATAAGATCGTGGAAGTAACTACCTTCCGCCCATCGTTAACAATTTTACCAAATTCAGCTTATTAACCATTCCTTGACGCAAGATATAAATATCCACTAACAGCCATAACTGTATAGCTCAACTGAAGGTTTTTTCTGGAGTATGAACTTGTCATCCAGTCCCACTCAGCTGCTGATGATGGGGTCATATCGGCGTCCTCCACCTTCTTATTTGCGCAACAACGTGATATCTGCCAAATGGGAGCTTACGATAACTGTGAACAACATGTAGGTGCCTACCTCCTGTGAATCACTTTAATAATTTTCGTCCAGACGTCCGCTCTCGCGGACTGCATTAGTATTGTTCATACTTTATAGATTTTGCTGTTATCATCTTATCTGATTATTTTTCATAGGTAAATTAATTACAATTATATTTTTTAAGCTTCAGTAAAACATGGTTGAAAATATTTCGTAACGTTCTTGCTCGTTGTTAGCTGATGGCTGCAGCCTCAGAAATGTTTATAGGTGACTAAACTTTCCTTTACTGTGTTGGACCGGTTACTTTTCACCTGTGCCACCACCTGAGAGAGGAGACTCACTTGGTGAACGGGAGAGGTAGTTGACGTTAATAACAACACCAGTTGAATATATACATCTATTCCTTGATTGGTATTCCATAACCATTCCCCTTTAATACTGATATTTGTTCCATTTATCCATATCGACCTTTGATATGCGACTAAACGAGCATACGGACATGAAATCATGATAATGTTTTGAACCATTCCCAATTCCGTTTTCTGCATCTAAAAAAGTTTTTCCTACCTGTTGTATTACTCCTGCTCATCTAAGCATTGTCCTCTGAAGACTGCTGCCACCATGGTCGGTTGTGAGAAACAACAAACGTAGGTGATTTTTTTAATTGAATACAATGACGCGTGTTGATCATTGTAACCTAACAATGCAAACAACGGTTTGTCGATTATTTCTGGAATCATATTTTACTGTAATTTCTTTCAATAGCTTCAATATAAATTTTTTCACAAGTGCGAAATGTTTTATAACCAAATTTCTGTTATGGATTAATTATTATATCTGCTGTCAGGTGTTTTACTGTGTGCGTAATTTAAATTATACAATCTAGCAGTTACAATATTTAAAAGTTATTCAATAACGGTATATTTTTGACCTTGCAAGGTTATTTCACAGTCCTTATATCGCGAAGATTTACCACGTTTCTGGAAAATTCGTTCCATCAATCATTATCGTTAGGCTGTACCACTTTCAGAGGGGGTTGTGATTGGCTGCATTCCGTTAGACAACGTATGCCATGTAATCCTTCCGGTTAATATATGACACTACTAAACACCTGTATTATTTAGGTTAGTTGTAGTTGTAGTTGTTAGTTGTAAAGCATGTGCTCTTGGATGCTAGCATTTTGATATAACTACTCGTTATAAATAAGAATTAAACAGCCAAATTATCCTTTGTTAATGATTCATGCTTAAGGATAAGTTGTGATAATTGTTCTTCTTCTACGGTAGTCAATCCTGGGAATGGTCTGCGGCAGTCTTCCATTCAGCTCTACTCTGTGCCCTACTCTTCATATCTACACATCTCCTGCAGCCACCATCTTCCATTATCTGCTGGATATATTTTAAACGTAGTCTTCTTCGATATCTCTTTCTTTCTATCTTTCTTTCTATCTTTTTTTTTTTTTTTTTTTTTTTTTTTTTTTGCTGTCATCAGTCTTTAGACTGGTGACTGGTTTGATGCAATCCTCCATCCCTTCCTATCCTGTGCTAACCTCTTCATTTCTACATACCCCTTACAACCCACGTCCTCAATTATCTGCTTCATATATTCTAATCTCTGTCTACCTCTACAGTTCTTACCTTCAACTGCTCCCTCCACTAACAAATTAACCAATCCAGCATGTCTCAAAATATGACCTACCAGCCTGTCTCTTCTTCCTGTAAGCTTCTTCCATAAACTTCTTTTCTCACCCAACATTTCCAAAACTCGTTCATTTCTTACTTTGTCTGTCCACCTAATTTTCAGCATTCTTCTGTAGCACCACATTTCAAATGCTTCAAGTTTCTTTCTTTCCGGTATTCCTAAAGTCCATGTTTCGCTACCGTAAAGTGCTGTGCTCCACACATAGAGTTTTAAAAAGTTATTTCTAATTCCTAGATCAATATTTGAAACTAAAAGGTTTCTCTTTTTCATTAAGGCTATTTTTGCTAGTGCTATTCTGCTTTTAACATCATTCCTGCTTCGGCCATCAGTTGTAATTTTGCTTCCCAAGTAACAGAACTCACTCACTTCTCCTATTGCATCCGATCCTATTTTTATATTTAATCTGCTAGTATTGGTATCATTTCTGCTACATTTCATCACTTTTGTTTTGCTTTGATTTATATTCAGTCCAAAATCTTCCTTTAGTATTTTGTTCATGCCATTCAATAACTTCTCAATATCCTCAGCCCTCTCTGCTAATAAGACAATGTCGTCAGCAAATCGTAGCATACTGATTTTTTCTCCCTGAACACTTATGCCACACGCAAATTTTTCTTTGACTTTCTTCATTGCTTCTTCTACATACAAGTTGAATATTAACGGGGATAGACTACAACCTTGTCTCACACCCTTTTTAACTGATGCATGTCTCTCGTGATTTTCTACTTTTATTATAGCCACCTGATTCTTATATAGTTTTTAGAGTATTCTTCTATCTCGATACTTTAGACCTGACTTCTTTAAAATTTTTAACATCTTGTCCCACCCAACATTATCAAAAGCTTTTTCTAAATCAACAAATGCGATAAAAGTATCTTTGTTTTTCTTGATCCGCTCTTCAAGTATTAATCTTAAAGACAGAATTGCTTCCCTTGTACCGCGATTTTTCCTAAACCCAAACTGATCTTCACCTACTATCTCTTCTACTACCCTTTCCATCCTTCTGTATATTATTCTGGTCAGTAATTTTGAAGCATGTGATGTTAGACTAATGGTGCGATAATTCTCACATTTGTCGGCTTGTGCTTTCTTTGGAAGTGTGAAGATGATATTTTTATTAAAATCAGTTGGAATTTCTCCTGTTTCATAACTATTTGATATCAGATTGAATAATCTTTCGATTCCTTCCTCTCCTAGAGATTTAAGAAGTTCTGCAGGGATCTCATCAATTCCAACTGCCTTATTTGCTTTCAAGTCATTCAGAGCTTTATTAAATTCTGTCCTCAAAACAGGATCTCCTAAGTCATCAATGTCGACATCGCCTTCCTTTTCCAATACACTGTTGTTCAAGTCGTCCCCATCGTACAGTTTCTCAATGTATTCCTTCCATCGGTTAGCTCTATCTTCTCAGCTTAAAAGAGGTTTCCCATGGCAGTTTTAATGTTCATACCTCTTTTCTTCATTTCTCCAAAATTCTGTTTGATCTTTCTATATGCAACATCTACTTTTCCTACTACCATTTCCTTTTCTACTTCTTCACACTTTTCTTGTAGCCATTTTTCTTTTGCTATTTTGCATTTCCTATTTATTTGATTTCTAAATTGCCTGTACTGCTCTCTTCCTGCTTCATCCTGAGCATGTTTGTACCTCCTTCTCTGATCCATCAGCTGCAAAATTTCTTCTGTGATCCAATCTTTCTACCATTCCCTGCATTATTGTTTTAATAAACTCTCATGTCTTAAGATGCGTCCAGTTAATATTTTCCTTCCCGTTTTTATACTCTTCCATAAAGAGTTATTGTTACCAGACTAATAATGAGAAACAAGAACATTTAAATATTTATTTATTAAGTACATATGGCGCAAAGGATCGGATGTGACATGAAATTATCTCGGGCAACAAAACAAAACGCATGACAGTTGGTCTATATCACGAACTAATTTGCATAAAATGAAAGCATGAGTTAATTTTTTTTAATTGCTTAACGTCTCTTAACAGCAAGTTCTTTAGAGACGGGAAAGGATGGGGGGGGGGGGGCAAGGAATGGGAAGGAATTCGGTCATGGACTTTTTGAAAGAAGCATCCTGGAATTTGCCTGGAGTGATTTGGGAAACCATGGAAAATATAAATCTGGATGCCCGAACGGGGATTCGAACCGGCGTCCTTCTAAATGCAAGGCGAGAACGCTAATCGTTACATCACCACGCTCGGTGAGTTAAAATTGAGCTTCACAATGAATGAAACACAAAATTAAAGTATTTTCATTGAAGAGTGCTACTGTTTTACTAGATCACTGATGCGTAAATGGGATGAATTTAACACCTCTACTAAAAAATTATCTCACAACCCAACGATGATATTTATCTGTTTTAGACTTCGAAGTTTTTTTTGTGCTTATGGCTTTACGCCTTTTCGGCGTCGAGGTCATTAGAGGCGGGATGGGAGCGTGGAAAAGGAACGGGAAGGAACTCAGGCAAGGCCTTTTGAAAGAAGTATCCCGGCATTCGCCTGGAGTGATCTGGGGAAACCATGGAAAACCCAAATCTGGATGCCCGGACGGAGATTCGAACCGGCGCGGCGTCCTCTGTAATGCGAGGCCAGATCGTTATTCGTTGACCCACCACGCTCGATAAGGGGGATGTAATCTGTCCACGTAAGCCAGGTCGCTTTTTGGCGAGAAAACATGTAACGGCAATGGTGGTGGAATGTTGATAACTTAATCAGCACAACGACGATGTAAGAAGATTACGTGGCAACGTGTTTAGCACCTGAGGATGTAGTTTCGTAGTGCGCTAGAATCGGCAATGTCTTTAATTAATAATGAGACTCCAAAACCTCCCTATCGCTTCATATTCTGAGGTGGGGTGGCGTGATGGAGACTCCGACATTGGACCTCGTTCCTGATGCTGGCAGTGGCCACCCTTGGTGCTGCTGTGACCCCGCGTGATGAATTAGAGGAGTTGATGATTGTCTCCAGCACCGCCCAGGAAGAATTGTCCTCTCAGATCCACCGAAAAAAGTATGGCTACACTGGATCTCCCCTCTCCATCCTATGTAGCCTCCACAGAACAAGGGCGTGTGGGAGGCAGACCCCCTCGTGTATTGCAGAAGGCTTTATCGTCCCACACGTACGCATACCATTAGAACCATGGCCGAAAGCTGTTCAAATACAGACGAACGAGACATTCCTATAAGCTCAGAGGGTATTAGCTCGAAGCTGAGAAGGACAAAATGTCTCCTCCGGCTCGAACCATTTCCAAAATCCGATTACGAGTCCATTTTATTTTACCAGTCTGTGAAGTCTGGAGGATACGGAAAGGCTGGCGCGAGATTTTGCAACATGTCAGGAACGTTGTGGCTGAGATGTTCCAAACACAGAAACAGCCGACATGCCTGAGGTATCTTACAAGTGGCAACAAAGATTTCTTGGTTTCTCGAGACCATTTTCCGGTACTGTGGCTCAACGAAAAAGGTCTATGATTTGGTCTGTCACAGATTTTTCCTAACACGTTATCTGGAATACTATCGTATTTACGAAGATTAAAAAAACTTATTATTAATTTGGATATCAACAATTATAATTTAAATTTAACCGAAAATGCAGACAGGATGGTATGGTTTGCTATAATACTTAATGGAAGCTGATGGCGGGGTGTTGTCTACTTAATCTCCTTATTTCTTTTGTGGAATTTTACCCAAAAACTGATTTGTTTTCCCGTAGGAGACATACGGGACTTGGTTAAATATGTAGTACGACCAGTTCCTTTGATCCGTGTATATGTGTTGCATATGTGTAATGACTGTGATGATTGTTGTAAAGTGTCTAGGTCTATGCATACAAGTATGAACGCCAACGACAGTCCAATCCTGTGCCAGACCATTCAGGCAAGTAGACACCGGTGGGTGAACGGTTAACGTTCTGGCCTCGCATTCGGGAGGACGCGTGTTCGAATCCCCGTCCGGGCATTCAGATTTGGGTTTTCCATGGTTTACCCAAATCACTCCAGCCGAATGCCTTCAAAAGGGCATGGCCGCATTCCTTCCCGTTTCTTGTACCCAGTCCCATCCCGCCTCTAATGACCTTAGCCGTCGACGAGGCCGAATGCAATAAGTAAAAAAAAAGAAGACACCAAGAAGTTCACCATATTTAACGACCCTAATCGACGGATCAAATCACCATCAACATGAAACACCCTTCTAGCTATCCCCGTGTCAGCTTCGGAAATCATCATCGTGCCGCAAATACGGAATCATACAACTGACGAACGGAAAAATATTAAAACTGATTTCTTCGTCTTACAGTTTCTCGCAAACCCTTCAACTTCTGCAATGTAGTCTTCACGGGTGTACCGCCGGATAGTGTTGTGGAAACACAATATTTCGACGGCTGGCTCTGCCGTCTTCTTCAGGTGATGAGACATGTGTAATGGTCGGCTGACCCACAGGTACTGAGATGGTTCGGGTGCCACTCTTCCTTATATACAAGTCCGCGTGGCTTCGGCGATGGCTTACTATGAGCCAGGCCCGCAACCAACTGGCGGTTGGCTGCCCATGGGCGTGGCTAAGGTTCTTGTTCCAGCCCGAGCTAATATGAAGCCCTCTACGGCGGCAGCTGGACGGAAGTACAACGTTCTCTGCGGATATTTGCCAAGGCAGGTTTCCATGCCTCACTGAGACATAGACCACTGTCTCTGTTAAATGTGTCGGCCAGTCGAATTTCGATGGCTTCTTTGATGACAGATATATAAGGAAGAGCGGCACCCGAACCATCTCAGTACCTGTGGGTCAGCCGACCATTACACATGTCTCATCACCTGAAGAAGACGGCAGAGCCAGCCGTCGAAATATTGTGTTTCCACAACACTATCCGGCGGTACACCCGTGAAGACTACATTGCAGTCATACGCCGGGAAAGTCTTCGTTCTTCCTTCAACTTCTGTTTACTACAGTTCAAGTAACAGTATGCTACTAAAAAGTAAATTCACGTTGAAAATATGTTGAATTAATCATATTTATCTATTAGTAATGGTAACATAAATATCTCGTGACGAGCTTTTACATATACCCATTTGAACGATATCATGAAAAATAGCAAATTATTGTGGCAGTAATTTCCTTTGACACGAATACATATAATATGTAGTGGAGATGCAAGGTATATGCAATTGTGGTGTAATTGGTTCATACGTAATTTTACATCTTACCACAGGTGTTTCATACGTAGCTTGTCGAACACCAGCATAGAATAGGGAGAGGATAGTGAGTCCGAAGGTAGAATGAAGTCAACCATGCGTTTTACGATGGAACTATCTCGGTTTTCATCTGAAGTGACTTCAGAAAACCGTGGTAAACCTAAATGTGATGGAGGTCCGGGAGTCGAACTGGAATCCCTCTTGAATGTCCAGCCTGAGCACTCACCATTCAGGCTCGGTGTTATGTCGACTCCAAGATTCCTCCTCATTTTATCCATTCCTAATTGTCATGCCAGGAGGAATGAATGTTAGTTGGCCATGTTGCCGCCGAGGGAGGGCTCCACCGTGCGCGCTGATGTGTTGCCAGACGACAGGTAGTCGCCGCGTCGCTCCTCCATTTGTCTTGCTCACGGCCGGAAATCTCATCGTGCACGCCGCGCTAGGTGGGGCTCCCGCGATATGCCCAAGGAATTCCGCCACCCGCTCTCCCTCCCTGTTTCCCCTCGCCGCCGCCTCCGTTCCATTCTTCAACGTCGACCACCGCCTCCCTGCCTCGAAATGAGTGCCCGCGGAGACTTATCACCTCGCCGGACAACACCCGGCCTCCACTGGAGCCGCGGGCCACCACCAACCAGCAACAGATGGCTAATGTGACCAGAGGCGGACATTCGAGTCACTTCACTCCTCTGTCGCCTTATTTATTTCTATTTTGCGACATGTGAGTCTTGAAATAAATAGCTCATCAAGAATGACTATAAGAAGGATATCACATCGTATGAAACAATGAAAACCGACTGTTTGTGTTATTTGCGTGCCCCCTTATCTCTTATCTCCATTTACAAAAGAGACGTATTGTGATAAATTTTCCCGAGTGTCTTCATACCTGTAGCAAACAAGTAGCTCGCATAGCCACAGTTTGAAACAAATTATGGAAGTTTGATTCTCTTGGACCGAGCGTGGTGGGTGAACGGTTAACGTTCTGGCCTCGCATTCGGGAAGACGCGGGTTCGAATCCCCGTCCGGGCATCCAGATTTGGGTTTTCCATGGTTTCCCCAAATCACTCCATGCGAATGTCGGAATGCTTCCTTCAAAAAGGTCAAGGCCGAATTCATTTCCGTTCCTTGTCACCAGTCCCTTCCCGCCTCTAATGACCTTAGCCGTCAACAAGGCGTAAAGCCATAGGTTTTTTTTTTTAAAAAAAAATATTCTCTTGGACTGCGTCACGCTGTTCACATTGACGTTTGAGAATTGCTAGCTGTATTATTTACTTCGCAAGTTATTAAACTGTATACGGAATTATTAATAGGATCAAAGAAACGAAGTGTTTACTTTAGAGGTAATGGATCTCTTCTGTACGGCAACCAAAACAGCGCAGTGGTACAAAATATAATATTCTTCTTCTCATACAGAAACTCAAACCCTCAAACCAAAGGATAGTCAGGGTTTGATTCCCGGTCGTTCCAGGAGAATGCCGGGATGGCTCCTTCGAAAGACTATGGCCTAATTGCTTCCCTTTACTCGTCCCAAAACTCTCCCGTCTCGAATGATGCTGTCGAAAATTATTCAGATTAGCAGACTGAAGTACATTTTCCGTTTAGAATTTCTTTTGTTTTACAATTTATTTTTCACAACTGATCTCACATTTCTTTTTACTAACATAAATATTTTCGTTGCTCTGCACAAAGTGATAAATGTTCACCTCATTGAGATCAAACAATGTTGCATGTGAAACTAATAAAACTGGAATGGGTGTTCAGAACTTTAAGAAACCTCATAATTCAGTTAAGCTCGAAAATCTGAGAAGCAAACGCTAAGTATAAAATCTCATAATCGCTATCGGCGTAACTATTTCCACAACAACTTCCATACCGAGCGTGGTGGGTGAACGGTTAACGTCCTGGCCTCGCATTCGGTAGGACGCCGGTTTGAATCCCCGTCCGGGCATCCATATTTGGGTTTTCCATGGTTTTCCATGGTTTCTCCAAATCACTCCAGGTGAATGCCGGGCTGCTTCCTTCAAAAAGGCCATGGCCGAATTCCTTACCGTTCCTTGTCCCCAGTCCCATCCCGCCTCTAAAGACCTTAGCCATCGACGAGGCGTAAAGCAATTAAAAAAAAAAAAACTTCCATTACTAACCAGTGACCGAGTATTCCAAATGTTGCTCTCCGCTTGTCCTGTTGATAACAATCAGGCTGATATTTATCGCTTATAACCAAATTCGCGTTAGTTTGATTCCTCCAAGAGAAAAATCGTAGAGAAAACCTTTGCAAAACTATCTGGATGCTATTTCTTGCAGACTGTACGACTGGGATTTAATTCTTTTCTACACATGGTGCATTTGGTGACTTTATATATTACTGCCAAATGTTAGTTTGATTTTATTTAATTTTAGTTTCACCTCCTATGCCACCTACTCATTCGATGCAACTGAACAGGTTCATAAGTAAAATAGTCTTTGCCAAATGCAGCAAATCGTTAGAGGTGTTGGTCGGGTCACCCAGCGATGACTTTGGAATCATACATGCATCACAGCTACTCTCTTATCTGTCTACACGTCAGCTACTTGACCTCCTAGTACTTCAAGATTGCTACAGAATGACTTTGAAATTCATATCTCTCAAAACTACTGCCCAACTACAACGTTCAACCCCCGACCTGCCCCACTCGACTATTATTTGACTGTTAAGTAAATAAATGGCTTCTCGCCCCTTAATGTTTGGAACTTCAACAGTCGCCTCGCCCTTCCGCATTCCGTCGCAGCTCATGTCTACTAAGCTTCAAATCTCGAACTGCTCCTCTGGGTTTGTAACCCACCGACTGACCGTGAGTTAACGGGCCCTCTAAACCCTCTCTACTCAAATTTCCTGATTGATAGCATTTTCCTTTGACAAACACCCTATCTTTGAGGCTTCTGCAGCAAGACATGATATTAATTAATTGTATCCCCAAAACGAGAGTATCAGACTATTGCATCCAGCCAAAGAAAGTTTACCCTCAGGAGCGACTTCTATGTCCTGATAATCCCCGAAATTAACAGTTAAATAATTTATTTAGCGGCAGTAGATTTTTCTAAAATTATGCGACAGCAGAAAGATGAAAAAGTTTGTATTTTATCTCTTGGAAAAGATGAATTTAATCATGCTTAAAGATGTTGATACATGTGATTAAAATAAAATTGCTAAGTTTGTTAAGGCAGAGATAAAATGAATACCCAGGTAATTAGAGAATAAATTATAGGATAATTTTGATCGTTCACAACCTCTTCGCAGAAAATACCATTTATCATGTTATTATGTAAACTATCTTTTCCCGCTTGTAACAATTGCGATAAAACATTTCTTCAGTGATGAATTTAAAATGACTGTGGCAGTATTGTACAACTGCAAGCTCTAAGAGTTATTCTTTAGCCTAATATTAAAATAATGGATGTGTAATTGTTATCGGCATGTTTTGACTAATTCCGTTTACAACAAAATTCAAGCATTTGTTACTAGGGAATTCTACAAAATAAATCTTTGCAGGATTATTGGTACTGTTTTTATATATATATAAACCTTATTATAACAACAATTTTTACCATAAATTTTATACAATATTAAAAAGTTTATAAATCCCACCAAACAAATCAAAGCAGAATTATTGGTGCTGTTTTATATGTATATAAAGCGTACTAAAATAATAATTCTTAACGTAAATTTTCTACATTATTTAAAAGTTTGTACAGAAAACGAAAATTCCTAAGTGAATTTTTAATCGGAACATTTCGTACCACTCCTATGCGGGCCGAAATTATGTCATAAATTCAGATTATAATTAGTCGCTTTAAAATTATTTCCTCGTGTCATCAATTTCCCAGATACTAACTAAAATAATGGCTCACAACTGTAAAAGGGGTACTCAGCAATGGCTCGCCTAGGCACGAAATAATGCAACATGTAACTGTGTTGCCATACATACAGTGTTCATATTCAATTCATGGAAACATTTTACAGTGTAATAATTGTGTAATGTAGTTAGGACTTTCAACTCCACACCAGAGAGGATTTTATTGCATCAGTACGCCTGGAAAGTTTCCACTCACACGTAGACCTAAGATCTTAACTAAAGCTTTCATAGGCCATACTAGTTCCGATGTCTCTTGGACCACCAGGATAGTGAAATAGAATCCGAGACTACCGGATACTTCTAAACTGTATAAAAATGTTTATTTAGAGGAAAATACTGATTTTTTAGTACCTTTGCGGGTCGTCGTTATAGAGGTCATTAGTGACAGAAGGAGGATGGTTGGGGGTCAGCAACAGAAGGGACTACGGCAATGGCCTTGGTTGGAAGGTATCATCTCTACATTCGCCTGTACAGGTTTTGTGAAATTACCGAATACCAAAATCTCGATGCCCAGACAAGCTTTCGAACTAACGTCCCCCGGAAGGCCTGTAAACTACATTAATAGCTCACACAGAAGGCATATCTCGTTTTGTGGTTCCTTCAGCGTGTTT
Source organism: Vandiemenella viatica (assembly GCA_031002005.1). Taxonomy (NCBI): domain Eukaryota; kingdom Metazoa; phylum Arthropoda; class Insecta; order Orthoptera; family Morabidae; genus Vandiemenella; species Vandiemenella viatica. Next base: position 309,641,901 of record JARYHS010013630.1, on the reverse strand, counting down.
CGACTACTACTGTAGTGCATAGAATTTTTTTTTGTGAATTATATACTTCACACAATGTGATGTACAGTACAATTTCTGGGAAAGGGACTAATTTCTATAGTATGTGACTTTAAGTGAATGGAAACTGGCGATGATATTTTGCGATCACTATAATTGTAATGGTCACTGGCAAAAAATTCCAATGCCATATTATGACTAACCAGAAGATCATTGAATGTGTATCAAGGTATACGTATCTTGGCACCACAGTAAACAGCCAATGGGATCCATCTGATGAAATAAAGTCACGTATTGGTAAAGCCAGGGCTACTTTCAATAAAATGAATAACCTTTTTAAAAGTCGTAATTTATCAATTACCACGAAGATGAGACTCCTGAGCTGCTATGTGTTCTCTGTCCTCCTGTATGGCGTTGAAACGTGGACATTAACAGAAACTATCAGCAAGAGGTTAGAAGGTTTTGAAACGTGGCTATATCAAAGAATGTTGGGAATACCGTGGACAGACCACACCACAAATGCTGAAGTGCTCCGCAAAATGAAAAAAGACATGGAAATACTGACCACCATAAAAACAAGAAAGTTTCAGTACCTTGGTCACATCATGAGGAATAATAACCGTTATGAACTCCTGCAATCTATTCCCCAGGGGAAAATACCAGGAAAGAGAAGTGCTGGTAGAAGAAGAACTTCTTAGTTAAACAATCTAACAATATGGACCTCCAAGACAACTACGGAGTTAATCCGAGCATCAACCAGCAGGGACGAGGCAGCCAAGATGTTTGCCGACATCCGGAATAAAAAAGCGTGAATTGTAATAGAATAGGACGTTTATCAGTGCATCAGTTTTTATAAACTTAACATTTACAACATCTATGATATTTATAGTACATGCTCAGAAATATAGCTTATGCAGAATCTGAAAATGACTGTATATATTTATTTACGAAGAACCAATTATACATCTAACATTTTAAGTAGGTACTATCTACGAATATTTTCACTATTGTGGACGAATGCAAAGCTTAATTACAAAAGATTGTGTTCGTGGTCGTACCCGAAGCGGTGAACAGTCGATCGTGTGTGTTCTACTATTACACTACTCACAAATGATGTTAATTGTTCGAATTATAAATTAAAACTGACTGAAGCTTGGTTTTCATAGAAAATGGTTTGGATTGGAACTGCGCTGCTGTTTCCAAAAGGAGCAGTGGGGAAGCAGTGTCTGATTTGAATCAAATCACGGTCATTCTTTGAAACGCGTTGTTAAACCCTCCAGAAGACTAAAGATTTGCATGAAAAATGGAAGACATCCCTGGAAGCTCTGTGCTCCGCAGAGAACCGGATGGGTTACTTAGTTCAAACGAACAAGCGACTGGTGAACTAAAAGTTTGACCTTTGTGCCACGCTTCAAAAGTCGAAAATTTGGCAAACACAGATTACTTAAGCAACATGGGCTTAGTTATTATTGAAACACGAGAAGCATTGTTTGAATTTTACGTCAGTGACCTAATTCGAGGGGGTTATGGGTTTGACAGCTCGGGCAGTAAATCCATTTGTTTTGACTGGAGGGAAACAGAAGAACGGGTTTCTGCGATGTCCGGTGATGTAAATGTTTGGGGCCGCCATAAAGGATTCACTGTTCTGGAACTTCTGCTGGTCACCACGCCACTGATTTTTTTTTGCTATCTTTAGGGTATTATAATCCTCGTTAAAAAAAATCAGCTATTTCAGTTCATACAGAAAAAGAAAATGTATTCATTCTAGATTATCTCTGTGTACACCAATGTAACATTCCATGTTTGCAAATCAGAATATAGTTGCAACCTACCTAAAAAGAATTTTCTCTTAAAAGATTGCTTTCCAGTAATTTACTCTCCGTCACTTAATTCTTTATGTTTTTTTTGTTTTTTGGACGTACTTTTCACCATGTAACTGAAATAATGTTTACCAGAAATATTACGTTTCGTAAATAAAACTGCATTAACTTGAGCAAGAGTACTATAGAATATATTTTCCTTTAAAATTTTACTAAATGCATACTACTAACATTGCTACGAATTTAATTTATTTTTCTTATTACAGGAGTGCGTTTCACTATCAATTACAGTATCAACATAAAGCTTATACATTATATATAGCGAGATACAATCGCATCGGGCTTTAGATATGCAATACTCGTAAAACGACAGTCCTTCTTTATAAAATATGTTACCGCCCTCATATTCTGAGATTTTTAAATAAGCTTGTTCACCCCAGATACGTATCTCTTATCTCGTGTTCTCTGTCGACAAATGAATTTAACGCTAATCTATTTTACAATCGCGCAAAAAAAAAGAAAAGCTTCCATTAGTTGCTTTTGAAAAGAAAATCCAACTATATTGCCAGTAACACAGTGGTTTTGGTTCCATCAGTAAGTATGAATGTCTTTATCAACTCAATGGGATACACAAAACGAAAACAATTAACCCATTACTTAGATCACCTTACACTGCACTCGAACTAGCAATCACACAGACGTGCATCTAGCGCGTAAGACACTACGCTGCCGGGGCTGGCGTTTCGATAGTCAAATATTAATTATATTTTTAATTATTTAATTTAAATTTCAATGGCGCGCACGCTCCGGTGGCAATTTCCCTACACATCCACATACATTTGCCCTCTACAAATTTTAACTTTAAATTCTATCAAAGTTTTTGCTAAATTATTCATCTTGGTAAAGAATCCCTAGCACCCATACCTAAAAAAGATAATCTTCCTGCACCCTTGTGCCTGAAGTCGAGTGCCAGCTTGTGATCATATTAAACTTTTCCCTTTCATGCATTTCTTTTAATTCTTGCACGAATATCCTTCCATGCCTCATCACCAATATACGCCTTGTACACGACCACAATCCTCTGCACCCTTCTCCTATCTTCCAATGAATCCCATTCCAGCTCTTTTATCATATCTGTAACAACTGTGCCATACGAATTGCCACAGATATCCTGTATTGAGGAGGACGACTAGATATTGCATCTAATGAGTTCTTAGCTATTCGGTGAGACTTTGTGGCATAGTCACAAAACCCACCACTCAGCATGGAGCAACGGGCCGAAGTTAAAATCTCGTTCCACGAATTTTGCAGTTTTTAGGCAGTTTTGGTGCATTAATTTTTGTAAGCGATAAGATGCTACCAACTTTTCTCCTTGAAATTATCTGTAATACTAATGGAATAACACAGATCATGTCTTTAGAACCTTACTACCAAACTACATTTACCTTAGTGAAATGACTTAAATGTCAGTATATAAAATGAAAAATAACATTTAGATTATCGTCTGATAGTTATATGAAACAACAATTACTTCAAAAATTGGAATCAATAGTAAAAATTGTCGAAATACAAAACCGAATTGGAAGTTAATATACACAATAATTCGTCCAAGATTAATATATTTTGTTACTAATTTTTCTGCTTTGAACTCGTGAAGATTTCTTTCCTTATGTGACTACCTGGTAAATCGATGGATGTTTTCTATGAGTCCATATTTTCTTTTTAAATTAATTATTTATAAAAATAATCGGTCAATCATTACTTTAGGAAAACGGAACAAGTACAGAAAATTACTAAAGATTGGAAGTATTTTGTTTATCTTTTCTGTTTAAATTGAACTTCATCAATAACAAGAATGTTGGAGACGGAGGAGCACTGAGTATAAAGAAAAAAAGGAAATCATTCTTGATCTACTTGAAAAAACTATAGTGCCATTCACTTGCAGTGTTTTATGGAAACAACGGAATTTCAGAAACCAATCTAGAATTAATCCCTTTGCAATGGGAATATGTCCTAGTGGAATTTACCCCACACACATACTTTCCCATTTTATGATTTTTTCAAATGTGAAATCCTTTGACTGGAATAACACCATCAAATTACGTTTACCCTCTACTAATTTTAATTTCACAGTATTTTATTGTTTCTGGTAAAATATTAATCATTTCCCTTTTAATTTTTACAGTCTCTGAGTTCCTTAGCTACAAATGAAAATTTACATACTCCCTTGCTTTTGAAATTAAGTGGCAATTTGTACTCATGGTAAATTCTTCTCTAAGTATTACTCCTAATCCCCTTTCCAATATACATCAAAGCTTCATAACCAATAAACGCCTAATTTACTCTCAGCAGTGTCTTCACTTGACTCCTGCCTTCATATCAGTTACTGTTGTGTTTTGCAGTAATTTATACAGAAAAATTTATCCGCACTCAAAATGTTGATCCCATGCCACATTACTGTACTGCAATGGTCTGACCAAAGGGTTTTGTAATGGTGCTTATTACACTACATTGTGACACTCCGAATGTCATTACCACCCCTTTGGATTCAGCATTTCTTGACTTAAATCTTTGATTCGTATCTTTTAAGAATTCATTTACCCAGCTACACATTTTCATCCACTGCAATGGTATTTACTTTATTAATCACCATTCCATGTATCACTCTGTCAAATTTGCTGGAGAGATCTTGCGGTACACCAATAGCTTGCACTTTCTTGTCCATTTCATCATAAATACCTTGTATATAGCCCTGTAAGTGAGATTCATATTAATATCCTGATGTTTCCATATTGCATATCAGTTTGTTTTATCGTATAGATTTCTGATGTGATTGCATATCAATCTCTCCATCAAGTTAGCTAATAGGCTTGTAATTTTCAACCATATTTATCACCACTCCTTTATGGACTGTTCCGATTAAGGAAATTTTACCGTCCTCTGGTAAGCAAAATTTCCAGATTTAATCTAAATAATTTTTCAAGGTATGATTCAATGTAGATACTCCTTCTTTAACACATCTTTAGTAATATTATTCAAACCAACCATCTTACCCATTTTCAGATTCCTTCGCTCGCTCATAATATCGTTGTGATCTATTTGAAACTTTGTGGTGCCCTCAATTCTTCTTATGTGGTGTAGCTCATTTCTTTATTTTCCCCATCTTATATGTTTATCATATTGCCTCATAGTCTCATTAAACCAGATACGTCATATATACGCCATTTTCAAATCCTCTGTACCTTCTTCTCCATTCTTATTAACAATTGTCTGGATATCTCCTCCTATCTTTGATTTTCCATCATGCCGTCGTAGTTTTTAGATGAAACGTTGCGTGTTTTGCATGGATCTACAAGATATCTTTATCGTCGTGTTTGCGACTATTAATTACATGTTAAGTTATTTTATGTGTTTCCTAAAGCCTTTATTTCTTTTATCTCAGTTGTGTTCTCATCTTACAAGCTCCTTTAAACTTAATCTACCCCTATTACAGTTATCATCACCTTGAATTGTTTCTACCATCTATCTACTGCACTATAACTCTCCATCCTAGTACTGATACCTTCACGTTGTCCAAAATCCCCGGTCGAAACGGGAAAAATGAGGAGATATCTTCATCGTCAGAGATGGAAGGTTCTGAAGCCACAAAAATCAGTATATAAATGTCGAGCAGGAGAAATAACATCCATATTGAGCGTAACTAAGGGTTACCAATAGAAATGGTTCCCCCGAAGTTAAACGCATATAAAGATTACAAAAGAGGAAGTCAGCGCTGTGGAAAATGTTTACATTTCCAATAAAAGGTTTTCGAATGGCAGAAGGGGAGGGAAAAAAAGCTGAGTAGCCGGTGAATGCGGCCCTCCAAAATGCTGGGGTCTGCCCGCTCATTCAAGCGAAGAATCTGCCCGCTCGGCCCGACTACCTAGCGCAGTGCTCCCAATCAATGACAGCGGCAATAGCTCTAATGACGTCCTCTGTCTGCGCGCTGCTCACGAGGGGAAATCTCTTTCAGGCCGCACGTCACATCTTTTTCCCTATTGCAGAATATTACACTCCGGTGCTTACGTTCACCACTTGTGAGAAAAAGGACCACGAGTATTTCGTCACAGCTCAGACTGCCTCTCATAACGGACGTTTTACACTGTAGTGTAGCATTCATAGCCGAGAAAAACAAAATAACTTTTTGTTCGTTCAAGTATTCGTAAATTCCTGTACCCATATACAATAGCTTAATGTGAGTGCTTCAGGTACCACCATAATGTGCATTTATCTAAAAATCGATTGTCCATTAAAAATGATTTTTATTGCTGATAATATGGACGATACATAAAGGGTTATTATAAATGATTAAATAAAATTTATAAATTTACTGTAGCTATATTATTTGACATACTGTCACAAAAGTTACAGTTGCACAGAAAAACTCAAACAGCTTTGTAGCAGCTTTTCAAATTCCTCCCAAGAGAGCGAAGACGTGAGCAGTCAGTTAACCCTGTAGTGGTCGCGTGGATTACATATGTAGTCCACTCAAGCCATTTCTAATGGGACTTTTCAGAGCGCGACTACTGCAGGGTTAAGATGGAGACTGGATCATTCGTAGTGGGGGTTGATTGGTAACAATTCCTATCATGGCGTCCACGCTCTTCCGAACTAATCTCATGAGATTTAGGATCATTCGTGGGGGTGGAGGGGGGTGGGATGATGGGCAACTATTCCTATCATGGCATCCACGCCTTTCCGACCTGATCCCATGTGATTTATTTTTTGTGGGATTTTGTGAAAAATTCAGTGTTTAGGTCTCCTCTACGAACAAACGTACCAGACGTGCTGACATCAACAGTGCATTTGAACAGACTGATATGGACCTGCTGCACCTAGTTGGCAAGAACTTGATTACCGACTTCATATCTGCAGTATCAGTTAGAGGACACATACAGAGCACTAATAATATGTCAAAAAAGTTTGAGTTTTTCTGTATGACTGTAACGTTTTGTGACAATTTGTCTAATAACATAGCTACAGTAAAATCACTTCAACCTTGTATTGCATGATCTATTCTGAAATAATTTAGATTCTCTGAAGTGAACATTTTAACTGACAGACTTTATTTTAACATGAAAATTCATTCATTACTTGTATTTTCTTGATTGCGCTGTATTTTCTTCTACGACAGAACTGACATCCTTTCCTTTATCTACAAATCCTGTTCCTAGTTCGTACTTCCCCCAACTTCTACACAGTCAGTTGACTATAATCAATAAGTTTTCAGTTGCTATCTAACTCCCAATGTCTTCTGCAACTGTTATGTATCTAAACCGTAAAACCTGAGAATTATCCATTGTTCATGACTTTTTGTATCTCTATACCGTCTCACTGTCACCTGTGGCAGCCAATTGTTTATACACTCCCATATATGCAGAATAAGTAAAAGTGTAGTTGCTGCAAATATTCCTTTACTGATTGCAACGTTCTTAAACTATCACTTTCTTAAGTCATCACATTCGTACTGAGTGTAGCAACTGTAATGCATAGCTTGTTTACCACTTGTGGTCTGACATTTAATATTACTTTTAAAAAAAGAAGAAGTGCTTGACTTTACTTGTATAATTCTAAGTACTTAATAACGACATATAACACAACACTTTTAAATTCATAATAACACAGTAGCTGGCTGTTTTATAACGAAAGATTAAATGTCATGACTTCTCTCCTTTAAAAGCCTTTACTGTACGGGGACTGAGTGTACGAGAATAACCAGTATCAATCGTGGTTCATAACGATTACCAAAATTAATACATTTAGCCAACACTTTTCCCTTTCCCTCTAATGAAGAATACAAGAGCCAAAAAAATGTTGACAATATTGATTTTCAACCACTGTCAAGGAATCGAGTTATTTAATTACAGTCATACAATTATATCGATTTATGTGCGAATTATTTCGATGTGGTTATTAGATTTCCGAACTGTACATATCACAGACTGTTCTGTTTTAAGTAGAATGGAAGATGGACTGGGTTTACATTGTGGTTCAGTACATGAACTATTATGAAACAGTAAACTATACCCAGAAAACACAGTTAAAAATGTAGCATTCATAAAATGCAACTTTGTGTCGTTAAATAGGGTACAGGGGGTGTTCGAAATTTTTGTCCTTTTTTAAAATAAAATTGTATTTCCATCATAAACAAATAATCAGAACTGCATATCATATATAATTAATTCAGTACAACTATTTGAAAGAGATCCGTTGTCTCTATTAATTTAAGTAGATAAATTAATTATTTTTCAGTGGTTTAACTGTCTGTAAAAGAAAATTTAAAGCCAAATTAAATTCACTTCTTTATTTTTACAGTAAAATATCATCTCCTGAATAAAAGTTGTATGTGTCAATCTTAAATATGTACCACGGAAGGATTTCAAAAAAGTAATCGGCGAGGCATAGCGGATAAAATTTCTGATTACGAGAGGAGTAGAGTTCTGGATGAAGAATTGCACAAGAAATTGCAGCTCGTTAGCTGAATGTCGTTTTCCCCGGTAGCAGATTCTAATCCATTCTCTCATGTCAAACTTTATTCCATTTACGTTTCCTTAAGTATTTTTTATCTTCACCTATTTACTTAATCTTGAAACTACCTGTGTGCTCTTTATTGCATCTTAGCATAGTAATCTTTTTTACGAAGTGCGAGGATATGTTTCCACTGAATAAATAAATCTATGACGTAAGTAAACATTTATTAAACCAATTATCCCAGATTAAAATTATCAAATGAAAAATCATTGCACTCTGATCAAAGCTAATACTACATTGATATTTAAATGGGTACCATTCCCTAAACGGGACTACATGAATACAACAAAACGTGAAGAAACATTGCATTGCAACAACCTAAATACGTTGTTCTGTCCGGAAACTAGCTCATCTGAATAAAACGTTTTAGAAACTGAGAACTACTATCAGACAAGTTTCCTGGTCCAGTTGCGCTAACCGTCGTTTAACCGCAGAAATAAAAAACGTTCTGGAAATCAGCACATCTGTCTTCTATCTGTGCATGTAGGATAGCTCCCTACACACTGTTGTAGTGGATCCTGAATTAGATGTTACTCTACTAGATTGCCTTACTGATTCAGTAGTAGGAATATCAAAAAAAGAACAAATAAAAACTTAGTTAACTCGTCTACAAATGGTGAAATATGTATAGTTTTCGATGTCCAGCAGGTGAAAGAGACTACCACATTTAAGTTGGTCTTGAGATCCCTCTTCCTCGATTATCTCCCAAACCTCTCGTAGGTAACAATTGTCTAGAGCAGCGTTTCTGAATATTTTTCGACTGGAGAACCAGAAAATCACCAAAAATAATTCTAAGAACCAATAACTCACCTATGTGTATAATATTAAACCAACACTACCACGATCTCTTGATTACTAGATCTACGATAACGTCCTCATTAAACGGTCATCTAATTAATCCTTAAAGGAACGTTGCTCTTTTTTGTTATAGTAAAAACGCAGTCATATCGTCATATTCTGGAAATACCAGGTCTTTACCTGGTAGCTGAATTATTTATGGCTTTTAGAAAATTTGATTTATAGACTTATGGAATATACTCTCTTATAGCCACACACAATACGATTACTTTATGTATCTCATGTGAAAATTGTTTACTAGCGTATTTTTTGTTGTATCATTAATTTAATTTAATTTTTTAATATTCTTCGTGCGTACCACAGGTTGAGAAACACTGATGTCGAGCTCCCGTCGGTTGGACCAGAACATGTAAATCAGAAAAGCGCGAGATTTAAACTTTTCCTCTACCTGTTCTGTCATTGGAAATCACCTCACTCACGCCTCCTCTATCAGACAGCACCAAAAGGTTAGACTGCTTGTCTGCTACATTTTCTGCATACATCCTTTCCATTGAAAAAACTTATGCGTCATCAAACGCCAACATCCCAAATCAGCACAATTTTCGCATTTGTTCTGAACCTTGTATGCACGTTCAAATTTTTTTTTTTTTTTAATCGGGAGGGGGCAGGGGGCAGGGGGTATAGCACCGCCTGGAAGGACTGGTGCAAGGCAATCCGACTGCAACAATCTGCCAGAAGATCACCTAGCCAGCAAGTTTCGAATATGAAACCCCGACGCGTCTTCTCTTTGGTCAGATCTTTTTGTTCTTTCAGGCAATTAATGACCATGTTGCTACACCTTCACCACCGTCATCGATATTTCTATTAATTTCTAAACGTAATACTGTCTCCTGGTTTTAATCCAAACTGATTGGTAACAGCTGCATATAACGCAAACATTCTACCGCTAGCCGAATTTCGGACAGGCAATCATCGTGTCATCTAAAACTAGAATCTGGTATAAGAATCATTTAACTAAACTGAAAAGTAACATTACGTATGGAGACATGCATACGGTTCATTGTAACGAAGCCAGTGAGCTTAAATCTGGTAGTCAATTCTCTTCCTCTGAGGATACTGTGCGATCCAAGCGATGTTCTCGACCTCAGCAACATCAGAGGTAGGGTTGTGGTGAAAGGGGAGGGTAGGGGGAGGCAAACATGACGTAGGACGTACATGCTAGTCCAAAAACGGGGGCGGATGGTAGATCGTTAATTAGCTCTGCTGTCTTGGCTTGTAGCGTGTAGCAGAGAGCATTGCAAACAGAGGTTGACTGGAGGCGAGGAGCGGATCACGTCAAAGGCACAGTGATCAAGCACTACTTGTCACAACACGTGGTCTGCTGTCCGGCTATCTACGTCAGTAGATTCAACAAAGAGGAGTGAGGTCAACATATACCAGCTCGCTCATTACAATGACGAGATAACTCTTAGGGGTAATGAAATGCTTTCAGTAGAATAAAGAAATAATCGAATTCAGTTTTATTTGGCCGTGCATATCAAAACTGTATCTATTAGAGTTCAACTTCCACCTGTTGTTGTTTCTATATATCGTCAAGTGGAGAGTTCTTGAAGTTTATACGCACCTGAAATAAAAATTTTCAGTTTCATGAAACTAGCTGTTTACGCGACCGAGCAACGTATTTACCGTAACACAAATACGATATTGAAAAAAAAAAAAAAAAATACTATCAGTATTTCAGTTGTTTACTCACTATTTAATGCAACCATCGCTATGATAAGAGCGATTTGAAGGTGCAAAAATCTAGACTGTTTTTCTTTAGTAGCAGATTTTGTATGATCACATATAGTTAAAGGTATGGTGAGGGAGCTCACTAGTACAATATATACTAATGACGTATTACCTAGATTAGAAAAGATTTAAAATGAAAGAACAAAAGAAATTATTGCTCTATCTGTGGTAAGCAACAAATAATTGCCTATGTGTGTTATTTAATTTGCGTCATTTGGGGTACATGTAACGTGGAAGCTCTTAGTAAATAATACGGAAACATTGATTGTTGAAAAAAAAAATCAAGAATGAATCAAATTTAAAATCATGGACATATATTAAGGTAAAACATTCCTTTAGTTTGTCTTAAATACGATATGAAAACTCTGTGAAGAAATGACTGTGCAGAATTTAGTTGCAATTAATAGTAGGAACATTTAACAAAATTTTAGAAGATATAAAAATGTAATAATGCTTAAATTAAAGTGGTGCTAACTTTGTTTAAAGATCTAGAAGGAAATTATGAAAGTGGCAAATAAACTAAGATGGAAATAATACAGACAGAACATGGTTGAAGGAAAATCGTCAAAGCAATAAGTTAAGAGAAGGGCCTAAATGCATGCCGTGTTGTTGTTTTAATTAAAAGAAGTCTGAAACGTTTTGACGCCTGTACCGTTTGCAAAGATGTTAACGAAAGCGGAAGATTAACACCAGCTACGGAAAGCAAATCAGAACACTAACTCCTGATCAGCAGTTTCTATAGAGATAAGAACGACGTAAAACGAGTATAAATGCTGGAAAAAAATCTTTGTGATCTTTTCTTTCTTCTCTCTATTTGTTTCTACAAGCCCTTTCTTATCGAAATAAGACACCAATAAAATGTTTCGATGTAGGCGTGTATATGACACGCTGCAATGTGCTTATACGTTCCTTAATTTTAAAATGACATTCGTCATTCTGCATTGTCTACATCTTGCAAAACTGTTTTTGAATGATTTATCGACGAGGTGCAAAACTGTCTTCAGAAAGTTTAAACGTTACCCTCAGGCTTTTCAAAATAGCAATCCGGTAGTACCTAGGCAAATAGGCTTTGGTTATTATTCATTTAAATGATCTACCTTCATTTCTGATTTTTAGATGTTGGTGCAACGAAAAGTGGAAGTGATCGCTTCCACTGACATCGTAACGGACTTTTAATTTATAGGAGTCCAAGGTGAACAAATGGTCAGATCTAGAGTGGTGGACTCAACGCCTATTGTATTAAAATGTGTCATTTCAACATGATTCAGAATACACAGATTTTCGTGCTCTATCTTTCCACAAATTACTCGTCCTCTTGGGCAGACAAATGTTGAACCCCAGTGGTGAAATGAAGGAACAAAAAATTACTAATGCCAATAACGCTTGACTCTCTTTCCTGATTGATGATAGGTTATTCACATTTATTAGGTCATTAAATTGTTCCTCAGAAATTCAGATATCCTGTTAAATGATGTGCATCAACTAGGATGCGTGTCTTGATGAATGAAGCCATCTCTCTCGTCGTGTAGCGACAAGTTATACAATGCTGCTGCCCGTCACTAGGTGTGAACTGACGAGGCGTTCAACTGGCCGTGTGTTAGCTAAGGAGTACATAAATGTCAGCGGCATTTGTGTGCACCGGTGAGCTCTGTAAACGGCAGGAAACTACCAAACTGCGCGGCAATAAAGATAAACCTTTGATCTCGGCGTGTTTGTTTTGGTTGGCAGCGTGAGCCAGTCCGGTCGGGCTTCCCGCCACGGAGCGGGTCTCCAAGTGCAACACAAACAAACCAGCCGCACCTACAAACATTAATAATACCGGACAGGATGATGTGTACGAAAAATTTATGGAACGATCTAAAACTAACAACATTTTTACTCCCACACACAATCTTTACTTCTAGAGCATTAACCTGCATGCTGCATTGTTGTTTGCTAGTAATATTAGCGTTTTGGTGCCGGCTACTTGCTCAGCTGTAGGAAGTAAGAGTGGAATCAAGTCCTTAGTTAAAATTCTTCTTACGGTTTTCATTTTTGGGTCCTCTTAATCTGTGTTTGACTGTGGCATAGCTTGTATTTGTGCGTAAAAAGTAGCCACTTCAGGTTTGAAGTTAAGCTGCATATATCATTAGTCAGCGCGATTAGTAGGGTAGGTATAGGGATCTTGACAGAGTTGGATTCCATTACGACGCAGTTAATGTCACAAACGTTTTTAATGAATGTAGTATAGCCCAGTCTTCTGCTAAGAAAGGCAACATACGTAATGCGTCATATTATTCTATGTTGATCGCCTCAATAGTTTGAAGACTACGAAACCGAGTGTGGTGGTGTAACGGTTAGCGTTCTGGCCTCGCATTCGGGAGAACGGTGGTTCGAATCTCCGTCCCGGCATCCAGATTTCGGTTTACATATTTTTATTTCAGAGTTTCGGAAAATCATTTCTTCGAGTATATTACAACTGACTTATAATATCTACATCGAATATAAATATGTTCTAAGCCCGTCTAAAACGACGTGTTTAAAACATTATTTTAGCAATTCTTTCTTCGCTAACTAAGTATAATTTTCATCAAATAACGCTCATAATCTTGAATATGACATAATGTAGATACTTCTTAGCTTACTGTAACAACGTTACCGCTGTACAAAGAGTATAAGAAAAAATCTACATCCAACTAATTTTGATAAAGAAAAAGTAACTGGGGTCCGTTTCGTGAGGGGTTCATTGACAGTGTAGAGAAAATACAGAGAAGAGTAGCTCGATTCGTGACTTCCTGCCACAGTCCTTACGAAAGAGCCACAGATTTTATTCACAGCTTTGTCTGGAATTCTCTGGCAGACAGGCGACGTAGATTACTTCTGAACTTACTGCTAAACATGCGTACATCCACTTTCATATACAAGTGCGATGAAATACTTCCGTCCACCAACCTACTTAGGTCGCAATGACAGGAGAGATAAGATTAGAAAATTAAGGTTCTCATCTGATGTTTATATAAATTCTTTCTTCGCTCGTGCCATTCAGGAGTTCAATGCATGGAGTAGAGACTGGTTTTGGTGCAAAGCACCCTCTACCACCCACAGTTTTGTGAAGTGCATTACGAATGTAGATATAGAATAACAGGTTTTGAATAAATATGCGAGTAATAGGAAGTTTAGAAATAGAGGAACTCATGGCTATTCTGAGAGCAAACTGGTTAAGGGAACTTTACATTATTTCTACAATGTATACGAAAGATAAAAAAGTAGAAAATCTTCACAGGTCGTCATTAAAATAAGATCATTTGTTATATCTAAATTTGACACTATTGTGCTACTTCCAGCACGCTGACGCAGCATACTACCGCGTACACAGAATGTATATACTAAAATAAAATAAGGGAAACTAGATGACCCGTGCAAAAATTTCACAAATAAAATGTTTATATAGCAACTGTACAGCATAACACTGACCCATGCGAAAATTTGGCAAATAAAATACTAGGAGTAGTGGGGTTGGTGGTTTGTAGTTGCTGAAAGAAGAGCAGATTCATTTGGAGCAATATTTCCCTGCTTTTACCTGGTTTATTCTATCCTGCAGCTCTCTACTTAGACGTAAATACATGAAGCTATTCCTTCCCGGAAGCCGAACTGTCACAGACCTCATTGGAATACAACTGATTGTAAGCTAAACAAAATACACGCAGTGAAAAGCGGTGCTGGTACCTGGCGGTAACGTGATCAATCGTTATTGTCTTCAGCAAAACCAAACGGTTTGGCTCTGAACTATCTCATACGCATGACCTTGATAGTTAATACTTCTGCCTTTAAAAAATAAAATAAAAAAATCCTTACAATATTATCTTATCGAAGCGAAGAACTTAATCTTTTAATGATATCTGATTTTATCGATTTCTGGTATATACCAGTGGAGATTACTAATTCGTGAAAAAGAACAACCTTTTAGAATATTATATACGACTCAGATATAAGATGAAACTACAGTGGCGTCTATCTGATCATCAATGACTAATAAGTAGCTACATTAAGTATCACTGCAGCTATTAAGTATGACCTAATTCTCCGCGTGTTTTGCTCGGTGTGACTCAAGCGAGCTGGGCGGCAGAAGACACGCGCCGCGCGGCTGTATCCGCTGAGCTCGGCTCGCCGCAGCAAAATCAAAAGCAACGACGTCGTCAAGGAAGGTTCCCCTGTGATTGCGCTTTATGCGCCGAGGGCCGGCACGCCCACCTGCGCAATATTCGGCCGGGCCTCCGCAGGGGAGCTTTGCATAAATCCGCCGCTGGAGAGCGCGCTTCCACGCTCAAACTCGGCCAAGAAAGCGACGCCGTTGTTTTTTACGGCCTCCCCTCTCCCCCCTCCCCCACGCTCGGCGAGCGTAATGGAAGACTCGGCGCCAGTTTCGTTGACGCGGCCAAAGGTGACGTAATTACTACCCCCGTCGCCTCCCCTCCCCTAACCTAGTCACCACTTTTAAGCGTGAGCTGGCGGAGTTTTCGTCTCCACTGTTCCTTCACTCTCGGGGCGAGATTAAAGTGAACTCATTTGGGACGCGTTTTATATGGCTTGTTATGGGACTTAATGAGCCTCCCTATGCTAATAGGATCGCGGCGTCGCAAATTGAATGCGGCGTGGATGCCGCCATCGCCGTAACTGTTAGTTTACGGTTTCAATCTCAGACTCTCTTTGGGAGGGTGCTCCAAAGTGACTTGTACTGGAATTAACAAAATGCGGGAGAGAAATATTTACGAAAGAAACGGATGCTTCAAGAATATACCTTCTTACGGTAATATCACATCAAACACTTTAGTACCATGGAGGAACTAGATATTTTATTCAGTATGATTTTCACATTATTAGGGTAAGGCCGGGCAAATAGAACAGCCTAAGAGTTGACGATGTTTTAAGGCAATGCAATATACCTAACGGCATCAAAATTAGGGCTTACAAATTTCAACTATCTTTGTACATGCTAGTACGTTTTAGTTTACCTTTGCATTAAGTTCAGTACCTAAAATAATTAATTTTTCAAATATGGTCACTTAGCATCAAAACCAAAAATGACGGATCAAAAATGTTCTGAATTTCCGAAACAGTGTATTTTATTATTAAAGAAAGTTTACGTAACTTGCAACACATCGAAAATATAATCAGAAAATTGTAAATTAACATTAATTACAATTTACAATATCTAAATAAAAGCTGTTATTTTCTGCTCCGTAAAAGATTTCATGAGCCAAAAAGTAACACCGCCGAATCCATCGTTCTTGTGATACAGAAGCCGAAAAACGTTAGTTGCAGTATTGGTAATATGTATCTTCTTGCGTTAGATTTTCCTACAGTTGGTGGGTTTTCATAGCGTCGTTTTTGTTAGTTTTTGCAGATTAAAATTTATTTTTATGTAATCTCGATATCAACACCCGTGAAGAACATCTTTTTTCAAGCTATTGCTTTTGCGTTTTCTATTGTTGTTGTAAGAGGCACTAGAACACTGCTTTTGGGTTCAAAACAAATATGTTTCTTTTCTTTGAAACACCATCATCACAACAACTTGTTAATTAGAAATATTTAATAATCTGAAAATAACAACGGAGTAGGTGCTTAATGGGCAAAGTGGACAACCTCCACAAACATCTTTGCCACTTAGCCAGGATCGATGCCGTTACGGAAACGTGGTACTACCATAACAATGCGACGAAAGAATACTATCGACAGACGGGGAATTTGTCGCCAAACACCTCTCTTGCAAAACGATTTCACTCAGAACCTGCGAGTAACCCGATTTCTAAATAATTAATTCATAATTTGACCTCTAACCAAACATCAGAGTGATCAAAAATCGCAAATATTCTAATAACATCCAGAGATGACATGGTTATCGGATAGGTCTTATTATGATTACTGAGAACATTGATTGGAAAGAAATATGATTTTCCCCGCACGATTGCATCAACGAGTGGACCCATGCCCGCTTTGCCAGCAATTGTTACATTTCCCGGCTATTCCCTTCAATTGAAAGGGTTTTCAATAAATTATTTACCAATTTTTATAATCAAGAGATTTTGTTAAGAATTGTTTCAAGTTGAAATGAAACGCTGGAACCAGGTAAGCCGCTATTTTTGCTACAGAAGTTTCAGTTGGCTCTGTCCTGTTCACTTTATCACCATCTCAGTCCGCTAGTTCAGACTGATAGTGTACCAGTCAACTGTTGCGTGGCGGATTGTTTGAATGGACATATGTTATTTACTGTGACTTTTGCAATAAACAGTCGTAGAAAAAATGGAAATCTTTAAGTATTTTCTCTTGCTTGTTTTAGTTTGTCAGCGACATTTTTTAGCTATTCAGATATAGACATAGGTTTCAATCTTAATTTCGCAAAAATTGCTGTGTAAGTTTGCTTCTGTATGCTTGCCATAAATAGCTTCGTAATCATTTTAATCACAATTACATGAATTTCCTT
Organism: Vandiemenella viatica; assembly: GCA_031002005.1. Lineage (NCBI taxonomy): Eukaryota > Metazoa > Arthropoda > Insecta > Orthoptera > Morabidae > Vandiemenella > Vandiemenella viatica. Next base: position 309,624,465 of record JARYHS010013630.1, on the reverse strand, counting down.
ATTTAGGTTAGTAGTTACCATATCTGATATTGATGAAATTTTTTACTCTTTTACAAACAGTTATTTTGATGCACTTAAACTTTTCATTTAATCTCTCTGTTAGAAAATAGTATTTTTATGTGAAATTTCTCCCTTGGAAATAAGAATTATAGTTGGAATAATAATGACGTTTTATAATCTTAGCAGAAAATATACTAGCACTTATTGAAGCCAATGATCACTTTTGAATTGCGCATGGGACACTAATTGTACAGGTTTATTAAAAAAAATAGTCAAAGTTTTGATATAAAATTTACAACATTATTAGAATTTCTCCCAGGTTTTGTTGGTTTCGAAAATTATTTCTATTTTCATTTAAAAACATATAATAATTTCATTATCAAACAATGTGACATTAAGAAGTGTATAACATTTATAACTTTTTTCATTTTTCAAAGAACTCAAAACAAATAACTGTTTTATGCACATAACATTTATAACTTTATTTCATTTTTCAAAGAACTCAAAGCAAATAACTGTTTTGTGCACAATCTATAGAATTTTATGAATATAAAAAGCGAGATTTCTTTTGTGGTATCTAAGTAAAACAGTGCAAAAGTTTAAATAGTCGTACTCACTGGTGTAGTTGGTTTCTTAGAGAACTATCCTTTATCTGGGGGACAGTTAAACTGTACTTTCCCCCCGTGTGGTTGCAAACTTAGTTCGATTCCCTGGGGTGGTAATTTAGCTCAAATAATCTGTTGCGTACTTTGAAGGACCCGTAAATTCCAGGTTTTTACCATCGTAACGTAACCATGCCATCCTAGCTGGTACATCTGACCGTTAATTCAACATGTATCCGAATTTGTAAAATGCGTAATATATTTTTCCTGGGTTTAGCGCCTTGTCGACATCGAGGTCATAAGGAGTGGGGGCAAGTAACGGAAAAGAATTCGACCATGGCCTTTTGAAGAAACTATCCCTGCATTCGCCTATAGTGATTTGGGGAGACCATGGAAAACGCAAATCTAGATTGCCAGATAGGGATTCGAACCCGCTTCCCCCAATGTGATGTAAAACAAGGACACGTGACATAAAACGTAGTGTTCGTCGAGCTGCGAACCAAAGGCTAAGATGTCAAGTCACTCATTGTTTCTTTTACATGGCAGGGGCATATTTCTGCTGGAGAGTGTTTTCTCTTTTTTTTCCGTCCCCGTCATCTGTTCAATAAACTGGGACGGGCGCGAAAGTTTCGATAGAATGAGAGATTGAAAATCCTACTACCAAACAAGGTTCCACATTTGTAACAAGACGATCCATAGAAGCCAACGAATAGTTGAGTAAAAGATAAAACCTTGAGGTACTGTGCTCAGCCTTCTTCAGACATTTTGTGCTCCTACTGCAGCCGACTATAGTGGCAATATCCTTGCCTGAAGAGAGCCGCCCGGACGCCAGAGCCGAGATCGTTGGAGATGGCCAGTGCAATGAGGGTTACACTACTCTGGCAGAGAGAACACGCCTCCAGCCGACAAAGGGCTGAACTTCAACAAGACCAGTTGTACCTTCTTCGCCGCTCCCCAAGGACCTGCAACTCGCAAACACAATACAACAATGAACTGCTTTTTAAGAATATGTTAATTTCAATTTACATGTAGTTGTCAAATGCGAACAGAGTTACGAAAAAAAAAAAAAAAAAATTCAGACGCAAGCGGACACAGTCGAGTGTATTTGAAAACACCAAATTATAGTCAGTCCCGATGTGGTAAATAGGATAGTAAGTATAAGATCTTACCATACAAGACGACAGAAAAATTACGCTTAAAATATGACAATTGATTCAGACAACATACAAATGTTGTACGCAGTGAAATTCGTATACTTCAACTGAGATAAATATTATTTGGTAGTTTTGTGCATTTAATTACTGTTTAAATTGATTTGTTAATTATTATTTTCAATTGCAGGTATTAATTAAGATATGACAAGGCGAAATAGAAATTAAACACCAGTTGATAAATTATTTTCTTTTATTAACTCGCTTGAAATTTAGCATTTATTATTTAAAATCAAAACTTTTAACGTATATCATTTGTCTTAATTATTTCCCAATTATCTCAAAAATTCTATTCATTTTTAAGTTTTTTTTATTTTTATTTACGGCTTTACGCCTCGTCGACGGCTAAAAGGTCATTAGAGGCGGGATGGGACTGAGGACAAGGAATGGAAAGGAATTCGGCCACGGCCTTTTTGAAGGAAGCATCCCGGCATTCTCCTGGAGTGATTCGGAGAAACCATGGAAAACACAAAGCTGGATGCCCGGAGGGGGATTCGAACCTGCGTCCTCCCGAATGCGAGGCCAGAACGTTAACCGTTCACCCATCACGCTCGCTTTGTATGTTTACGTCGCGTTACTACTATGGTAAAAAGAAAATGAGTAACTATCTCGTTATGAATACGGCTCGGTTATGTAGTTGGCGATGATTGGTACCAGCTTTGTGTTGCGTCATTAACAATTTCATAGTTTATCCATTATCTCTTTCTTTCAGGCAATTCTCTACTAGACAATCAGTCCTAAACTCACTGAGTCATAACTTCAGCTACTTCACTGATCAGAGAAATTAATAATGGTTTTTAATTTCAAAATTCTCCAAGCGCTGAAAAGGTGGAAGACTCTGCAGTCAGAAACGAGCACTCAACGTTACTGTGGACAGAATAATTCTCAAATTTACCTAAGCGCCATCACTGAGAGCAACGGGGGAGCGATTGATGCTATGAGGGAGGAAATGTCACCAGGAAAGCGTATCAGACAAAGAAAGAGAAATGCTCAAAAATAGTACGATCTGTACTGAGACTAGAGGATTATTGTACTAAATGGAATAACTAAGGAACAAGGCTCACTCTATGAATTCTAGGTGATACGAGACTCAAACGATTAATTAATACGCTTGTATGAAAGCTCATGCGAATCATGCGATAAGGAATTCGTGACCTTAGAAAGAGAAATCATAAACGGAATCATTTGATAGTCTGAGTAATTCGATAGGGAGATAGCTAAGAGACCGCACATCAAATTATCAATCAGATCAACACTTCCCTAACGTAGTTCCAAGAAGTTATAGAGAAACTCAGTTGAATCACTTCACAAGTGAAAACCTTGAGAAATGGCAGCTGAGGTGTAAAAGTAAAGGATGGAAGAATAATCGACAGCATGCACGCCAGGAAAATTGCGTCGCTCATGGCTCTCATATGAGAAAACTGTGGAGCTGTTTTGTTGGTTTCAATCGAGAGCGCAATTTGTGACAGACAGTCGACAATGTCAACCGCTTCAGCATTGTTATCTAGTGCACCTGCTCGGTGATCATGTGCAGATTTCGAGCAGGGCATTCTAATTGCATGCTCTGCCAAAAGGACAACACTGCTATAACCAATTAAACTATCGTCAGTAACTAAGCCCGCCAGTACGTCGCCGGAAGGCAAGCATGTTTCTGAGAGAGATCTTGTATCGTAAATACAAAAATGCAAGTACCTTCACATTATATTGAGATTGTCCTTGTGAAAAGCGATGGAAATAGACATACAGCATCAAAAATTTGTCAACCCTTAATAGTCAAATAAAGCATAGAATCTTGTGCTGAAAATATTTCTTATATAGAATATGTTCTCCGACTTAATTGTTTCTGACGACCAACGGAATTGGGATGGAAGTATATGAATAATACATTTGTGAGAAGTGCAAATCATTTCAGTATATCAAAAGAATAGTGAAGATTACAAAAGGGAAAGGAAGGAGCCAAAAAGGAAAGAAACTTGGGTATCATCGCAGATAAATTGCGGAGTGCTACTAATAATTAAAACAAAAAATCTGGAAAAAAGACTATAAATTCGGGTTTGTAACATCGCTATGACTATATTATTCGGATCTAGTACCGATTACTCATTATTTAATGTTAGCCTGCTTCTTTTCCCTTTTTATTTAATGTTATTGTGTATGTATTTTACTTTGGGTAATGGGGTGCGTGGCTAATCCCTAGGGGATAAAATTGGAGGCAAATGGTGAAACTACTTTTTTTAAGCAGATGTCCCTAAGCGGACAAATCACCATTAACAGACTCTCATACATTGCAACTATATTTACTTAGAGTCAACACAACCCTTTGCAGATAATCTGTATATTGCGAACTGTGCGTCACTAGTCCTCTTACCGTGAAGACCAAGTACAGGTTTAGCTAATTTTTTTTAACTGCTTTACGTCAACAGCGAGGTGTTTAGAGACGAGAAAGGATGGGGGCAAGGAATGGGAAGGACTTCGGCCAAGGCCTTTTGAAGGAAGCATCCCGGCATTTGCCTGGAGTGATTTGGGAAACCATGGAAAACCCAAATCTGGATGCCGGGACGGGGATTCGAACCGCCGTCCTCCCAAATGCGAGGCCAGAACGCTATTCGTTACACCACCACGCTCGGTGTTTAGCTACTAGTGCCACTACTGCACCTTAACAACAAGGCGGGATCCACAACGCAGAGATCGGCCGTAATTGCCGTTCACTGTCGTCGTTATTGTTGTCCACAGCTCTTTTCACCAAGTGTCATAGTGTTTGCTGGTGTTGCTGCATTTCAACAATAGAGGGGCTCCACGTAATCGTAACTCATCATCCAATAGTCAACACACGCATGTGATGTGTACTGCGGGCAATATTCGACAAAAGTCCAGCCCTAAGTAACACAAAAAGCAAATTCCGGCAGCTGTCGATTTTATGCGGAGATACATTTCAAGCCGAAATTGCAAAGCTACGACAGCGGCATTTTTTTTTGGAGGATTTTTAAAATATCTTTAATCTGAAATTTACGCAGACAGGAGGTCATGACGCGTAAAATGTCAACGACAGTGGTAATGTCACGCTTATCGGGTGGGTAAAACACAGGATCTATAATGAGCCCGGTGCCGGTGTAATAACACACAATCGTATCTGGGCCGACTCGCAGCCGGCTATCGGCCGCGCGACGAGCGCTAATGGAACGCCATTATGACGCGGCGCCACATGCCGGATATAATTAGTCGTTATGAAATGTACTGCACGTGACAAAACGGGCCGCATCGAGCGACGCAGGCTGCGAAATAACTCCGCGCCAGCTGCCAACAGTACGCGGCAGCTCACAAGTTCTCAATCCTCCTGGCCATTCATCACTGCAATCACTACACGCTGGCATACGATTCTGCTAGAGATATTTTTTTTTATTTTTTTACTCACCGAGCAAGGTGAAGGAGCTAACATTCTTCCCCATATCCAACAATCCCAATTTCGGTTATTGATCTTCCCCAAATATACTTTACGCGAATTCTAAGACGTTTTCTTCAAAAGAACATCGGCGAATTTCATCCCGCTCCTTGCAACAATCCTCATTATACAGATGTCTACAGCTGCAGTATTCAACTATCGCAGCGTAGTATCGTAGATCAATGTTCCACTTTGTATTTTAAAATCACAAAATTAATTTAATAAATCAAACTCTTCTCTCCTAAAACAAAAAATTAGCAAAACAGGGTTTATAGACCAAAAAATATAAGTACAGCTTTTTCTTCCAAATTTGTGGTATTTTAGTTTGACTGCCCTGCTGTCTTCAATAGGATCCATTTTAACCAATAAAACAATCAAATTTCAGTAAAATTTATATAAAAATTACAATTTTTTAACTATATTTATGTTTCATATTACTGAAAATTACTTAATTTGTTGTTACGCTGTGCACATTTTAGTTTTCTCAGAATTGCGACTTTTATATGAAAACATAATATCACGTATTACCTTTAATTACATAAATAGTTTTATGATATAGCTTATCCGTAATAAACGATCTTTTAACCACTGTTAGATGTAACAGTATTATTAGGGCGATCTCATTTCCTTCTCAATCACAAGCGGTGTTTTGGTGTCCGTAAAACTAATTTGTTTAATTAGGTTGTAAGATAACAGTAAGTATTAGTGCATTACTCTTAATCACGAACCTTCTTCATGACTGGAAACTAATTTACCAATTAAAAGAATACAACATGACAAGTATATTGTCTCCGATACGCGGAATCGCGGTAACGCCGAGCGTGGGCAAGAGATCTTCCTTGGCGCCCAAGTTGGCGCATACCCACCGACGCACACCCTTCACTCGGCGACATACATTATTTATCACTGGTCGAGGACGTGAGAGTTCATCTAATGGCCTACTTTAGCGATTTCCATCCGCGAAAATACTGCGCGCTATCTGTAAAGCGAGCGTGCGGCGTGCGCCGCATGGATCCTGGACTATATCAATCCATCCATTCCTTTTTTTTTGCTTTCCAGAAACCGGTTAGATGTTATGCAGCAGAAACACACTTCCAACATTAATATTTAAAATCGCTTTCAGCCGTTGCGAGAGAGAAAAAGAATCATCGGCGTAAATTCTTAAGGTCAAGTTGAAAATTTAAACGTCTGGTTGACCCGAAAGTTAGAGATTTTTAACAACTTTGTTTACAAATATCTTCGAATATTCTCCCTGAAAAAGCAGTTTGACGAGCTACTTGCTTTTCATTAGCAAAAAAATCTGATTGTAATATTTGGTCGCACATTTTATGATATTTATGTATTCTTAAATAATTTTTTCCAAGAAATGAGCCTCGGATGACATAAATCCATCAAACTATTCTTAATTTCACTGTTTTTTTTGAGTCATCGGTTACAAATATAACACATTACTTAATGAAATAAGAAAAACAATACTGACACATTGGTAGTGACAAACCACAGCATAATATATAAATATTGTAAGTCACCTGCAGACATATTCTATACTGTCGTCTATTATCATCAAAGAAAATTCATGTTCACTATACAGTGCAATATTACATTTTATGATACTTTGACATTTATTAGAATGTAGGGAAATTATTGCGCAGAGAGGATCACTAATTTTATTCCAGTTAGCGCAGTTTCGTACATTTTAAACGATGAAAAACTCCACTGTAGTGCAGTATTTTATATTATAGGGAAAATATTATGGTGACTAGGAAAAAATATGTAATAAGACGCACAAGATTTCTTCCGAGGAAAAATTGTAAGCGCCTAGAAGCATTTCGACATTAAGGGAAATAAGAGCTTAAATATCAGTCATGCGATTCTGTTGTGAATTTCTCCAAGGAAATGGTATGTGATCGCAGGAACATAACCGTTGTGCACCTCCCACTGTCATGAGGTTTGTTGGGAAGGGATATCAGCGTTGGACTTCTTCCACTACCTTGCCCACAGCTTCCATCTTTGCTCTGAGTACCGTCCTAGTGGCTGAAGAGTAGTTGCGCCAGCGTATGTTTTCTTGAGAAATTTTAGTTTATGAGGTGGAGGCTGGGCACTACTTCAGCATTCACCATAGATGGTAGCAGGAAGCCACATAGTTACCGAGGTTATGATAACCAATAAGCTAATCCTGGAATTTGACCCTTCTTTCCGCCCCATTCCACACACCATTCCAGTGTGGTTGTGCGCGCACGGTCACATTGATGTTTCATAGCTAACTGAACTTAAGCTTAAGAAAAAGAAGAGAAAATTTTGTTGAGCACCCGCATTACGTAACGCATTAAACAATTCTGTTAAAGTCATCGGTTATGAACTTAACGGTGGTGTAACGTATTTTGACAGCAGAAGCGAAAATGACTCGGTATCGCTGGCTAAGTTAGTGATTCGCGGTTGATGTGGTACTTCAAACTATGTCATTCACTTTTAGGATTACAGGGTGGTGCCTTTGGTGACGCAGGTCATGATGCACGGCGAAGTTACGTGTGTCCTGCGATATTTATAGTTGGTCGGTTGGCAGACAGAGAAGCGAAGGACAGCTGCCAAGGTACTTGTCAACTTCTTCCTCGGCTGCGTCACCACATTGGAGCGTGGTGCTGCAGCAAATAGAATGGCAGTGCTAGTAGGAACGAGTTTCATGTTCAAGGCCCTTTTTCTATTTGCCAGTCGTTGCATAAAAAGCGCCTTATCGTGTGAAAGTCTTTCTGTAGAAATACTAATATGGACATAAAATGCCTGAACAGCTGTAATGAAAATAGGTCTCCATTACGAGGAACGTAGTTAATACAAAAATAACTTGTACTGAACTTATTTAAGGAATTAAAACACTGATCTAATGTTCGACCTACAGAGCTATATGGTTGGAGCTCCTTGAACTGTAGATTCGTAACTCTGCGAATAGGATGGGCGTGGGATAGAACAGTCGAGCACAAGTATTCAATCTTTTTTAGTCATTGCTTTAAGAATCATTTTTATTGGAAGTAAATCATATTTGTTGCCTGGTAAAAGCTAAATAAATTTTTACAAAATATTTACCATCATTTTCAATATTTAAAATAAATACTACAAAAACAATTATTTCAAGAAATTATTGCAAATTATAATCAGAGTATCAAAGAAGGCAGATATACAACTAGCGGTAAAATATATGATAAGAAATAAAGTGGAACGTATTTAGTTAAACACATTCCTTGAATAATAAAAAAAATCATTACAGTAGGCAGAGTTTTAACAGAAATACATGTATATGCTGTTTTGTCAACCTTGATTAACCGGGATTGATCATTAATAAAGACTATTGCTGATTTTTTTATTATTTGTGGTCCACTATCGTCTTCCCGTTTTACTTACATCGCCGTTGATGATCCCTAAAGTCTCAATTAATAAAAATTAGAACTGATCAAACATTCAGTTCATGAATATTTATCAGACTTGAACAGCCTTTAGACATTCATGGAGTATTTTATAACTTACCTTTTATGTTAGGACACCTGCTACCCAAGCCACAACTTGAGGCTAAATTATGGCAATTATTTCATACTGCTGTAAGACCGTTTTCTGCGACAGGTATAGAATAGGTCCACATTTAAGTTCAAAGATTATGACAGGTTGAGGTGATATATCAAAATAAGAACCTGACCTGTAATTCCCCCTTAGTATTAATAAAATATTAACAGACGTATTAAACAGAGACAATTGTTTCAAAGGTCGTGGTTGGTAGACTCGCACTTGCTGAAATACAAACATAACTCGTATTTAACGCCAAAAGTTCACAATCTGCAGAAATTTGAAGAATTTCTGTTTAAAGTGAGTGTGCATTTGCTTCAAAAGAATCACATTTTTTTTTTTTTTTTTTTTTTGGCTAGTCAAGCATTCATAATGTAATCTTCGATCATAGTGTCTGTAATGGCCAGAGAACTTAATACATAATCCATATTATTAAATAGTTGAGTAACTCCGAAGAAATGCTTTGCCAGAATACTCGATTCGGTAACATATTTGGTCTGATGTCTATTTTAAATAATCTAATAACTCTCGTACAGCGAATATGAATAAAAACCATTAACGAAAGTGATCATTAAAATAGCTAACACGCAAATAAATCGTAATGTATAAACTTTGGTGAAGTAGCAACATTATCAAAAGTTTTAATAGAGTGAAATTTAGCCTACACTGGAATGACAAATGGCATTCGTAATTGCAGCAAAGACCATAGTTGATTTAAGTTTTTTTTAAGTTTTTTATATTGCTTTCATTAACGACATATTACTGAAAAGCAGTTCCACGTTTTTTTAGCAGTTATGTTATACTGATATTTTTTTAACTACGAAATGCTACGAAAAGCGAAATTAATGAACGTGTTATGGCAATTAATTTTGTAGCAGTTTCTTAGCAATTAAGTTGTGGACATACTGTCGAATTTCTTCTAATGGTATCTCTGGTCGCTGTTAATTTGTGAGCGATGGCTGGCACGCAACGTCTCTGTTTTCCAGCCAATAGCTATCGAGGTGAGTGAGTGATCTTAGGAAATTATATAGTAGATGAAAAGTATTGCTGAAGCAAGTGGATTCTGACGAATTTGAAGAGAATTGTACACAATGATAGGCGCAGGTAGATGGAGGGAATTATAACTACAAGTATTAACTATTTTATTACTTCCATATGTAGTGTTTAGTCATTACACGTTTGGTACCTCTATCGTGGGAATATGATTAATGCGTAATATTTGTTGTCGGCGTCCAGTTAGTTATAGAAAGCGGCCATTAATACCTGAATGTAACAGAAATATAATTTGACCTACTTTTAATTAATCTACTTTCTTCTGATATATCCTCCAACCATAGCACATGCTTTGTGCCCGTATTCGACAAATCATGAAACTAGCATAGTAATGGGTCAATGCCATAGTCCCCAAAGAGGAAACGTTTTGAACAAACTATATGGTCACAAAACGAAGAAAAGCCATGGTTTTCCTGATTTTCTAGTAGGAGAACACAAATTATTATTTTCTAAGAGAATTGATTAAGTGCTTTTTCACCTATGTCCAGAAGTAACATTTTCGTGTTACCTGCAGTTCCCAATGCGCTTTTAACAATTCTCCGGATGGCTAGACTATAACACATTCGGCACTCAGCTTCATCGCCTTTAACGTAAACTTGCTCTTGTTAATGCGTTTCTAGTATGAAATGATTTGTCTCATAAGGTAATTTTTAAAAAAAATAAAAAATCAGGTTCATAATTCCCAGATCGTGTACCAAACATCCGAGAGCGGAAAAAGTTTACACGCAGTCTCTTTCTGTCGTTGCTCCATTAAAATGGTTGAAAAACAAAAACATTGTGTGTTAATCAAAGTCATACACAAGTGATATCTTTGTTGTAAGGGAAATTCATCGAGAATTTTACCTACTACCGTGATGGGTTGTTGAAAAAGCGTTGTCCACCTGGGACATGGAGAGCCCGTAAAGAACAGTGTGCTGCTGACTGTCATGCGTAGGCAGGTACAGGAGAGACCCAGAGGATACAAGAGGAGGAAGGTAAGCAAAAGCATTAATGTCGTAAATCCGTCAGAGAGGACATTAACCCCACCATCCAACGACCTACTGAGTACAACTGTTTCGAAATCTTAGCAAGGGGTTTGAGATTGTGAAATTCTGACTCATGTTCAGAAGAAACTAATGGCGAGATCTTAATAAAGCCTGCGATGCAACTAGAAATGTTGTGCTAGTAAATTAACAGAAATGACCTGATATAAACTAATTCCAGTAGGAACTGGGAATGGAAATGTGTCATGAACAATTCCGCCTTACGCTTCGATGACTGAAAAGAATGACAAACGAATGTTATGTTTTGTGGTCTTGGCAGCTCTCTCAGATGTAAGTGAGTAGATAATATATTAAACGTACAGTTCAGAGAAACGATACGGATATGTGTATAGGAAATTGAGAATGGTCTGATATGTAGTACAATACATGGAAATAGCTGTGTGGTAATTGAAAAAATGAGAACCAATAATTATTCAGAAAGAATAGGAGGAAAGATAAAAATGAGTGGTTGCTGCAAAATTATGGAAAAAATGAAGAACAAACTCTCGTTCTTTGCAACAAGTGTGGCTTGGTTTTTAATGCGTGCCAGATGCTTAACGTGTTATATTTGCAATATCAGATTCATACCCAGTTTCATATCCTTAGTTTATGTACCCACTATTCGGGTTAAAAGCCTGTTTCTCGTCTCAGGTTCTACACGTAAGGAAGTGCTATTTGTTTCGAAAGAATTATGGTCGAAGACAGCAGTAACAATGACTCTTTCTCTGACAATAAGGCATACACAACAGCAATTGTTTTAGCAAATGTTTCCCGTTACGTTGGAAGGGATTACTATTTTGAGTAACATGACGAACACAAAACTGAATAGTATGTATGTTATTAGTTATCAGAAAGCTGGTGGTTAGGAAAAAATTGTAATTACAACCAGTATTGCCGAAAATGATACATTCAGATCCTTAGCAGGTTAATGCTCAGCTAATGCAATAAACGGGAAGATGGAAGTAGGCTGCGTTTCGTTTCTTTTTCCACAATTGAGTCTTTGCCAAATATACAAGTTCCAGGCACCCTGCCAAAAGATAATATCCAGGAGAAAAGTCTTAATAACTTTTTTGTATTGTTTTCACTTGCTTAGTGAAAAAATAATAAATAAATTAAGGTGATTAAAAGTTCAATTCATTTTCGATAAATCACAAGATTTTACTAACCATAAGAGAATAAACACAGCTAATTCTGGTTCATTAGAAATATTCTTAAAGGCGAGTTTTGTAGAAATACAGTGTAGAAAAACAATGCATAAAGCTGTTATGATACATAACTTGCTTACCGCACGTCTGTATATACTGTATGCGAAGTGCATTAACAAAAGTTTTAAAATGCTGAGAAAGTTAAGAAATCATGTTTCATTATTTATTAGTACAAATCAATTATAATACATAGATTTATTACAACCGATGAATCGGAATAGTCTGATACGGACGAAGAATTGTCAGCTACGTTAATTTAAGTGAAATTTCCCTTTTCCGGTTCCGTATACAGGAAGATATTAATTTCTCTTGATTATCTCGTTTGTGAAGTTGAAGGAAATAATAAATCATACAGGTACCTTCACAAAATATTTCATCAAGAGTCCTATTAAAGAATGGGGAAAAGCAGTACTCTTTGCCATATACTTTTTTTAAAATTTCTTTATTACAATCGTTGAGCGTATTTACGCTTTACAAATTGGAGTGGAAAACAATCATGAATTGAAAAAAGGACATGAATACATTGAACGGCGAGGCACTTTTAGTGAGCTTAACTCATCGAGTCCCTCAAGAACATTAAACACAATTATTTTATAGGATGATTCTTGTAGGTCTGTCTGGGAAGCTGTTTGTAGAAGCATCGTGCTTGCTCTTGGATAAACTGCGTGATGGTAGGCAGTCCGAGTTCGCGGTGCATCAGGGAGTTGCGGACGAACCATGGATTATCGACGGAGATCCGCAAGATTTTGTTTTGAAGCGACTGTTTCCCCTTGATTTTGCTGGCATCAGCACCTCCCCAGAGTGGGCAGGCGTAGGTCAGTAGAGGTTGAATTAAGGAGTATAGTAGGATAGTAATGTTACTTTTGAATGAAGACTTCCGGTTGAAAATAGGATATAATTTAGTGAGTCGGGAGTATGCGAGGATGAGTTTGGAGTTGATGTGGGCGTTCCAGGTCAGTCGTCGGTCCAGATGAACTCCCAGGTATTTGACGGTCTCGTCGGGGCGTTTCCAAGGTACAGGTGTGCCATTGATAACAATCGGCGTTGGTGGAACCGGCCGTCTCAGAATGAAGATCGCTGTTTCGCATTTAGTTGGGTTCAGTGCGATGCGCCACATGTTTAGTTAAGGAAGTAAGGGTCACTTGAAGGTTGCGAACAGCTGTATTAATATCTTCGTGGGAGGTGAACAGTGCCATGTCGTCGGCGTACATTGCTACGGTTGAAGTGGTCAGATCAGGGAAATCAGAGGCATAAATATTGAAGAGCGTTGGTCCGAGGACAGATCCTTGAGGAACACCAGGTGTGGATTTGACTGAATCAATTTTTATACAGAAGGTACGTCGGAGTAGGAAGCTGTGGAAGATTCTGTACAAGTAATCAGGGAGTTCTATGTTGCGCAGTTTATACAATAGTCCTGCATGCCACACTTTGTCGAAGGCCTGAGTAAGGTATAGAAAGATGTCAGCAGTGTGCTGTTTCCTTTCAAAAGCTCGTGCTTGATTTCGGTGATGCGGAGGAGTTGGTGAGTGGTGGAGTGATGTGTTTGAAATCCAAACTGATACATGGGTATGACTGATCCATGTCTGAGGAATTTGCATATGCGTTTTTTTGATGATTTTTTCTTATATTTTAGATAGAGCTTGAAGTAAACTTATTGGTCGGTAATAGGTTGGTTGGTTGGTGAGTTCACCGGCTTTGGGGAAAACAATTATTTCCGTGTGTTTCCAGGAAGATGGGAAATAACCAAGGCGGAGTAGTGCGTTGAATATGGATGCTAGGAATGCTATAGCTTTATCAGATAAATGTTTGAGGGCCACGTTGGGAATTTGGTAGTGGCTGGGGGCTTTTCTGGAAACGAGCGAGCGTAGAAAGATACGGATCTCTCGGGATGAGGTAAACGAGATTGGCAGCGGAGCGGTGGGGTAAAAATGGGGTTCTTTATTTCAGTTGCCGATTGGTCGTCGTATGCTGTATTTGGAGTGAAGGATGATTGGAAGTAATCAGCAAGCAGTTCGCATTTTTCTTCATGACTGATAAAGTAGCTGTCTCCTTGTCGGAGCGGAGGTATAGTGATTGGTTAGCGAAGGATCCTTTTAGTCCTTCCACAGAATACCGTCGTGAGGGGGGATACCTGAGAGATGGCGCTGATAAGTATGGAAATGGTATGAGTCCAGAGCTTGCTTGACGTGGCGGTTTAGTTGGTTGAGACGAGTACGTTGCCACTGTAGTCGTTGATTTTGTCACTGCCTTCTCATGCGATGCTTGGCTTGGTGCAGATTCACAATTTCCAACATTAGGGTTTTTTAGTAAGTGAGTTGACCGTGGAGAGGTTGAAGAGACTGCCTTTAGAGACGATATTATACTTGCGGTGAGGTGTGAAACTGTCGTGTCAACGTTGTTATGTTTCGTAGAGGAATATTAGGGTGAAGATCTTCTCCGAGATGACGTTGAAATTTAGCCCAGTCAACGCACCCCATTAGAAGTGAGAGTGTATGTGAGTGGGTGGGGTTATTTATTTCGAAAGTGGCTATTATTGGACAATGATCAGAATCAAGTTCGTGTAGCACTTGTGTATAAAGAGGATGGGATATTTGTTTCACTAGTATTAGATCGAGGATGTCTGGGAGTACGTGAAGGTTAAGGGAATAATAGGTTGGCTGGTCTGGACTGAGGATATGGAACGCATAGTCATTTGCTGCCTGTAGAAGGCGACTACCATTAGGTGTAATAACTGTACATCCCCAGAGGGCGTGTTTTCTATTCAAGTCTCCCATTAGTATAGTGGGAGACGTCGTAGTGAATATTGTATTGAAGTATAGCTGTTCCAGACGTTTCGATGGTGGTTTGTACGTGCCTATGATAGTTAGAGACTGTCAGTTCCGCGTAGAAAGCTTGATAGCACAAGCTTCTAAGTTTGACAATATTGCCAGAAAGATGGGATGGTGTGAGATGTTCCTTTTAATAAGTAGTGCAACTCCGCCGGAGGCGGTAGCAGCAATACGATCTTCCCTGTAGATAGAGTATCCTGGCATGGTGAAACGCTATTGCGAAGTAGATGTGTTTCAGAGATGCAAGCAATGTGTATATTGTGTCTGGACAGAAACTCAAGAAGACCTTGTCGCTTAGATTTAATTCCGTTGGCATTCCAGTTTAAGAATTTGAGAGAAGAAAGGGCTGGAGGCACACTATTAGTCATTACGTAGTAGCTCCGTGACGATGTTAAATAATAATGATTTAAAACAAGGAAAAAGTGGTTGGATAATGTGAATGAAGGAGTGCAAGAGAGAGTTTAGCAGTCCTTCCAGTGTTGCAGAAGAGAAAGATCTAGCGGGGATAGTGGGTTCTTTGTGGTGATAGGAATGTTTGGGAGGCCATGGTGGTACAGAGGAATGGTTGCGGGGACTGCCTGGCATTGGAGGAAAATTTCGTTCGTCAAGAAGTGGTGCCTGAGATGCTTGTGAAGGCGATGGGGCAGTGGAAGATTGACTGTTCATAGGTGGCAGGGTAGATTGTTTCCTTCTATTAATGGTGAGGTAATAGGCACAGCCTCGGTAATTAGCAGAGTGCTTACCACCACAATTGACACATTGTGGGTCGTTTTTTTTTTTAAATTTTGGACCTTCGGAGAAATGGTGGTTTTCCGGACATTTTACACATCTGGGAGGAAGATTATAGAATTTTTTTGTATGTCCGAAACGTTGACATTTAGTACATTGTGGGATTTGTGAGAGATTTTCTACAGTATTATACAGAGATTATAGCATGGAAGAGACTAGTTAATTGATAGATTTCTTTTGCTTGCTTGTTGCCGTCTAATTCAACGTCGCACAGGGGCATTGACATTTTATTTTTATAAAGAAGTCTTTTCACTTTTGTAGCTTGTAACTGTCGATCTTGAAGCTCTTCTAGAATTTCAGTATCAGTTAATGAGAATGGGACGTTGCGCAGGACTACCTCTAGCTTCTTGGTTTGTGGATCTTTGAAGGTGTGGTAGCGGAGCTGTACCTCGTCTAGGAATTTCCTGACAGCGCGGCAATTAGTGGTAGATCTAGTTTTAATTTTGATCATTGATCCACGTTGTTGGGTAGTGAAGTCATCCTTCGCTAAGGTAGACAAATCTTTCAGAATTTGCTGGTAATTTGAATATCATGTAGAAAGACTGGGGGGATCACGACTTTGCTGCGTCAGATGCGACATCAGTGGCGTCACATTGATCTCCCACGGAGTCTAACACTGAGAACTTGTTATGCACAGCCGTAAGGTTAACTTGGTATTTACGATCAACAAAGGAGGCGGGGACAATTTGCTTTTTGCGGGGTTGTCGAAATTCGAGATGATTGGGATCGGAGTCCATACAAACAGCTGTTCGTTTGGCGTTTACCTTTGAAAATGAAGCTGAAGGATGACTGGTGGTTTCCATCGGGATGTCTGATGTAGTTGGCATGGTGATTTGTGCCCAGGACGCAGTATCTGCCGCTGGAGAAATAGTTGATTGAAGCTTAGGTTGTTCTGAAGGTGGCTCTTGTATTTCGTTGACGTTGTGAACATGATTCAGTGCAGAGCGAACTAATAGCCCCGTATCAGGCTCCTCGAGAACCACGAGTGATGAGAACTTGAAACATAAAGATTTGATATGTGGTTTTGATTAACACTCCGAAGTATATGAACGACTTTAACTGTAGCGATGCACGGAAGTAAACACTTGCTAGCAAAGGCGAGCTCGTAGGGTAGAGCGTTACAGGAAGTGCACACGACCGTTGCTATCAGCGAACTGTGCTCTGCCATATATGTCGGTACGAAATGTAGAGCGCTGGTGTGAATGAAGGAAGTCTCAGGCTTACCTCAGAAATACATTTACAAGCAAAGCACATATTAAATTTTCCATCTTTAACATAGCGTCGTCAAATTTATGGAAAAGGTAACCTACGACCTCGTACATTCCACTGCTGCTACGCATATCTTGTCACTATATACGCCCTTATTAAAGAATTTATTTTTCTTTCAGTGAACCACTATAAGATTCTACGATGAACTCCTCCCTTAATAGTTAATTTTTATTTTAATGATGCAGATATTCTAGATTGTTTTTATAGCACAATATTTAAAAAGAAAATTTAATTTTTCTTTTCACACAGTAAAAACTCATTTCTCAAATGCTATACGTCATACTTACGACTTCTTCCTGACTGCTACATAAGTGTCTGATATCAGATCGTTTCTGTTTTAGGAGAAAATTCTTTTTGCTAGTGTCAATCTTCTTTGATTCAATCATGTGTTATCAATTTAATTAAACTTAAAATATAACGCTCATCTTGTTTCTAAAGAAACTTCCAAATTATGAAAAATAGGGTACGATTATTGTTTTTATTGTATTAGCCTTCTTTTCTTTATATTTAGTCTAAATTGAGCTCCCAACATTCTGTCAGATTTTTCGGTAATTGAACTTTCAGACAGCTACTACTGCTACACCTAAACATTTCCCTGTTGTTTTCAGTTTTTTTTTTTAGATATATAAAACTATATTTTGCTTCCCCTTATGTCTGGCGATTCCCCCGAAATATTAGGCCTGCATATAGAGCAACAACATATGGTAAAAGAGTATAGTAATTCTTATCGTCATTTTTGTTTCTAATAACCGAGACGGGTTGTCGTAGGGGACAGGTTGACCCTCAGCTTCTAATTTTGTCTGTAGAGTGTATGGAAGCGCCACCTACTGACCACTTGACATTCATAGCCTCAACTACTTCTGAACTAAATTCCAGTGTGAGTTCTCTATTTGCGAGTAAGGAGGGGCGATTGTTGTATATTTCATTCAGTAATTTTACTAAACTATTTTATTTGTTTTCTGTGCCACAGGCTGAATTGGTTAGGTTTATTTTGTGTAGTACAATTGGATCTTTGAACTAAAGGCTATGTTTCACATGGTTAAAACATTCATTGCTAGTATGGTAGTTGTTACAACTGCCATCTTTGTTATAAAAACGTGTTTTGGTCGGGTTAGCTAACTGTGTTCTGGGTTGGTTGGCACATAGCTAACAGTTGTGAAAACTAAGAAACTAAATTCAAAGCGCAATATCTATTTTATGATTTCAAGTGAGGAGGAGAGCCTAACTGTGAGTTACACTGACAGAGATGATAGCTTTGATGAATAATGTCTACTTTTACTCGACAATAACACATGTGAGCGAGAACATAGACACCACGTGGGCAGGAGGTAGGGGTATCTAGCCCTGTTAACGTGTCTCCAGAAGAAGATATGGTGAAGTCAAAAGCCGATGAGCTAAAGTAGTGTGGTAAGGTTTGGCTGTGGTATAAAATAGTAGATGATGTTTGGTGCAAATACTAAAATGTGAGGAAACCTTATGAGCCACAACTAATGAGTCAAGTTCAACAAACCTACCTCGATGACATGAAGCGTATTTAATTTAATCCCAATATTTACGATTTCTTGATTCTGAAACGAAGTTCCTCTCAGGATTGCTTTCTAATATCTATTTTCTATTTTAAAAGTAAGAATCAGCTGTAAAATTAAAATGTGAAAACCAGTGCCATCCATCCTCGGTCCTCCCCCTCCTTCCGAATTATTTTTCTGTAATTCTTTTTTATATTCTTGTTCCAGTTTCTCTCCGTTTTGCTTTTTTCTGTTTTTAATTTTCAAGCGTGTTTCATTAAACTAATTTTCACATTTGCCACCTTGTTCTTCTAAGGTACGTGAAATATATGCTGCTACGAAAAACTGAAGGAACAATTAAATTTAAAATCCTATGGGTAATCTAGGTTTAACGTCAGCGAGGTCTTTAGAGACGGGAAAGGATGGGGGGCAAGGAATGGGAAGGAATTCGGCAATGGCCTTTTGAAGGAAGCATCCCGGCATTTGCCTGGAGTGATTTGGGAAACCATGGAAAACCCAAATCTGGATGCCCGGACGGGGATTCAAACCGCCCTATTCCCGAATGCGAGGCCAGAACGATAACCGTTACACCACCATCCTCGGTTCTAGGTATACGGTACAGCGATGGAAGGTAGAGTGAATCGTATAATCAGTTCTAAGAAGAGTAATACGAAGCCTTATTTCGGAAACCGGCGTAATAAGTAGAGAAGTTTTTTTCTTAGTAGAAACATGCTTTCAAAATTATATGCATTGTGGATTGGAGTATGCAGAAGTCTGTCCATTTGCTGAATACGTATGTGAGGGATAGTAGTATAAGATAGTAGCGTGTCTGTTCCTGCAACCCGAAACAATGGAGGGTTTTGCCTCTCTCTTGGCAATTAATGCGTTCGCTCCGCTGTCGAACTCCCTGCTGTCCAAACGGATGGCTGGTTGCCGGCCCCAGGCGCAACGCTGTCGGAATAAATCGCAAACAAGCGGCTCTCTGGAGGGGTCCAGAGGAGAGGGGGAGTGGGGAGAGGGGGCTATCTGCGAGCGCGCCCCGACCAGACTGCCCGGCACGGCTGGACCCCCTTATTGAATGACGTCATAAAATAACATCATCCCATTCGACGAGTCGCCATATCTCAGGCGTTTGTTCGACGCACGGGAAATTGGATTTTCTCCCTTTTTTTTTCATCGAGCAGAAAAGAGATCTAAAACCATTTTATAGTAAATGTTTCAATGACATATAGAAGGTACAGCACCGGGAGGAAAGAGAGGAGCGATTCAGCGGAATTACGGCGAAGCAGCAGTTTCCTCTGTGTCACAAGGCGGTCGTGCCACCCCCTCCCCCTTCCTATACACATGTGCTCCACTCGACGGGGGTCTGTGTGGGCCCAACCGAACGCTGACGGAATAAACTGCCTCGTGTATGCCGCCGGACTGGTTTAAAGCGGTTGTTTAGTACGGAATGCGTTACTCCGTCCTCACATTTTACTGCACGCTCATTCCCCAAACCGTGTTCTCCACTCGCCTCTCGGAGAAAGGGGTTGTACCATCTGTCCAATGAAGTGGCAAGTTCTGCAATATCTGACTGAAATGTTTACCAATAGAGACAATATTAAATGCTATTTATCGAACCACGGAAATGAAATACTCTAAATATTGATTGAAATTAATATAAAAAATAAAGCAGAATTTTCCTAATTACTGGCTCTATCTTTAATTAAAAGCGTAATGCTTAGCTACACGCAACTTCTTCCTCTTTTTTTTGCTTTGTATCTTCTTTCTACGTAATTTAGTATTAAAATAAATAAAATTAACATACAGTAATCCTATTTTAAAATTCGTGTTTTATTGGCGGTTAGCTGTGCTGACTACCACGAATCTAGTGAAACAGAAGTAAAGTCAGAGTAATAAAAAATGCAGTTTCAAGTTGCTTTGAACCGTGCAGAAAATCAAAGTGCTCGTAAGTACGGCTTTGAGTCACGTGGCGTGAGCACGAATCACACAAACATGACGTGATGCATGCCGTTAAATATGTTCTGAATCTCTTCAAGATTATTACATACTGTGGACCGTTAGTAATTTAACTACGAAAAGTTTACCGAAGTACTATTTTTAATTTTGCAAATTTACCGTGAACACTGCACTTATATACTATAATAGCGTTGGCGAGGTTAATCATTTCACTTACATTTATTCCTCGAGACGACAAACAGTTCTATTTTCGTTCTACCGAAAGTAAAACATTTTACTGACTGGAGGAACCTCAGTTATACAGGTAAGAATCTTTTGCTATGTGATGTATCGAACGAGAGAGGCCTGGGATTACATAGTTTCTGAGTGTTCCGTTAAATATCGAGGAAACCACAATTTTAAGATGATGTCATTTGCGTAAGCTTCTAGACAGCCTCCTTTTCATTTGCGTGGGGGAGCTAGAACCGGACAGATCCCCGTTTCTGAATGGAACTCTCTGCTTGTGAGAAGTAATGGAGGACACTCCTCACCCCAACCCTTTCACCTACAGGGTGAACAACCAGTGTTCTATCTTGCTAAGCCATGGGAAGAGACAAGCAGTGAAAACCACTTGAGGCACTGGCGGACGTTTTGTATTGGGTGGAAACCATTTTAAGTTTCCTTAAAGAACTATATTCTTGAAGTATAGACGATAAACAATCAACACTTTTTCAATTAACGACAGCGATCCACGCGCGCTAGGAAGAAGAGTGACGGGTAAAGTGCTGGGCTCAAATAACATTAACCCTGTGTGTTCACGAATGCTAATTCTTACCATGTGACGGTTTGAGATGAGTTCCAAGTTCTAAGAGTTTTTTGCGTGACAATAATAAACAACGCAATTCAGTTTAGGTGAACTCAAAACAATTATAATTTCTATTTTCTTATTTATTTTCTGATGTTCTTTATGATCGAAATAAATGGTATTCAATCGGTGGTTTCATTGAATATCAAATCATAGTAAATAATTATTGAGGCGTTTGTATCAATTGATGATTGCGGAAGGTGTTGTTAGCCGTGTTAACTAGGAACTGGAAACGAGGTAACAACACTAGAGTCACGATGGTTGTGTGGCATTGCAAGTTATAGGACTGGAATTTGCGACGGCAGTTACAGTAAATGCCGTCGGAATGTTCAGATAACATTGATTTTCATTGCCTTGGTATTAACAAAAACCGAACTGGTACTCTAACATCTTTTCATTTCACAAAATCTACTATTTGACGCTGCATATGTTTTTAATCACGTTTGCAAACTATGCAATTAGTTCTAATGCTGTTAGTATCTACCCCACCTGAATTTGTAAACTGTAGCGTACATTTCTGGCACTTATAAATGTTACACTACAGATTGCATCAATAATTTAATAACTAATATATTAAATTCTACCAGTAGTTGAAAAAAGGAATTGGAAGGAAACTTCCAAAAAATTTATAGATATTAAACCATTCACAATAGACTGACGCTGGGAGTTTACATGAGTTAACAGGGACATCGTATTTTCGGTTCAGCTAATATTGTCTTCCGTTATGTTACAAACAAAGTTCATGTCATGTTTAATAGATGTTTACATGTATTAAAAATTGATTTGAGAGCTCACCGTGCAGGATGTAAATTTGATAATATCAACAATAAGGCTACAGTTTCCGTTTTTAGAAAAAGCTAATGATACAGAAATAAATATTGTGCCCTGTAAATTTTAACTGGGCTCACGAGATCAATAGACTCGAAGATGCGTGATAAAATCTTCACTCTACACTAGTATTGTTTCTCCTTCATCGTAAGAGTGGCTGAAAGAACAAAATAAGATATTCTTTGTAGGTTTGAAGATAAAAATAAAATAACGCTTTCACTTAACGCGAACCTGTAAAATTCTCATCAACTGTTCCGAAATTAGTCTTAACAAAGATATCAGGATACATTTCAAAATTTTGTGGCGTTTTTTATTTTTATACAAATCCGATGGAAATTCTGAAATGAGATAATTGTTTATTATCAGTTGTTGAAATGAACGGTCGCTGGCTCAATAGTTAGGCGCCTGACAGGAGATCGAAATGTCCCCTGTTCGTATCCCGGTCTTGGCTGAGATTTTCAAAGCATCTTAATCCAACCTTCATCTATGGCACAGCTTGTTGTGTAATATTAAGTACTTCAGTACGCTTCCGTTACCCAAATTTCACGTTAAATTGTAGGTCCTCTAATCCCGCTAGGATTACCGAGTTAGGATAAGGTGGCTACGATGGGGGCGGATTGCGCAGCCATTAAAAACCCTGTAGCCACATCATACGACCACACGAGACTTTACTTGCTGAGCTCCGCTGTTTTTCTTAATCATCTGTAAAAGGGAGATTTGGCCTGGTCAAAATGAGGCTTACTGTCAGCTTGCGGGTGAACGTACAGCGCAAGGTGTTGGAGGGCGATTCTGAGACTCGGCCAGTGGATGCGTTGTCGCTGCTTTGCATTAGGTGGCAGGTGCCACGCGGCTTTATCCGCATGCAACATTGATGACCAACGAAACATATTCCAGGCTAAGGTAGCGGCCGCTACGCTCTCTTCACCACTGTACTTTCATCACAAGTATAGCGAAGTCCAGATAATTACTGAAAGACTTTCTATCAGTAATTCTTCAAGAACTCCATTACTCAATTTGAACATTAGTTCCAAGTTGTTACGTATTCTGTCATGAACGTATCGTTAGTGCTGGTATTTGTAATGTGTCCTGTGAGTAATTCATTTTGTGCAATAACAAATATGATTTTCAACAATTTTGTGATTGTACAAAGCTTACGTAGATTCCTTCTACAACAATACAAAACGATTTGAAGACGGGAGGAGAACGAAAAGAGTAATGGGAGTGTATAAGGCGTATGTTGATGATGATACTAGTATGGATATTGTAGAATTAAAGTAGTGAACGGAAGGGGTAAAGATTATGATGAACACAAGCTTACACTCAATTCCTTGCATTAGGGAGTGAGAAAATTTTCTTCTGTTGGTAAGTGTCAGAGACTGGATTAAATTACCAAGGGAAATGATGAATAAATTACCGAAAGGAATGAAATAATTTAAAATAAAAATTCGTAAAAGGCAAGGCAGATGGGTGGAGAAATAAGATAATTAAAAATAATAATAAATATAAGAAGGGGTAAGTAGATTACCAGCAATATTGCCACCGAAGCATGCACTATAACGTAATTAAAATTCAATTCAAATGATGAGTAACGTCTGTAATGTCAGAGATGTTACTGGTTAGTACAATATAAGCTTTTTTTTTCTATTTTTTTAAAAATCGTTCCCAACGGTTTTGATATCAAGTAGGCTCATCCACATTGCCTAACTCATTGGAAGTTTACTTCAAAGCAAGTCGACTTAGAAAGTAAATTTACTTTGGTAAACAGTCGAAGAAAAACGTTACAAACACTTAAAGTTTAAAATACAGAACATAGCTTCTGCCGACTGCAAACCCATTTGTTGAAACATTCGGGTCAGGTTACTCATTGCTTTAGGAAATAAAAGTTAGGAGAGTGCTGCAGCTCTGAGCAAGTTTTATCTAGTATGCTAAGCTTGCTGTGATGGACAGTGAAGTAGTCGTGACATCGTGACATAGGAGCATTTAGGGGCCAGTATTACAGCTGAATTGCACTTATCAAACCCAACGATCTTTCACTCAGTAATGTACAGAGAATGGAACATGTTGTTCTACAGTACATAACTTCGGTGTGACTGAAAGGTTATCCGTAGATGGTGTGAGTATTGTTACTTACAATTAAACAACAAAATTTATGAAATGACGTGCGTCACCCTGAAATGGACCCCACTCGTAGACGATGTAGTATAAGATTATAAAGAAGCATTTCAAGCAATTTAAATATACCTCAATAATGTGGCAGTTATATTGTTCAACAGTATCCGTTGTTAGAATACCGAATCATTTTCTATTATCCGTTCATATGATCAAAAACTGAAAAGCATCAAATGAAAATTGCAGTATTCCCATTGGATTGCCAAAGAAAATTAATTCGTCAAATCGATTAGTAACAGGGTCTAAAATAGAAGAGGTAACTTTTCATATATTTACTGCTAAGAATAGTGCCATATAGGTTCTTTTTGCTATTTGAAACTGTATAAATAGAAAATGAAATTATATTGCGTTCTGTTAGAGCTAGGTGAATCAAGAGAAAGAGGAAACCATAAGACATATTTGTTATGATCAAACATTCACTGACATACGCCCAATGTGAACCTGATGCAAATCATTGATTGAACAAAAGTATAGACGTATTTTCTTATATTGGTTACCCGGGTGAAGCCATGTCGATATTTTTTATCTAAAGGTTTGGTTTATCTTTCATCAGAGGACTTTGAAGAAAGCCACAGAAAGATGGCTGAAACGTTAGATTAAAAAAAAATTGAGATGATTTCAGCAAGAAAACCAAAAAAGTACTTACATCGACCGCGGTAGTCTATGCATTCAGCATTCAGAACAATGCAGCCTGTCAGCGGCAACAGTGATAGTAAGCTAAATTTCTGATAGTCTCAGTTTCTTTAAGTTTTCACATTCATGCGTTGGAGTGGAGACGTTTTATGAGCACCAGCAGAAAAACTGGTCAATCTAAACGGAAGCTCAACATTGTTAGATGTCGGGTGCTAAGACAACTGGAGAAGTTTCGAATGACTTTCGTTAACCATCTACCATATACACGTTAAATGTTGATTTATCGGCATAGCTATTAAGTGCATAATAGTATCAGAAACTACCGTATAATCTCACCGTAAATTCTTGATCTCTCCGCGTGCTACATAATGTTGTTTGATGTATTATCTTACGACCTCCCTTTTATTCGAATCTCATTGTACTATACTCGCTCACAGTATGAAACGTTGCTATGGGAGCGTCCATGAACTGCGTGTCTCAATTTTGGCTTCTTTTGAACCTATCCCTTCTCCCAAATGCCCGACGTGACTTTTGCCTTGACGCTCCTCCCTACTGTGGAAAGTATATTTTTTCTATTAATTCCCGAAAACATTACATGCTGTTTTCTGTTGCCAGACTATCATTAAAATTATTGCGTATATAATGAACATGACCTATATTTGCTTTATATACTATTATGTAATTGTAAATATTTTGAATAAAATGGCGACACAAACCACTGTTGCAAATGATCACTTGTTGGAATACATTCTACTAATCTCATTGATTATTAATTGATAAGACAGAACAAACTATACCTGCCGCGTAAAAGAAATAAGAATAACTGCATTTTTTTTTTCTGCAGTTCTGTTCACTGTTTTCTGTTTCAACTTGGAATGATTCTTTGTCCTGCCTAAAAGATTTGATAATTTCCATAGGTCATTGTCATCGTTTTGGAAATTGAAAACACGCCGGAAAAAACCGTTAAGCCTCGAAAGATTTATTGCACGGCACCATTTCACACCACACTTTCAACCTGGAATAACACTTCAGCGAACACTGTAATTAAAGAAGCACTGAAATTAAGTCATCACATCACAATGGCGGCAGAGTTAATTACCACCGAAACGTCGTATTTTATCGATGAACTCACTCGGCTAGTAACTCGAGAGATTTTTTTCATATTCAACGCCGAGAAAACCTCCAGTTTTACACAAATTATAATTATTTTTTACAAAAAGCGGTATGGTGACATGCGGGCGATGCGAATCAAAACATTTTTTTAGAACATCAAAATAATACGAAATTTCACTGGAGTGATGTTCGTAAGCAAATTTGAGTCTACGTACCGCGTGTCTTTTGTTTTTCTTCGCATAATGCGTCGTCGCATGCACCGTGTGACCCGAACACTATGGTTTCAAATCACACACATGCGAGGCACTGTAAGGGTGTAGTGTATCGAAAATATGGAGATTATTAAATGACGGAAATAAATATCCACTTGCTGTTATGTGTTATGTACCCTATTCCAAATGCGAAAGATAGATCGAAAGAAAAGCTACGTAGCTTAGCTCAGTCACTCCTCGCTCCCCCCCCCCCCCCCCTCTCCTTGACCGGACCACGTAGTTTATGGACATTCCCTAATAATCCTCCTCGAAGTAGTCACTTTCTATTAGAATCACAGAAACATGAGTATTTCAATCCTTCAACATTTACGGAAAATAAGTGACAAGTCGATAAAATGTTTGGTCGGGCTGACTGCTGAAGCCCGCACAGTGGCAGGACTGGAGTGACCTGCCAGTCAGGAGGCGCTGGGCGGCCGTTATGACGGTCGGCTCGCGAGATTGCGCGCCAACGAGCCGGTGATTAATGGCGGGCATTAGGACGTCCTCCGCCGGCGCCAAGTGTAATCTCGACTATCGGCCGGCCAGCAGTCGTTAATTCTACGCCGGCCACTTATCAGCCACAAACAATGTTCGATGCACGGCAGTCTGACACAGTGACGGGTGTCCTCGCGCCCGAGGCTGCGAATAGGCTGCTCACTTCATTGTACCGCTCAGTCCACTGCAAGATAAGTCGCAAACAAGACCTTGTTATTATATATTGAAAACTGTTGTCGAAATAACCTGGAACGTTTTTGATGTTTATAGGCATTTCTAGCAGCAATGTTCCCTTTTACTCGGTATTCTTCTTCTTCCGAGACATATCTCATTGTAAGCTATGTATTCGTAAACTTATTCACATCGTTTAATAATATTGCAGGACAGTAAAAATGTTTAAGACAAGCTGTGCAACTTGAACCAAATACTGTCAAAAAAATCGTTTTTCAAAAAGTAAGGTATTCGGAGTATGCAGAAAGTACACTATATGAATCATTTATTATTGCTAACAGTATAAAGAAAGCGACGAGGGCTAACGTAGTATGGAAGTTCATTTTAAATTCACAAATCAAATAACTTCCAGTTTACAATTCTTTATTTTACCTTCAACTTTTCCAAGATAAGGCGTGCTGGGATTTGAATGATTTGTCGCGGAGCCTGCTGCCATCCGAGGAGGAATGTGCCATCTGTTTGCGAAACGTGTGTCATAGGTGTATTTTTTGTGTTTCGTGTAGTTTATGAGGTGGAGATTGGGGATCGTCCCAGCATCCTCCTTGATGATTGCGCTAAACCGCTTTACAACCTTAATCAGGACGCCGGTACGCAGGAATCAGAACTCGAATCTGGTCTCGCTGTACGTCCCGAATCCAGCGCCTTATGCAGTGCACTGCTGTGTCACTTACAGACCCAGTAAACAAATGAGTAAGCAAAATCGTTTTATACGTGAGCGTTAAAATTTAGGGGGAATTACAATCTAGAGACTGTTTACCTGCCGTCTATTTATTTACGTCAAGCACTACCTGCCATACGACGTCTTACTCGATTGTATCTCTCTAAATGCTGTTTTCTGGGATGAGAAGGTCCTGTATCCACGCAGAGGCACTAGTGAAGTCTCTTCTACACTTAGTTGGGCTGTATACTGTCCCACGTTGCTGGCACAAAGTCTCGCTGCCAATTAGCTACTAGTCTATTCCTTCCTCAAATCACACCACATAGCAGTCCCGGTCTTTTTTTTTTTTTTTTTTTTTTTTTTTTTTTTTTTTTTTTTTTTTTTTACTTCTGGCATTACGATTCGCCGACGTCGACGTTATTAGATGCGGAATGGAACAGGGGACAAGGAACGGAAGGAAATTCGGCCATGGCATTTTGAAGGTAGCATCCCGGCTTGGAAACCATGGTAAACCAAAATCTGGATACACGGACGGGGATTCGGACCGGCGTCCCCCCGATTGCGAGGCCAGAACGTAAACAGTTTACCCACCACGCTCGGTGCTCCTGATCTGTAGGTGACTTCGAGATTCGCCAGTCTAGGTACCCTACCTGATAGCTGCTTGTCGGTTAATGAATTAAAACAGACAAGAATTATTTCAACAAAGGACATACTTGATAAGTCAGCAGGACACTTTAGTTCTCTTTTAACTCTTCAAATGAATGAGCCTAGTCAAAGTGGATTTTTCAAATAAACCATATTTCTCTCTTAAGAATTGCATAATATGTTATAAAGTGGTAATAGCGAGTGGGAGACAGGTGAACTTGTGAACCGAGTGGTGCAGTAGCTCGGTGGTTAAGGCTCTTCCGTTGAAACATCAAGGTGCCGGATTAAAAAGCCGGTGTGTTCAGAATTTATTTAAGGGTATTATTTTGTTATATAGACGCTCTGTAGTTCGGATTCCACTTTCAAATATAGGTCCAGTCACGACAGAGACGGAATTCCCTGCAAGTTGAGCTCCTGTTAATCGGTTAAGCAATAGTAATTGTCTAGTCCAAATTACTCCAGTCGAATGCTGGGATGCTTCCTTCAAAAGGCCATGGCCGAGATCCTTCCCTTTCCTTGTCCCCACTCCCATCCGGCCTCTAATGACCTCGACGTAGACGAGGCGTAAAGCCACAAGTAAAAAAAAAAAAGCTGTCTACAACTTTTACCCGCTAGTGTCGCTCTCTCAGTGTACGCACAGTGGCTCGACGAGGTACAAAGAGACTGGGCACCAGACCAGGTACATGCATACTGACCATCCTCACTGCGGATTATAGGCTGTTTGCCGCACTCATCAAAGTGAATGCCGATACGGTTCCCAATCTCTGCTTCATAAGCTACTCATTTCACAAACAAAAAGTACACGTATGAAACACAGAACATAGTTATACGTTTCGCAGACAGATGGCAGCACTTCATTTAGACACATCAGTATACAGCACGACGTGGCAGTAAGTGCAAAATGCTTGTCGTTAACAAGGACATGAGGCCGTAAAACCAAAGCTCCAAATTTTGACCATGCCAATAATGAGTAAAACTCACCAACGGCCCCGAACCCAAAATATTAAAAAAAAATGGTCAACACGAAGAAGATTTTCTGCTTCGCTTTAGAATTACACATTTAGATCCACCAACTGTAAATCTCATCAGTCATGCATCCCTTTTTAGTGAATAAGACAATATTGACTCAGAAATTCGTCGATCAGTATTAAAGGGTTTTATGCGTCAGAATCACAATCAGAAAAGCTATTAAATCATGATACTGTTTGAGTATAATATCTCTATCTTTGATTATTTCGTATTTGTGCAAAATGCACCGAGAAGTTTTTCTGTTGTCAACGTACGAACGCTGTCAACGGATTGCCTAGTAATGATATTCAAAATCATTGTACACTCTGGTATATACAATATTATGCCCAATTACTTTTCAGTTGACCTATTCTCGAAGTCGTCACAAAATATTGTTGCAATAATAAATACTTTCTGTAATTTCTTAAAATTTTAGAGACAGTATGTTGCCAAACAGTAACAATGTTATGTTAGATTTCACACCCACTGCGCAAAACGATTGTATAAAGGATGTAAGTAATGTACATTCTGTGAAGCAAACGTTATTGTTCTTGGAGTTTCAGTAATACGAAATTTTCTTTTTGGACACCTTCGTATTTATCCTGGATTGGTGACTGGTGTGTTGCTAACACCAATTAGCACTGCAGCGTAGGTGGTTTGACGCTTATTCACGCAATTATTGGAACCGAATGATCACTGACTGACTAAACATGTCTTAAAAGGTGATAAAACAGAGACACGGCGCTTAGAGAAATTCCTTCTTTTCTTGTTAGGGCTATCAGGCTTGTCGTAATCTAGGTCATTGTAGCTGGCAGATGATTAGAAGTGAGAAATTGGCATATCACTTCGAAGGAATCATTTCGTCATTTACCTGAAATGCTTTCGCAAAATATGAAAATCTGAACTTCTGATCGTATCCTTCTTAATGCTAGGCTCGAAAGATAAACTCACCCACCATGCTCGTTTTGAACTTTTAACTGACGTTTACATTTCGCATAGCTAGAAATAACTTGACTCCATGGTGGTTATGAATCCCAGAGATCAGAGTTGAACCTTGCCGTGTTTCCCAGTGTGCACATTGTTAATTTAAAATCAGTGTGAAGCGATCCGATAAGCGACTTCCAGCAAGCAAGGTACGTTGGCTCTAGAAGAACATGTCGGTGCGTTGTTAGCAAATATAAAATAGGCGCACAATAGGTATATTTTAGCCTATGAGAATCAATCCCAAATCAAATTTTTTCACCCAGATATTTTCTGTTCATACATAAAGAATAGAGGTTTTACGAGATTTCCAAGCGGGTAATCAAGAGAAGTCATTCTGAAAATACAGCATATAGTGCTTATAGTCTAACGGAATAGAAATCTCTTACTCAGTTGGCTAAAATCAGCAGATGAGATTGGTAATTCCAGAATAGGTCATTCTTAGTTAACATTTATTTTTTCTAAGCTTTAGTTTAATTTCCTTCCACTAAGTAAAATGTGTTCCCTTTTCCGTAAGTCATTTATATCGGTGAAGTCACACAATTCGAAATTCTAAAAAATATCTGTTTCTACCCTGTTGATGAAGTGAATTGAATTAACCTAATTTTGAAAGTCAACTCGTAAATAATTTTATCATCAGAAACAAAATTTTCATGTTCTGAAACTTTTGTAAGGAGATTTAAGCTTTATCAAAAAAAAAAAAAAATCTTAGAGCGATACTAAAGTTATTGGTTCTGTGAAACAACGTAATTTTGGCGAGCTTTAAAACGTAAAAGAACCGAGAAAGTAAATATGTTCTGCGATTAGTTTGGATAAGATCACAACTGAAGTTCTGGCGAATGTGATTTTTTTTCTGTGATTTTGAAACTGTGTATAAATGTAGCAATTAAGAACAATCTTTAGAAATTATACTTACGTGTCCTAACCATGAGAGGGTACCGTGTTTGTAGCTAGGAACGGAAACTGTGTAT
Organism: Vandiemenella viatica; assembly: GCA_031002005.1. Taxonomy (NCBI): domain Eukaryota; kingdom Metazoa; phylum Arthropoda; class Insecta; order Orthoptera; family Morabidae; genus Vandiemenella; species Vandiemenella viatica. The sequence continues at coordinate 309,593,207 of JARYHS010013630.1, read as the reverse complement.
AATTTTGGTGTGATAAGTAACTAAACTGTAATCAGAAGCGGATAAAATTATTGAGTTTTTAAAAAACGATATCTATTTTAAACATCCTATAGACTATTGCAAGAAATTTAACATATTTAGTCTTGTCTAAAATGTTACAAATAAGCTTATGGGGAAACTGTTATAAAAATCCTGCTCTCAGCTTAGTCCTACCTTGTAGTGACGAGATGTCGGACTTCTGAGGGGACCTGGTGGCTGAAGAAAAGTAAATCACCAACGATACGAGATCTAGTTACGTGGGAGCAAGGTATAACTGGATGAAAGAAGTGCTGCAATTCCTGTCAGCATAACCCGAATGCTGTTGTTTCTTGTCATGTTCTTTGAAAGAACACACGTTTTGTCTCACTCGGTTTGTTAATCAGGATGAGTTGAAGAATACCAAACATTTAGTAAGTAGCTTTAGATTAAGCGATGGTGAAGCATTAATCTCAGAAAATTAAATCTTTGATATTTTCATCCAACTGCGATGTATACCTGCCTCTGTTCGAAATTAAATTTATCATTAATTTAAATTGCTTTGTTTTCGTCTCGTTCTCCTGTTATGTTTTCAGCTTGTTTACAATTTATTATTTTCTTTTTAAATACAGATTAAAATATTCAGATATTTTTACAAAACACGATTATGGGTTTAGATATAACACAGAAAGCATGAATATTATAATTTATAACGTTTAGTGGCAGTGATAACCTACCAAAAGCTTCAAGATGGCATGCTGCTATTCAGTGTTTAGATATTTTTGAAAAATATATATTCACAGTAAAACTCAGTGAAAAGTTGTGTTTACACTGAGTTTTCTTAACAACAGTCGGATAAAATTTGGCTTTGATATGCCAACGCATCAGAAGTTTTATTTCATTTATTTTACAAAAAAAAAAAAAAATAGATGTTGCTGAATTTAGTATACGCACAATTTAAATAGTTGTAAGAGACTTTTAATATCTACATATGAATTATTAAAATATGTACTGGTATTTTTCTTCTTATTCGCTGTATGGGATGTGCAATTTCGAGGAGTGTGGCGACAATTCTAGCATACTTTTAGCAAATGACTGGTGGCTTGAAATTGCCCCGTTAGCAGCTGCCATTTAATTGCATGGCTAAAACTACTAGAACTTCGATCTCCATGCGCGTTATGGTATTACTAATGTTAGATTGAAATATGTAAATAAAAATTAACGTTATTACAATAAACTGTACTGTAATTTCAAGAGCAATTTTCTTTCGATATATTTCATCGTACACTATTATTATAAATGCGAAAGTAACTTTGTCTCTTACATTTTCACGGCTAAACCGATGTTGATAAAATTGGACAAGGAAATACTATGCATCATTAGGAAGAACATAGAATTTTTTAATGAATAAATAACATATTTTGCTATGGAATTTTGAAAACTACCCGAACGGTGACACATACGCGGATAGCGTCTGTAAGTCTCTGTAATATTATATCGGTCGTTAAGCCTTTGTTTTTCTCGCAGGCAGTTTGTGTATGATGGTATAGTGATGGCTTCTCCATCATATTATACTGATTTTGTCCCTTTCGGGATATCGTTTATGTATCTTACTGTTTCCTATAACCAATTTTACCAATATAACTCTATGCCCACGCGCGCTAAGTCTCGGGCAACAGCTAGTTTCCAATATACCTATATCTGGTTTCTGATAGTTTAAAAGTCACATGACAGAGATGCAAATGTAACAGATAGTGGTGGCGACACGTGTAGTCATTAACAACGTAATATTGACCATATGGTGACAATACTCTCGTACAGGAAGTTCGTTCGGTATCGTCCCCCGATTATTTGTTCAAACGCAGCAACACGTCAGTCATGGCTGCATCAGTGGAACGTTGACAGCAGAGGGCTGAAATGATAAGCGCACCGTCAATAAACACGCCACCACACACTCATTTCCTGCCACCGCGTTATTGGAAAATGTAATAACCTAGAAATAAAATGTATTGGGTTTTGCTCAATGAATTAGTGCTCTATATACGACAATATTAGATCCCGCAGAGTAGGAATTTTAATTTTTTTTAAACATATCCTACGTGGCTTTTAACCAGATTATAATTATATCGAAAAGGTCCCTGCAGTAGTCGATGCCGGTATTTAATGATTAAACTTTTTTCACATTCTCTTCAGAGGTAAAGGAAACGATTTGCACTTATTTGTTTAGCGCACTATTCTTACATGAAGTTTGTAGAAGTAACATTAAACACGGTTTAAGGTGTGTACCATGAAGGGACGGCCAATTTTTTTTTTTTAATCAATAACTTTTACCGTTATAGTTGCTTTAAAAAAGATTTCTTATGTAACAGATTTATTTATCGTTAATATTTGACTTAAAGATATGAAACAGTTGTGAAAAATAGCAGCGTTTGTTATTTTGTTGTTTCTTTAATAGCTTCGGGTATTCTTCTCTTCGATATTGGCCATCTAAGGACCACGAAAAGTAATACCGTGCATTCATTTCGATGCTTCTTTTCTTGACTTCCAATAGTTCCTCATCCTTTCACTTTGCTGTGTCCTCCTTTCTTCCGTCCATATGTTACTACATTTCCACTTCTCCTTCTCCCGGAAACCCTTGCAATTTTGGATCAATCTCCTAAAAGTTGCTCTATCTTGTATTAAATCTTCTGTTATTCCGATCTCAATCACATCTTTCTTTAGTCCTTGGATCCACTGGTTGCCTTTTTACTCTTGTAAACATTATTGAAAATTCTTTTTGTAAGTCTATTGATATCTATTCTCATTATGTGACAAAAAAAACTGATTCTCCTCTTTCTTATCGTGTCTGACATCCTTTTAATTTCTTCTTCTTCGGGTTTTATTATTCAGTGAGTGTAATAAAAGTTTGGGAGAGAAGACATTTGTAGAATCAGTGATTAAACACTTTATAAACACTGGTAAGGTAAGCGAGCAGAGAACATTGTCTTGTGGGAGAAATAAATTGTAGCTACCAATATTAAAAAGATTTACTTTTGAACTGTGCGAGAAGACGGTAATAAATTCATAATGAGCACTAGGAAAAGGATATATGTGCATTGTGTCTTCATCAGCGTTGAAGTCGATTTGTTGGATCAGTGAAGTTAGATCCGGTAATTAAACCAAGTTGGCAAAGTTTTCTTTTATTGGTATGCTAGAGTAACAAATTATTTCTTTCTTTTTTGCCTAAAGTGAATATATTTTTTCCTTTAGAATTAAATCAACAAGAGAAATTCTTTAATATCTGGAGTTGCAGCTTGCTCATAATATGGCCCAGTGATTTAATGCTTCAACAACAATTAATGGTTCAGCACTCAACTATTTATTGTTGATTTTACCCCTGTTCTAGTTACACTGAGGAAAAGTTTTGTTCAACAGTGAAATTTCATGGGTCGTTAAGTGCGTGATAGTTTGCTTCAATCAATTCTCCCACAACTGGCACAACAGAAGCTTTGGACTTTACCGAAAACTGCATCGACACGTTGTGCCCTCTCAAATATATCTTTAAACTCATACTTCTCATACTGAGCAACTTCAGTGTTGACACTGCATGTATTTTTAAAATTAATTTAAATTGTTTTACCTTTCAAAAGATCAAAATTAATCCAGCATCTGCATATTTATGACATATTACATCGAACGTTCTTACAGAACTGCATTTAGTGTTATCTCGGACATAAGAAGAAGCTAATTATAAGCCTAGCAAGTAATTCCTGAAAAAACAAGAAGCCTATAAGAACGCATGAATGTGTTTTCAGTTTTTATGCATTGTCGTCCTTTCACACACTTTAATAAAATATGGGAAAAAAGTGTATTGTACCAAATGGTTTGCTCTGAAATGAATCCTCGTGGAATTAAGATAACCGTTGTTCTCGAATAAACCGAAATATGCAATGACGTTACCGAAGTGAAGACTATCCAAAACTAATGGCTTTTGATAACTCACTTTCTTCTCATTACGGAATTCGGCGACACGGTATAATTAGTCTGCAGTAAATAACTCTCTACAGCGCTCAGTTCAGCGAGAACAATACGTTTGGCAATCGAATACTTGATTCCGAGTCAAAGAACCAACAATAGCTTGCGCATCTGCCAACATGCGCCACATAAATTTATGTTCCAGATGAACGGCAATAGGAGCAAAATGTGTTGTGGAAATAGCACACGTTCTGCGAAGCGGTGACTACGCAGAATTTGTCCGAGTACCGTATTTCACACGACCGTATTCTCCGGAATCACTGATATCCTCGTTATATTTGCATCACTGAAAAGGTACAAATAATTCACGATAGAATGTAAACGTTTAATACGATCAGGTCACAGCACTGAGTTATATAAATATGTGTGTTTTGAAGTTTATCCTGCAGAATCCACTGTGATTAATTCTAGAATGAGTTTTCCAGAATTTCCTTTTAAAAGCGTTAGTGAAAGTCACAAATATTTGGTGCAAAAATGATTATTTCGTCGATCATACACTGAGGGAAGCGCGCAGCACAACACAGACGAAAGGATTAGCTTTGGAATCTGGTTGACATGAATTCCTTTAGCATGTTTTAATAAGACGAAACTACAGATCAGTATTACGGTATACACTTCGCGTTAATGAACAATGATCCTGGCGTCTATAATATGCCAAGTCTGCAGTAAAGTGAATTTAAAAGTAGACCATCTCCGATCCATTATTTAAAAGGGACTTCATGAGAATCAACAGTTATATGTGAAGTAGTAATCATCTCACTGTCTGTAGTCCATCTTTCGAAGCTGAAAGCTGACGATACATAAATTACACATTCCAGTGTATGTCTCTACCGGTTCCAGTATGCCTTGCGGTGCGGTTGAGCTGCTAGCTATTTGTCTCCTTAATCTGATCTAGCCATTGTTTATTGCGTTGGATACCTTCCACTTTTCCCCGGATGATAATTTTTTTTTTACTTTATCTCCCTGTCACGGATTTTTCCTGGTAATATGTGAAAGACACTCTCTTCTCCAAATTAGGTTCTTCTAGAATAGTGGTATAGATTTAGTTTTTTCATCCATGATTTTCTCAGCATCATTTTTTATGCCCAAAATAATAGCACGTCATAAATTTACAGCTGTTTACTTCGGTATCAAAAAATATAAGAGAGGAAAAGTCGACCAGTGAAGAATATTTCTGAACTTTTTTTATTGAATTAGGAACACTTGGAAATTTTCATAGAATGTCCGTTTCACACCTACAGCTTTTTATTTACACAGACTTATAATGCTTCATTATTTCCTTTCATGGCCTCGAAAATAACTTTAACAATTCAATCCTAGTTGAAGCAAGAAAAATCTTTTAACTATCGGAGCAACAAACAAATCCTTCTAAAGACACTGGAAGTGTCCAATTTTTAATGGAGCATACCAGAAATCCGTTTTTTTAGAATCCTTGTTAGAAGCACGATCTCATATACGAAATACGTCTTTATCGCATGATTCGCCTTGCATTTTGTCCCCTTTTAAACACAGTCGTGTTTATGCCATCTCTTGCAATTTCTATTATAATGTTCTGTGGCAGCTCTACTATAACTATAACATTCTCTAAAACATATTGGAATAATTGAAAATCTACGAGCATTCTTAATAACTGTATGTCTTTAATGCCTTTTCATATTTAACAAGCAGATGTCACTGGCTATCATGACATGTCATGATAAAGTACATGTATGTACATTCATTTATTTTTGTAAGACATTTAATAGTTACATGAATGAAGTAATTCCTTACATATATAGTCAATGATCCGATTTCGTAATTCCACCTTCAGCTAAAACTACTGATATCATAAATCTGTTGGACACTGAAATAATAAAATCGCGATGTTACAAAACATTAAATAAAAATTCCACACCTCACTTCATGTCACACGAACAACTTAGTCTGTACACAGTTGTGTTCCTTAAACATTTCAATGGAAAATTTTGTAAAATTCTGAAAAGTTACATTTGAAATATTTTGGAGAACAAGATTCTGAGACGGAGACAATTTCAAATATATATGAAATCCATGTTAACGAAGTTTCGAGAATGTGGTGATGGTGTAGTGCTGGGTGACAGAAAATCAGTTCGGCATAATATTGCTCGGGTGTGATGAGGGAATATAGGAAAACTCATAAACCAAAACTTACTTATTGATTAAAAAAAAAAAACTGCTATGCTCTTAAATTAATTCGAAAATTTAGTACTAGTCCTTTGTGAGAAATAATTGTGTTATTGGATATTTACTTGAGGTAAGAGTAACCCTGTTTTCTCGAAGCACTATTTCCGCAGCTAAATTCACCGAGAGGCAATTTGTTAGTCTTGATGCACTAAACCTGCACAGTAATTAAAGAGAATTCTGGACTTAAACATAGGGAGAACCTGCGATTACACGTGTGCAGAAATGTCCATAATTTCCCAGTGGGCCCTTGTTTTTGCGCTCAGCATTGGATGGTCGGTCCGGGCGCCTGCGAGCACCGCTGTCCCGCCGAGCAATTACCGCGCAGACCTGGATTACCGGACAGCCACGGGCGGGGATCTAATTCCATTCGCACCTCACCGCGCGCAAGAACGCTGCCGTCCCTCGCCCACACACGGCGGCTCCTGACTTAGATAATTTTCAGTCTCTTAGTCGTAGCACAACACAGCAGTGGGAACTGGGATTTATTCAGCGAAAAGATATCATTGTTTATCGAGGAACGGGAAGCGCAGAACAGGTTGGTGAATGGCGTTAAATTATTATTCGTCACTTACCTGTTTATTTAGTGTCCATGGCTCTACCACTCCGTTCGAACTTCTTCCAGAATGGACTACGTTCAACTAGAAGAACGTTCTTTGTTGTGTAGAGGTAACTTTCTTTTTACACGCTTTATATTAGCTTGACCTGTATGTATGTATTTATGTATGAAAGTAACGGAATCTTTCAATCCAATTATCACCCACTTCCAGTTGTCCGAGGTGCTTGAAATTTGGCACTCATGTTCAGGATTGATGACAATACAATCATTTCATATCTATCTTCCGAAATTCCAATTACTTTGACAATGAGAACAAAAAAGGATTGACCTTCCACTTTTGTGCGGCGACATTTGAGCCTGTCAGTAACGCTTCCTTCCAATCATTCGAGGTGAGTTCAAGTCCGTCCTTATGCTAAGCCTTTAACTACTGCTGCAAGACTTCTGTTTCAATTAAATCCTTCAGTTCATATTAATTATACGTAGTTATCAGTGTCTGTATATATGTAGGTATGAATGTAATGGAATCTTTTAATTCAATTTTCACTAACTTCTAGACGTTCGAATTGTTTGGAATTTTGCACACGTATTCAGAAGCTATTTCTGGTGTTATAATTACTTTGACAGTAATAACAAAAAAATTGTTCACCATCCACTTTTGTGCGGCTAGCGCACCTTTCCACTAATTCGCGGTGAGTTACAGTTCCACCATTTTCTACACATTCTACTTAATCGTGGCGCCATTGGTTTACCCTATGCTACTGCTCGGCGAGAGCAGGTATTGTCAGAAGCATCGCCTTAAAGTTATACATGGTAAGCGTAAGTCCCATCTTTGATACGCCTCTCACTTGGCAGTAATATGAGTGGTTCTCCCTACTCTTTTAATCGACTTGAGTTTTGAGTCCGGGAAAAAATGTCTGCACTACTTCATTAGCAGTTGAATCCTTCTGCTAATATTCGTTTAATACTTCTAAGTCTGTATCTTACTCAGAGACGCCGAAACAGCTAACCTAAAATTCGCCATTATGTCTATGCCAAAAGTGAACTTTTCGTTTTGTATTAAATACATAATGTGCAGTCAATCGGTCTGGTTTCCAAACTCCACGATCCTGTTCCGAATACAATTTCAGACTAAAGAAGGAATTTTTAAGAGTTGTGTCTGATCAATTGAGGTATGCCAGAACGTTGTGTGGTTCGAATACCACTATAAAACTGCAGTGCCCAGAGGAAAGGAACTGGTCATCCTACCTCTCACACAATGGCTTACGGGTTGTGCACTAATTTATTTTTTAGTTGTATAAAAAATATTTTCAATGGTTAAGAGATAAACTGTACGTCAGATGGTTTTCAGGGTAACATCATTGCTTTTCAACGCACTTTTAATGGCTATTGAAATTTTTCACACGTATTAAGGAACGATGACAATAAAATAATATCATATCTATGTCCTTGTATTCTCTTTACTTTGACAGTAACAATAGAAAAGTAGAGTAACCGTAATAAGACAGATGTGGCTAAATGTTAATGACTTTCAGTAGTGGTTGAGTGGCTCAGGTGCTTAAGATGCGTTATGCCGATCGCACCATACCCGATTGGAATAACGGTTTTGGTTACTATTTTTGCCCACCTTAGAGGTGAAATTCATCTGATGCAAAGCTTTGCTTTGTATTAGCTTGACCTGTATGTATGTATACATGAATGAATGTAACGCAAACTTTCAATTCAGTTTCCATCCACTTCCAGATGTCCGACTGTTTTGAAATTTTGCACACGTATTAAGAACCGGAGACAATACAATAATTTTATGACTATGTCCTGATATGCTCATTACATTGACATTAACAATAGAAAGTGGTTGAATGCAATGGAATCTTTCATTTCAATGTTCACCCACATCCTGACGTCCGAACCCTTTGATGTTTTGTACATGTATTTGGAACAGATGGCAATACAATAATTTCATATGTATATTCTGAAATTCCCATTACCTTGACAGTAAAAACAAAAATTTTTGACCCTCAAATTTTTTGAGTCGACAGTTGAGTCTGTCAGAAGCGCAACCTTCCACTAATTCGCGGTGGGCTCCAGTCAGAACTTTTGCTAAGCCCTCACTAGAATTTTGACTCTAGGGAAAACTGGCTGCAAGATGTCAATAGCAATTAAATCCTTCAACTCATATTCAATTAATACTTTTAAGTCTGCTTCTTGTCGAGTCACGCCTAAATGGCTAAACCAGTCCTCGCCACTACGTTTATACTAAAAGTGAATGATTTATTTTATATTAAATACATTCTATAAACACAAAAACACTTCCCATTGCTAAAGAATAAACTATAGTAAAGATATGTTCATAACATGTATTTTTGTAATGATACATACTTTATTCAGCAGCGTCACTGCTTTTTAATACGATTTCATGTGGTATATAATCAAAATTATAGTTTTAAAAACCTGAAAACATTTTTTGTGGCAAAGTGAACTTAAAAATAAAATTACAGTTTTTAAAAAAATAAAAACACGGTTTACTAGTAATGATAACTAAAAAGTTAAAAATATAATGTTAGTTTTAAAAAACACCTAAGATTCACGCTTTAGTAACAATGTGAACTAAAAGGTTAAAAATAATCTTTACCTATAAAGTTTGTTGTCAACAGCGCTAGTATGTCCCACAACTCAGTATAATTTTGAATAAGACTAAATTAAGTATAATGTTTCTGATTAAAAAATTATCATTAACGTAAAAAAAAGTGAGAAGTGCTCTCTAAATATTCAAGATGACTCCAAGTCTACATTTACGAACAGCTGCGATATCTAACACCCCACGTTTATTTACATTAAAGTTAATTTTTTAATCAGAAATTTTATTCTTTCTTCGTTGTTACCACTAAGGACCTCATGAACACCAGGTGCCTGGTTAATAAGGCAGATTACTGTCTGAAAGCACCACCATGGTTAGAAGCTAACTCCTTGGGTCTAGAGCACTTAAACCTTGAGGAAGACCGAGCGTGGTCGTTCAACGGTAGTCCGTCACTTCCCCAAATCACACCAAGTGAATTTAGGAATGTTCTCATCAAAATCCCATGCCCAAATTCCTTCCCGTTCCTTGCGTCATTCCTTTACCGTCTCTAATGTCCTCAAAGTCGATGAGGCTTTGGTGCAGAAGCAAAAAATAATAACAATAATAAAAATAAAATGCCTTGAGGAGTTGACGAAATGTGTCAGCGAACCTGTAACTTGTATTCTGTATGATAAGTGTGTCTTTGTTTGTGAACTGAACAGTTTGTGATGGAGATATTGGGGAAGGTCCGAGCATTCCGCTACATGATGAAAAACCGCAATCAGGATGGTAGTTACGAGGGAACCAGGATTCATATCTGATTCAGATGTACCGTCCAGATCCACTGTCGAGGAACCTTACTGTAACGTTTCACACACGCAGTAATCACGGTACATTGTTGACAGTAGTTATGAACTCCGAGCAAGTCGGGTGCTTGTACCATGCATTCTTTCACTGATATATGTTCAAAGAAACGTGCGACAATGATGCAGTGATGGTCCCAACAGGACATCGTTCTTTAACATAACTGACAATTCAAGGGCATCTATAACTTCAAAAATCCAGTGTGCAATAAATTAGTTTAAAACTAAAAAATATGGTAATTCTTTCTTCAGTCTTAAAATTTGCGAGTACAAACTGAATTATTTAATGATAATACATCATCAATAGTTCGATTCGTCAACGGTACGTCCTATACACATTTTCCATGTAAAACATTTAGGACAAGTATCTTTAACACGCCGTAACTTTAAACGGATAGGAGTTAGAAAGTGAAATTATGATACTAAATTACCATGACTTTAAAGATTGCGAATAGAGTTCTTAGAAAAAACAATTAAAGTAATAAATTAGGTATTTGAAAACGCTCAAGAATGGAGACACTAACTGAATTGTAAAAGTAACATTTTAGCGAGCATACTGATTACAAAAAATAAATTAATATGCTAATGCGTAAAGAAAGAGGCATGGTTCGTTGTCATCAACCAATCTGACCGTCTTCAAGTGTTACGTCCATTACCAAAACAGATTATAGGGGAATGTCTGACACTAGGTTCGAAATATACAACAGACGAAATAACGTTTCTTAGATCTTGATGCAGGAATCGAAATGAATTTCAGTAAACAACCCCAATAATATGTTTCCGTAAGCTGACAAATAGAAATGAATTCTGGTAAACGGTTTATTGTAAAATAACTAATACTGTAATCACCACCATGAAACTCTAAACAAACGATCATTTTTGCTAGATCCAATTATGAGCAAGAAGAAGTAATTGGAGCTATGTCGGTTTAAAAGCGAGCCTTAGATTGACCCACAAGTGGGAATTATAGCTGCAAATATAGGGGGAAGCAAATGAAGGAGGAGTTCAATACTAAGAAATTAGATTCTAGGCTAGTGATAAAATTTAATTAATTGGTGCTGGATAATAAATTGAAATAAACAATTTAAATAACGTTTTTGAATGTTATGCAATATAAAAAAGAGAAAGAAGTACACCACTAATGAAATAATGTGGAGATAACTGGAACTTCCTCGGAGTCAATAGTCGAAAGTAAGAACTAAAGTATTATCATAAAATTATCCCATAATGGTTATCTGAGGCAACTAGTGAATTGTGAAGAGGCGTGTGGTGCGCATAGAGCAGGACGCAGCGAGTCGGAGCCCAAGTTCAGCGAGCGGTACTAACGGCTAATGGTCACTTACTGTCGTTTATATTAATGGCTACGACTGCGCGGCCTTGTTCCTACAAGCAGCAACCGACAGTACTTCAACCGGACCAAAAGCACTTGAGGTCGAAATTCTCTAATAATAATTTTTTTTTAACAGACATACCTTATTGGTTTTTCACGATTTTATAAGACAAATTCTTAAGTTATAATACGGTAGCTATTTATAATTTTCTGCAGAAACAGGAACCTGATTAAAAACTAATAATATCGTATAGCTATCTCTCCAGTGTAGATGGAGTTTACAAAAGCAAATCTTTTGAACAAAAAGGTAGAAAAAATTTAATTTAACTCAGTAATCTACAGAGGCACTGAAAATTTATCAAAAATTCTCGAAATCATTTATTACTTCAACTCGTACTTCCACAGGTTTTTTACATGTGATACCTCTGACCAGGTGCTGAATACAACAAACTTTTTGTATTTGTTTGTTGTTACAAACAACGTGAAATTAACTCACCGAGATTAATTCATGTTTACTGCAATTCACACTGAAGTTCAAGAGACATTCAATCAGAATCCCGAAAGTCATCTTTTTGATCTGAAGGTGCTAAGTAGATTTTTTCCATTACTTTCCTTAAAAACGCAAATCAGTGCAACTAAAAAAGGTTTTTTTAAATTTTAATACTGTTCGTATAGAAAAATTAAAATGGCGAAGACACGGCTTAGAGGGGTGGGGTAAATTAATTATGCAAGCCCTTAATTAATTTCCGGTCTTCAAATGTTAGTCATATTAACAAATATTTGAATTAAAACAGCAGAAAAATACAGAACAGCTTGAGGACAAAAATTATAATAAAAACTGTGGAACTGTATTGATCTACTCAAACGAAACAAAATTATGGTACAGTTAATGATAGAATAACATAACAACCGAATAACCCGGGCGCATGTTCCGTTTAAAAGGTAAATTAATCAACATTATTAAATATTTAGTGAATTTGAATGTTTACCGTACATTAACGGAATATTTACGAGCGGTTTTGCAATCACGTGAGCGCTAGGTGGATTCGATAATTGGATTAGTTTCCTGAATTAGCTTAGCTGTGTTTTGCCGACCTCGCGTGTGGCCTGTTTGAAACGCTCGTGGGCAGAAATGCGTTTTGTATTTGCACCTGCAAAATCTTCTCTGCTGGGCACATGCATAGTACCTGATACAGCACCATATTTAATCAATTATCTACTTATTTCAACCTTAAAAAGTGCATATTTATGTCATAAGATATTAGGATTATAATAACAATAGAGAATTATCCCTGGGAATTTGTAACTAAAGAAACATTATTTTGATGGCTCAAATACTCGGACTTCTCGCTCGTCAAATTTTATTTAGCAGTTTTCAAACATAATATCGAGAAAGAGAAATAACAAAACAAAACGCCAAAGATGCTCCGTTGAATACAATTTTTGTTTTGTTGTATTCAATGGAACATCTTTGACGTTGTTTTACGAAGCAACGGTATTTATTGCTGCGCATATTTTGCTTTATATTTATTTATCCGTGAACAGCGGACAGGCTAGAGAGGCGTGTTTATTGACTGAGCGTTCGAGTGTAGTGTGCAGTTGGTTGGAACGTTGAATAAATAATATTTGCCAACGGTTTCGACCTGGCCTTATTATGGCAGACTCTCCTGACACGGTGCAGCTAACTCACTCGGCGCTGGAATCATGCTATTATCCACCATCGTCTGCAGCAGCTCCACCGATGATCCAGAGTCAACAAGAAATGCAGCTACAGTCATCACAAAAGCATCCAAGTTATTGTGACTTGATATCAAACCGTTCTGCGTTTACATAAACGATTTAATTTAGCGGAAAATTCCAATGTGTTAGAAAATGAGGAGATCTTTACCAAATCTATTAGTGTACTAATGAGCGTTCAATAAGAATCAGATCTCAAGACACGAGTCATTGAATTTGACGAGCGACTTGCTAAACGCGCTTGTACTCAAGTTGCAAATGACGAAGAAATGGTCACTGATGTCGCAAGTGATTCTGCGAATCGTACGATGGTTCAAGTCACATTACGTAACGGACAGACACCTTCTAATCAGTGAACTGGCCCCAGTTTGTAAGCACAAACGTAAATTTCAATCCTGAATGAAGCAAGAACAATCGTTATATTCGTTCAGATGTCGGGCCATTTAATGTCTTTGTGAAAAGTGTAAATAAAAATTTTGGTAGACTACACCCCATGCCAATGGAAAAAAATTCTTTAAGCTTTCAATCCCGCATATAAGTATGATATCATCAACATCATATCAGCTGGCAGAAATAGGCTGAAGATTGAAACTAACTCAACAGCTGCAACTGACATGGTAGTTCAGTCAGAAGACAGGAATCTATAACCGTATATACCAAGGATATTAATACACAGGCAATGGATTGTTAGGGATGAATCTTCACCCTATCAGAAGAAGAAATTCATCAAGCTATAGGAAGCGCCTATCCCGGTATTTCTATGATACGGTTTACTGAGAAGAGTATTAATCATAATAATGAAAGACGGATTCTGTTACCAGTCTGCATAATTACTTTCAGATCTCAATCTTTATCAGCCCATGTTGCGATTTTTTGGATACTGTGTTCATTAGAGCCTCTGTTCCACAAATACTTGTTTGTGGTAATTGTGTGCGATTCCGACACCGCATGACATAGTGTCGCAGCGCCATTCGATGCAGTGAATGTGGTGGCTCCCACACGGTAGAATTATGCGCCAGCACAGCTGATCCAGGATGCGTTCACTGCCAGGGACCATAACTTTCCACTGATAAACAATGCCCAGTATACGTACAACAAAGAGCATGTGCGGCAAAGGTCTACAATAAAGCCCCACCAGCGACGATTTTGAACTCTGTCCACAGACAGACGTATTCACAACCAATCGGCGCCCCGTCGTGTTATAATGACGATAAGCAATTGCCACCTCTTCTACAGACTACAAAGTCGCTTCCTAGTGCAGCCCGAAACAGTGCATTCCAGAACAGACCTATCATCCCTTTCCACTAATAACTACACATACGTCATCAACCAGAAACAGTCCTTACGAATCAACCGCTTCACACTCCTCTACTGTCACCAGCCGCTTCAAAATCGCAATTACCCAATTATCCTCCTGTATAGCAGAGAATGGATATTTCGCAGCATTTACCAACATCACCCTTCATACAGAACCTACTCTGCGCACTTCCATAGTATGGATATGCCTCCTTCAGCAGCAAATGGAATGCTAATTGAGCAAATATTGGAAATGAATTTGCAGATGATATATGAATTTCAAGCGTCTCCATCTGGTACTCTTCAGCTTGATCCACTTCGTCGCTTTCTTAGTAGGTACCAAGTAAAGTACACACAACAACAACCCTCCTTTATTTGAGAACTATGGTGCATACAATATTAGAGTTTAATTCACGTACTCTCAGTGCTAATCGAGATTTATTTCTGACGGTACTGAGTACTCTCAACATATGTGTTGCCATTATCAGAATCTTGGTTGAAGACAAGAAAGAATATTTCTTGTCCATCATACACTATGTATCGTAATGATCGCGATGACAGCCGGGGAGGTATCGCATTCTAATTAGGACCTCGATACCCCATGTAGCGATCATTATAGATCACTCATATATAATCTTTCCAGGCAATCGTAGTCAGAGTGATGATTAGTCTACCGGACATTGTACTACTCACCTAGAAACGCCATCACACAACGCGGATAACGCTATTTTATGCAACAGTTGGAGCAACCGATATTAATCTGTGACGATTTTAATGCTCAGAATACAACATGGGATTGTGAGACAACAGATGTCTATGGAAGGACTTTGTTGGAGTTAATAGAAGATCATGAGCTATTCGTTCTAAATGAGGGATCTGCAACAAGATATTATTTGCCAGAACAACGGATATCCGTCATAGATCTTACCCTGTGCTCAGCATCGCCTTTTTCGGAGTTCCGCTGGCGGGTTTTCCCTTCCACTTTGGGATCCAATCATTTTCCTATAGTGATCACGGTTATTAAACCAATCGATGTTTCTCCATACAAACCTTTTTTCAACTGGACTGGACTGGACTGGAGAAACTACAGGCGAATTATCGAAAGGAATATTGATGATATCCCCAATGCTCTTTCTCTCAATATAGTGCTATAATATCATGCCTGGCAGACATGATGTCCAGTCCCACCAAACCTCTCTTACTAGAAGCATTAGAAATGTCCCTCCTTATACGTCTGAAAGTACTTACGAATAAATATCTCATACGCATTTTTTCCTTACGTGACCATCCATTTCAAAAGAAGCTGTCTCTTCAAAACAGAAGACTTATAGGCCATGGACCATAGTCAACAAGGAAAGTGT
Source organism: Vandiemenella viatica (assembly GCA_031002005.1). Lineage (NCBI taxonomy): Eukaryota > Metazoa > Arthropoda > Insecta > Orthoptera > Morabidae > Vandiemenella > Vandiemenella viatica. The sequence continues at coordinate 309,577,300 of JARYHS010013630.1, read as the reverse complement.
CACTACCATTAAATGGATATAAGGAATACCAAGCGGTCAGACCACTCGTCTCAAAAAGCTCTACAATTTCAGACTTTCGGTATGCATATGAGTAAAAAAAAAAATTAAATTTCATATACATTATTTGCTCGGAGAAATAATTTCAATTTAGCAATTTCACATTTCCTGAACAATGCGTGGCCTAACTACATTTTCACAGCGAGGGCTCTAAAACCGTGGAAGGGTTTGGGTACGCATACTACTGCCCGCACACTAATGATTTCGGACAAACATCTCTACCTACAGATACTGCAGAAACACTAGCTATTCGCCAACCGTCAAATACGGGCTAGATAAGCATCTTCAAACATGTTAGTGATTACAGATGCTAAGAATGTTCTTGAGCAACTGCAGCATCCAGTGTGGAATAACAAGTTGCATCAGTACTTTCCTGATATTATCAGACTAGTGTCAGAAGCATTTTCAGACGGAACATAAGTTCATTTCCTCTGGTTTAAAGGTTATGCGGGAATAATACATATTGAGACCGTATCATCTGGCGAAACGGAGAATCAGTGAAGGATATTTTACAGGTACCCAGCCAGCTACCTTGGAGGGACATCAGCCCATTCCTTATTAAGTTATTAGCAAGCATATCTTAAGTGGAATGAACTCTGGTGTCAGACGCAGCTACATACAGTGTTGCCAATTTAGCTACTTTGTCGCTAGAAGTGACGAATTTTGCTTAAGTCTTAGCGACCAAAAAAACGTTTTGACGACAAAAATGGTTTAGTGACTTATCTGGCGACTTTTGGAGTACAAGTGAAAACAGTTCTAGAGCCAATAATGGATACATTTTTGTCAACTCGACACAGAATTATACAATGCCAAGAGATATATACATGGAAAACGACAAACGCCCTTGCGCACCAAACTCAGACTTTATTTAATTAAAGTTCCATTCGTACATGCTCTAGCTTTAGCTATTTCAAAAAATATTCAAATCAAAACAAACAAATTTCTTTTAAATCTAAGTTTTACATTTATTTGTTTTAAAAACTCTAGCTTTAATTGAATGATAAACTATGAGTGAATTCGGAAATCTTCTAATTTAAGATTTAGCTAAAAAAAACTTTTTTTAAAATAAAATTTGAATGTATAAATCTTCATGTTGATTTAAAAAAAAAAAAAAAAAAAAAAAAAAAAAAAAAAAAAAAAAAAAAAAAAACTATGCATACGAAAAGCAACTTGCGCGCCAAATTTAAGGTACACAAACAGAATACATGTAATAGTAAGGTATGCTAATCTAATCTCAGCCAAGGTTGCAAGGATTTTAGTAACCTTGATCTCAGCACCTGCTTAGCATTTAGGGCATTTAGTAAACCTGAACGCGACCATCGACTCTATAGTAACAATTCAGAATTCACTGACTATTGAACAACGTACTTTATTATCGTCGATAACTTATCGATCTAAACTTGAAATTTTCAATTTTTTTACTGAAAATTTTTATTCGAGTAGACAAAAAACATACGTAATATTAAGTAATAATGAAATATGTTTCTGTCCAACTACATCTTATTTTTCGAAGTGCTAACTTGTAATTGAATTATTTCTACCAGTAGTAACAAAAGAGTTATGCGGTCAGGGAATCCCCGAACTTTATTATGTTTTGTACACTGAACAATCGGTTTGATATCGACTCACTTGATTGTTTCATAACCTCTAGCTCGCTAGCTTTTTAATTCATTTTATATAATTATAAAGTGCTTAAATGTGTGTTGTGATCGCATAAATCATGGATTTACCTCATAAAAAGAAGAAATACCTTCAAAAATATCGAGATACATGGGAAGCAGAATTTGAATTTAAGGGATGGCTGAAACCAGTTTTAGGAGACTTATCTAAAGCAAAATGTCAAGTATGTGACACAGAGTTTTATGCTAATTTGAGTGATTTTAGAAAATATTCTAAAATTAATAAGCATAAACGAAAATTGGATTTTAAAAAACACAGGCAATCTTAGATGTAAAAATTATCCCGACAACTATGGTTAGAATATCAAGCAGAGCTGCAAGTGTCCTTTCTTTATTTATTTCAGGACATTTTAGCTCAATTTTAGCTGTTGATCATTTAGGCGTACTGTGTAAAAAGATGTTTTCCAGTGATGAGCGCGTTAAAAACATGTAATTACATCGTACAAAGTGTACTAACATAATAACCGAAGTTTTGGCTCCGTATTTTACACAATTACAACAATTTATGTGATTGTTACATTGATGATAATACATTTAATCAAAAGTTAGTGTTCTTTTTATGTATGCTGTTGTACACGATACGTTATTTAATTATAATCTAATTACTCATCAACAAATTTAATTTTTCTTTCTTTCACGTATCTCAACCTTTCAGACCGCCAGTGACATCTTGTGCCTCTCCCAGACATCCGCTCGCTCCTGGTGGAATTAATTTTAGCGACTTTCTAGTGACTTTTGATCTTGAGTCTAACGACTCGAATTTCTAGGAGTTGGAAACACTGGCTACATAGAGCACACAATTACTCAGCAATAGAATCAACTATACCTAGGAGACCATGGTTTAGTGACAATCACGTAGCAAGAAGGCACTTAACAACTATTATTAGGATGAGACTCGGCCATGGCCGCTATCCACATCAACTATACCACCTTCGTACAAAAGACTCACCAATCTGCACATTCGACAGACCTTCATATCATGTTCTCCTGTTCACAGTAACAGCTGAAACGGATTCGCTTTTACGGGCGCCTAGAATAACTCTGTCAGATTTCCGATGAATGGCGCCACTCTCCTGAAATCTCAAAATGTACAGGTTTACATTCCAATCATATGTTTCCTCCAAGACACTGGAAATAAGACTGGAAGTTTCAGCTCCACATCAAGTCCACGCCGGGTCACAGGGGAGGAAGAATAAGGATCAAATTGGATAGCTAAGTGCTCCCACACCGAAGGCCATGAATTAAAATAATATATATATATATATATATATATATATATATATATACATATATATATATATATATATATATATATAATTAAGGAAGGATAGGGAAATATGACCCAGCACTTACCACAGATGAAGGCGGCTGGGACGACGAGTCGGATGTCTATGTGTACACATGTGACGCCGCCTGGGGCTTCACCTTCTGCACGTTTAAGGCTGCTGTAGGCCGAAATGTTGCACTTCTCTTGTGTTTGTTTTTTGTTCGTCGTCCCAGCCGCCTTCATCTGTGGTAAGTGCTGGGTCATATTTCCCTATCCTTCCTTAATTTTATTGCCTTAAAGGTTTTTCCTGCTCATTGTTATTATATATATATATATATATATATATATATTTCCCAGTAGTTATTCTGATTTTGAAATACGGATTATATTCTTCGACACATATGCCATTCCATATTCCGGCTGTGAGGATGGGTAATGAGAGTTGAATTACGCCTTGTACTTACCAGTTTAGCTTTTTTTTTATTACATACGGTTGGATTTTGTTACTCAGTAAAAACTTTTTTACTAGATCCATGAATTACGCATCTTTTATCCAAACGTCCACAGAAAATATTGCAATTTATATGAACTTCGAAAATATCCCCTGAATTATGAACGTAATCACATGGCTGAAAATTGACTGCATTACATAAATAGTTTGTTAACATAACTTGATAATAACTGTTGCTATCTTCAATTGCTAATTATAATCTTTCTACTTCGCCTCTTGCGACCGATATGTTCGGAAGAAAGAAAGAAAGTAAGGGTAATTCGGCTGTCGGTTTAACAGAACTTCTAATTTCCGCGCATGCGCCAGTTTTGTGGCTACTCTTAACCTAACCCGGTAGTCCTACCGGGTAATTGGTACCTATAGTTAAAAGTGGAATCCGAACCAGGGAAGGGTTGTGGCGTACTTCATAGTACACAGCAAGCTTTGCCGGCGATGGAGGTCGGGTTAAAGGCTTATCAAAATCCCATCCGAGACAGGGATTCGAGTAGGGGACCTTTCTACCTCCAGCCAGACACCTTACCACGGAGCCACCAGCCCGCTCATATCTCCGCTAATGAGTCAAATACACATCGTGAAGGAGATCATTTTTGCTACTGGTGTTTTTACTAGTTGCTTAGTTGGAAATATGAATCTGATTTATTAGTTTAATGTATATATAAGTTACACTTTTATAGTAAAATACGAATCGTCCATAGTAGAATAACACAGTTCTGCAGTTGACACAATATCTGGGTAACTCCATATAAGTTAATCCCACGTAAATATGAAATAACCTTTACAACCAGAGAAATTTTAAGAAATATGCTCTCTCAAAGTGCTAAAAAGTAATGTTTCATACCTATCCTAGATTCCCCACTCGATCCATCAGTAGGCTGAGCCTTTTAAACCATTTACAAGCTTTCCCTGGGGACCTATGACTGGTGTGGGTTCAAACAGTAACACCGGCAATTACGAGTCTTCGAAGTTTCCAGTTAACGTTTACATATATCGAAACTCTTCCTTTCCGCTTCAAAAATATTCATTTCGAAACCGAAAGAGTTATTCAAACAGATGACTTTACTGATGTCCCTCCGTTAGAATAACTCACCATTCACGACTTGTGAACAGTAAACTTCAGCGATATAATGATCACCGTAAAACATCCTACTTTGACATATTTTCTCTATTTAAATGCCAAATTTCCCGTAACAGATCTCATATAATCCAAACAGGAAAAATAATTTCAGAATCTAGGGTAACATCAGAAAAGCATGTAACTCATGAGATATGAGAAGGTATTATGCTGGTTAGATTATGCCGTGTAAGCAAATGTGGTTGTATAATGTAAGGTAATTAACGCGGTTTAAATTAATTAGTTACTGCCAATTAGTCCCCTTGATATTACACCACGCCGACTGACATGAGTCGATATTTGACAATGACTACAGTAGACATAAATCCCTCACAATAAAATCAACTTAATCAAATGACAGGTAACACTGTACAGATATTGACTCATGAAATATACATTTATTTTCTTGTGTTTTTTCAAAATGATCGTTAATACGTTCACATACTCGTAGATATAAATTCGGATGGTTTATTATAAGAAATGTTGTTTATTGTTAACAAATATGATGCCCAGTTCTATTTAAAAGTCTATTGATATATTGGTTACATGAAGAATACCTTTCGTCCTACCCCCCCCCCCCCCCAAGTTTAAACATTACCTACATGATGACATGATGATGCTGTACTGAGCTGTCTCACACTGCTACTCTGAGTATTTACTACAATACCGTCATACTTCCTGCTCACTCGCTGTTCACTGTATAATTCTCGCTCACCGCGGGAAGTTTAAGACAAGAATCTAATGTTTGGGAAATCACGCACTACCTAGATAATGAGTAACACTGCGAACCAAACAATCTGACATAATCAATTTCTTACATAACAATCCATTAATGCCAAATATTAATTGATACATGCTTGAATGAATTTTAAAAATAAAATTACCAAATGCTGTTTCTTTTTTTTTTTTTCCTGTTATCAGTCTCTCGCCTGGTTTGATGCAATCCTCCATCCCTTCCTATATTGTGCTAACCTATTCATTTCTGCATACCCCTTACAGCCCACGTCCTCAATTATCTGATTCATATATTTTAATCTCTGTCTTCCTCTACAGTTCTTACCTTCGACTATTCCCTCCACAAGCAGGTTAACCAGTCCATCATGTCTCAAAATATGACCTACCAGCCTGTCTCTTCTTTCTGTAAGGTTCCTCTACAAATTTCTTTCCTCACCCATCATTTAAAAAACTCGGTAATTTCGTAATTTGTCTGTCCACTTAATTTTCAGCATTCTTCTGTAGCACCTCATTTCAAATGCATCAATTTTCTTTCTTTCTGGTATTCCTAAAGTCCATGTTTCGCTACCATAAAGTGCTGTGCTCCACGCATAGAGTTTTAGAAAGTTCTTTCTAATTACTATACCAAATGCTAATTACAAATGCTTTAAATTGCATAAACGACCAAACCAACACAAAATAACAACAAATAAGCTGCGGGCTACTATGTAACTTTACTGAAATGCTGAAAAAGATTCTAAAATAACTTAACTGAATTTTAGTGGTTTAGTAGCCAGAAAATAATGACGTAGCCATTAGTGAGTTTGAAGCACAATGCTTGCTCCACATGTCGAAGGACTTCTTTAGAGACTAGATATATCTATATTCAACTAAACAACACAACAATGCAGCAACTACGGAAATACAGCAAAAGTGTTTCTATTTTATTTTGCGTAACGTAAAACAATCAAATTAAAAACGGGTGAATCGTTATTGTTAAGCAAGGCCTAAAGTTACCAGCATAAGCCTTTCCCAATGTTACTATATTCGCAAGGCTCTTTGAAATTTTTAGTAAATCACTCCGTCAGCTTGTTAATCTGTTGTCAGGTATCTTAATTTACAAAAAAAAAAAAAAAACCAGACATTGTTATTGAACATAAGCAACATGATCCAATAATACTTGGTTATATAAGCTTATTATTTAGGTTTCCGTGTAGCTTTTCTCATCCAAAATATGGTTAACAATGCACAGTTATGAGCCCCATATCCGTATGTGCTGATGTGTGGTATGATACTATAACGTCAACTACAGTTCCCCGTAGCGTACAGTTGTGAGTCTTGTACACTTGTCGTAAATTATAACAAATTGTTAAACGTTTCATTAGCAAATAATAATAATAATAACAGCATTAAATGTCAAATGCTTCTATAAATGTCACATTTCACGTAGGTAAGAAGCTGAAAATTCAGTGGAAAGCAGTAAAAGAAGGTTAGTTAATAACAAAGACATATATTATTTCATGTGTATAAAACAATATCATTCGTAAGCAAAACGAAATTTTACTTCGTATTTGACCGATTTTTACGGAATCTCATATACATTATTACAATATCTGAATAAATCAATCTTAATTATTATTTGGATTTTTCATTTTTTAGCCGACTTGCTAAATAAACCACCTCAACTGAAGGAAACGAAATAATAAAATATTTTAAAAAATTTGCAGATGGGAGCAATAATTTGGTATTTACTACAGCACTTATAATAAAAGGTATAGAATAAGACAGATACTTTCATGTCTGAAGATTTCAAAATCCGTTTAAGCGATTTGAAGCGTCGTCCAAATATGTTAGATGTCATTGTTAATGTTAATGTGCATGCAGAAAGTAGGAGCACACCCTAATGTGGGGAGTGATTCTGTTGAGTAATGTGTGTAGCGCTAGCCTGCGGTGGAGCCGGTCGGCCATTAGGACGATGGGCTGACATTAGGACGCTATCCGGAGCGCCTGGACCGACAAGAATGTGCGGTGCGCGCCAGCCCCTGACGGCTAGGCCACCAGCGAAACACTCACGCCGAAATGGCCGGCGCAGCCAACAAATTTGAAGTTGACTCAGACTGTTCCTGACAGTGGCTAGTCTCCTCTGTAAATGACCCTCAGATATTTTTTAATCGCCAATTTCTGTCAGTGAACCACATATACATGTCTTTGTACTAAATGGAAATAGAAAGTCCGTAATATTACAGACGCTGAAATACTAGTGTACCAATTATTTGTCGACATGGTCTTTCGTAAAAAAAAGACCTAAAACTCCAGTTCATTTATGTAATTTGTTGTTTTATAATTGTACTGGAAGGATGGAATGCCCACTTGTTGGCTGACAAATAATCAAATTGTATTAGACATTTTATTTCAGGCTGTCATTAAGTGCATTAAGTTGAGAACTCGGTTTTCCATATATATATATATTTACGTGTGTGTGTGCGTTCGCTGTTTATATTATTCTCTTAATTCAGTTTTTATAGACAAACGCAGTGATACGCAAAACACTAAAGGAAAATGTGGTTGTGCATGCCTGTTGCAAGAACCTGTTTTTTTCGCGTTTCCGGATTGCCCAGAATGTGATACAGTTGAAGTGGATTTGCTTTGCTACTTAATACCAGACAATAAGAAATAAATTTTAATTTTCAATCGCATCAGTTGGTGTTTATGAAGGACTGTGTTAACTTCAAAAATAATAGTAAGGTGTTTTTTTTTTTTTTTTTTTTAGCAATACGAGTGTACTGTTTGCCACTAAATAACAATTATATTTTAAAAAAATATCTTAAAATTTTGTTCGGGTTCCTGTAATAAACAATTCCTTACCTCAGGTTACAGGCTTTCATCTTGACAAACAAAAATGTTTTTATCCAAAACCTAATTTTATGATAAATCTCATCTGTAGGTTACGCAACATATAAACATATAAACTATATCATTAATTATTGTCATACTGACATGCTAATTTTCATACTTATAGATGGAAAACTTTACAAACGAAATTTCATACCTAAAAATCTGAACTCTTACTGTTACTTTACAACACAAAAACAAAACTGTTAGTTATGACTTTAAGTACGACATTAATTTTCCTAACAACTTTTTCCAGGCAAATTTCTTATTTATTCTGGTTTATACGTTGCCCCATTAAAAAATTAACTGTTAATATCATTAATAAAAAAGTATTAAACATACAATAAAGAATGTTATGTTGCACAGAAAACCATTCATTAACTCAGCACTAGATTTTACATAACGATTAACGTAGCACTTTTAATATTACGTCAGCAAAGAAAAAAATATTGGGAAATTCGTTTTGAGATTTCGATTAAAAACATAAACAATCTGATCCATATGTCACCAGTTCAGTCAGACATTGCAGTAAATATAGCCAAAGTAGCACATCCTCTGAGGTGGCAACGCCTCTCCCTATGGACCAGTAACTCTGAGTTTCAGAGGATGACTTCAGTCACAACACTGGAGCAGAAGAAGCAGGAGGAGTCAGTCAGAAGAGCGTATCCGCACTTAAAACATCCATCGCTGGAACTATAATAATGCTGCTCATTTCATACTATTGGTATTCAGCTGGTGCGAAAAAGGGAATAAATGCATGAAAGCGGTTGACGTGAAATCTTTTCTGTGTATAAGAACGGAGGATTTCCCGGCGTATTATTGCAAAAATGTATTCACGAGTGAACAGCCGAATTGTGTTGTGAAGATGACGGGGGTTAGTCATCGAAATATCGTCTTTCGACAACACAATCAGGCGGTACACCCCTGAAGAATTTATCACAGCTGTGTCGAGCCGTATAATTTTGACATCACCAGACGAGAAGGTAGCTTGTGTTGAGGGCCAACACTATTTGCTCTGGACGGCCCAGCAGCTTGTCAGGTACCAGACATCACAAATTTTGAAATTTATTATTACAAGAATATTTTGCTATTAAGTAATTATGTTTCATGGTCAGAGAACGTCGAACCATTCCAAAGAAGATCTCTGGTTACGAATAGGTGTTGTAAAAAAGATGGCTTGAGAAGCAGGAATAAAAGAGACGTTTCAAAATCCTGGCGGGAGGAACGCAATATTGAACGATTAGTCCGAGGGCAGAGGAAAAGTATAATTGTACCAATGAACTTCAACAACTGTGTTCAAGTATAATAATGTTTTTAAACAGGATACCAAAAGTTAAATGGGTATTAATCGTTATTGTGAAAGTGTAATAAAATATTTCAGTTGATATTTGAAACATAATCGATTTCATTTAAATGGTAATTTACTTTCAGCTCTGATATTAAACCCAGTAATGGATACAGAGGACAATTAATTAATTATTACTGGAAAATTATTACAATTTCACAATAACAATTACTACCCACTTAACAATTAATTAATTAGCATCTGTAGTTTATGAAGTTCATATTAATGTAAAATAGGAATTATTAAAAGAAAGATTTTCCACACTGTATGTTAGAATTATTTACCACAAGACAAGGAAATGATATTTACATATGAATTTTTTTAATAAGTTATAATTATACAGTTAAATTATTACATTTTGATACATAACATATTTTGTGCCCCAAACATGTACAGAACATTGCTCTTTCAGATTTAATTCGTCTTTTTAAAAAAATACATGGAATTGACAAAGTCAACTATACATCTCACAATACCAAATTCAGAACTTAAACATACGCACAAAGTTTTTTTTTTTTTTTAATTACTTGCTAGGTAAACATAAGAAGTACGCTTTATGCTTTAGTTTCATATGGGCAATCAGAATCTTCATAATATTATTAATGAGAAAGTTTAGATGGTTGTTTGGTTGAACTGTTCGCCTTCATCACGCCTTAATTGCTTAACAGATTTAAATGATATTTAGCACGGAATTAATATATTGTATGGGTAGTGACATAGGATAGCTTTTATACCGAAAAAAACGAATAGTTCGTTTAGAAATTGTCGTTATCAATTCACATTTGACTAGCACCAAAGTGTTTCCTATTTCGCCGAAGGTACTGTACTGCCACGTTTACCTTTGTTTCTTCCGTAAATCCCAAAAATCTTCTTTTCAGTAATCAAAGTAAAACTTTATGACATATTCAGTGGTGTGTTCAATTTAAAAGTACTAAAATGGATGCACTTGAAAAAATAATACTTATTGGGATGGAAATATAAATCAGTTCATAACCCTTAAAACTGTATGTATTTAGTAATTCGCATGTAGAAATACAATTCTATTGGCAGAATGTGAAGCTTTATTTACGTTTCCTCAACACTACTAAATTTAAAAAAAATACATATATTAAAAAAAATAATCTAAATGCCACGTGTTGACAGACTGTAGTACTAAAATATGGATAACACAGAAATTTACATGTGAAAGTAGAAATTGATTGTTGTTTTTAATTAAACTGTAATTAACTAACACCTTTCTTTTCTTTTACGTGGTTTGTTGAAACATTGAAGTTTCACTCCTCATCCAAAATCATACAATGTGTTTGCATGCATTATAGTAAATAAACCCCAAAATACCAGGTGCAGTAACTAACTCAAAGATATTCATTTCCTTTGACAGACTAAGAAACTAAAAGAAACCTATAATAATCTATCGAAAATCCTGATGAAGAAACAAGCAATTACTACTTTGACAGATGTAATAAAATGAAAATCACTATCGTTAATGAGGTCTTCCGCATGCGGTACAATTGCTGATTTTGAAGCAGCTGTATCAGCGAAGGTTGTGGTTAGGTGAAATGCGGACTTAACCAGAATGACTACTAATATTCCATTGTGCATAGTGGATTCTGTGTGAAGTAAGGTGACTACCACGCTTAATTCTGAAATAATGACATCAGAGGTGGCTCGACACGTCTATTACTACTAAGTCAATAATCTCCATAACCGTGATATAATTAGGTTGAAAAGTAACCCGAATGACTACTAATATTCCATTATGCATAGTGGATTCTGTGTGGTGTAAGGTGACTACCACGCTTAATTCTGAAAATAATGAGACAATAAAAGAAATTTACTGATAGTAACTATGGAAGAGTACAGTAGTGCATATCTTCACCCTATCTCCGAGCACTCTACTTGAAAAAAATGGCAATGGACATAAATAGAATGTTTAGTTAGTGGGATGAAATAGTTTAGCAGCAGAACAATTATGCTGCTTACATTAAAAAAAAAGAAAATAGAATATGCTAACCACATCTCTAATGTCTGACGCATAACAATAAGGGAACTGGATATTATTTAGCCTTAATATTTATATTCAAGATAAACAAATTGAAATATAGGATTTAATTACCTCGATTTTATTTTTTACATGTTAAACAGAAATTTCCGTTAATTACAAAAGCGAAAGAAATAAAATTATACATGATTCCATAGTACACCTTATTTACTGTATTTTATGTACCCTTTACACCGTTTATTGTTACCAGTATCGCATTTAATAAGTAACAGTAAATATTACACTCCCTGGCAGGCCCACCCGCGTTATTTTGTTCTACCAGGTTAACGGTAACTGTATGCATGATTTTATCGGAAAGCGTAAAGGCAGTACGCGAGATTTTGCAATCCTCAATTACTTTCACCGTGCAGGCAGCTTAAATATAAATTAAACTGCTCTGTTAAAGCATTTCCTTTTATAAGCGGATTGCAATTTCATACAGGAAAAACAAAAAGCTCCTTTCCCTTTCCCGAATATTATTTTCATTAAACTGAAAAGGGAAGATTTTCTTTTATTTTATTTCACTGTGGTGGACGAATACATAACCCAACGAAATGCTTCGTCTAATACGAACATACTATTTGGGACCTTAGCATCGAACTTTTATTCTGAAAATTCGTTAGTAAGGGGTAAGCGATACAGAGATGGTGCTACTTTTGAGCATTCGTTAATTCCACGCAGTCGACCGAGGCTTAGCAACAATTCCACTGGCTCATTTAATATTTCTATGCACCGAACTACTAAAGCCCAGTAGCATTAAATGCCAATGCTTATATAGTAACAACGGAATTGAAACGTCACCGATATTTAGAACTGCTTTCGTAAAGTTTTTATATCCTGCTGAATCACGCTATATAACGAAAAAAAATGGTATTTTCTCTTATAACCGTAATGGTATTCATGAATAACTCTACGTTTACGATGTTTGTGAGGGAAAGAATCAATTTTTTTCTGTTTATATTTGATTTCTGAAGCACAGGCTTGAAATCAGACCATACCTTTTCAGGTATGATTGTGCAAGTTTCTGGGTTTAAATTGTTCTAATAAAAGTTGCATTCAATAAAAAAATATCCACTCACCATCCAAAAAAATTGGTACTTATAAATTAAGTGCTCCAATAAAACTCAAGTGCGATTTTTCACTTGTTTATGGCGCAAGTGTCATGCAGATTCATATTTGAGGTGATTATACCAAATATAGTCTGCAGTTTTTTCACATTCATCTAGGACGCTAGAGTATTATACTCCCTGCGTAAAAGTTACATAGTTTTATATTTTACGTTAACAATGTCTACTACCGAGAGTGGTTGGTGAGCGGTTAACGTTCTGGCCTCGCATTCGGGAGGACGGCGGTTCGAATCCCCATCCGGCCTCCAGATTTGTGTTTTCCTTGGTTTCCCCAAATCATTGCAGGCGAAAGCCGGGAAGCTTCCTTCAAAAATCCCATGGCCGAACTCCTTTCCGTTCCTTGTCCACAGTCTCATCCCGACTCTAATGACCTCGACATCGACGAGGCGTAAACCTAAGAGTAAATAAAATATATACAATATTTATATATATACAATATCTTTTGTATGGTATGGTACAGCTATGGTCTGATGAAGGTCTTAGTACTATGTAGAATCGTTGTGGATTAAAATCGCAGTGCCCAGCATACATCCATAGTAGAGCCAGTTAAATAATTGTTTCAGCAAGATGAAACACGATTATGAACTAACAGAATATGATGGCACATCGTTGAAAAGTAAAGAGCTACTTGGAGCGTCCGCCAAGAGTCACCTGACCCACATGAAATGACTTCCGAACACGGGCTCACTGATCACGATCAATTTAGGCCCGCTCCCGATGTCACACGCTTGTTACCGAACTTCAATTTACTTAGGTAAATTTTTTGTAATTTATTTGAGTCATTAAGGTCTCTTTAATAAAGCCTAAACGCGTATGTCGCAACTGTATTCTTTCACATCAGTAATAGTAGGCTCGTAACGTCAACAAAACAGACGAACCATGTTGTAAATTCGAATTAGCTCAAGAACACAATTTATAAAACAATATATATGATCAAATCGTTTTACTTCAATATCCATTGGGAGTGTGTGTAGTTTCCCTGTCCTAATTTCATGTGTGTTATTAGCATAATTCCATTCTATATATGTTTAGTACCTTCTACAAAATTCATGAATAATTAAAACTTCATTTGTAATTCTTAGCATTTTCAGAGTACTTAGTATAAATTCATTTCAGTTTTACTAGAAGAAAAGGTTTCAGTAAAAGTTAATAGAAAATAGTCTAGTGATGACGGTTTTTGCAAGTGCATTAACAACTAATTAAATCATAAATAAACGCAAACAAATCCAATCTCTGTTTTAAAAACCTTATCTTTGTTAGATAAATTACCTACATAAAGGTATAGGCTGCAAATGTATGTGCGAGGTGGAGTGATAGGTTTTTGGACTTGATTAAATATCACTATGCTGTAGAAATGATAAACAATTAGCATAATATCCAAAAGAACGATGGTTGGAATTATTGATTGTAAAATTTCATATTACCAACAGTACCGATAATTTCAGTCTATTATCAATAAAGATCATGTTTTTGCACGAAAAGGTATTCAAGATTAAAAAGGGGAGGGTTCGTTTTTAAAATGGTTGCTGCTTCTGTAGCACAATCAGATGGCAATATCAGTATACACCACATCCCTTAATTGTGATCAGCACCTGAGGGAAATTATGGAACAGTTAGATGACTGTAACGATGACTAGAACGCTACATCTGTATTCTTCCGTAGATTATGTGCCATTCTATATTTAATTACAAATCAAGATGATCCTATTATATACGTGAAAGGGCAGGTGAGATTCGATGGTTCCAGAAAATTGTCCGGATGAAATACTGTTAAAATATTGAATATTTAGGATGTCCTCCTCTATGAGAAATTCATCAAAAGAATTTATTGAGAAAGTATAGTTACAATGCTACTGAAAATACAATTTCAACAGCCATAGAGCGAGTAAAATAAATAAATGCAATAAAGCGGGATCTAATGCTTTTTTTAAATTTTACAACTAAAGTATAATGTAATACCAAACTCATCATATACAGGTACAAAATTTTGGTTCACTATATACTTAACATCATCAAATTTTTAGATACAACGAGTTCAAGTCCTAACAGTGAATAGTCTAATGTTGATCCGTTAGTGTCTGATAAATCTATTATAATTATATTCTGAATATATTCATAATTTTTTTGCAATGGTGCACGAGAAATATTTTCAGGTAGCGTGTTTACTAACCCTTTGTTTGAAGTATCTCACAATATACAGAACCTACATCATATTGGTGGAGATTACATTGGCCTCAGCAGGCAAGATGTGATTAGGTTTACAAAAGACAATGCCGGCGACTGGATTCACGTTAGGGGAAAACATATAGTTTAATCCGAGAAACAGTTCGGAAAGAGACTGTTTGATCACTGAGTAGAACGATCGTTTGATGAGAACCACTAAATAATTCAGATACTGGGACCAACACCTCGATCAATATACCTCATTCTTCTTACGATAGTGTAACTTTGTTTCGTACAATTTTTCCAAGCATCACCACCGGAGCATAATCTTGTTTCGCCAACAGTTTAACAGTAAGACGATTTTGAATCAGATTCCTTCAAGTGGTATTGCGACGCGAACAAGAGCACTGAACAAAAAATTGCTGCACACAAGCGTACCGTGCACAGATGCGGCATTATTTAATGTGGTTGGAAAAATTGATGCAAATTTCGGAGCGACACGTGTGTTATGAGATTGCATGTGATAGTGTAGTAAAATACATAGTTAGTCGATCTTAGAGTATTACTAAGTGGTAACATGGCATAACAATGGAAATTAGGTGATCGACGTGGGTGGTCTGTGATCTTTGGTCCCGATAATAGATAATTACGGGCCGCCAATATTAAAATAAGCTTTGATGCTCTTAATGGAATTACTCTTTTTTGTTCTTGTTACTTGCAGTACGACTCTGATTAGGTTCACAGTCATGTTTCTCACGTTTATATGAAGTAAGACTCTGCTACAGGTATACAATATTAAAGTACTAAAAACACACAAAGAAATTTTATTTTTTTCACTAAAGAATATACTGACGGGATCTAGCCTGAAAGCTTGGGATACAGCGTATAGAAATAAGCAGCAATAATAAGGAGATAACTTTGGTATACATTCAAAATATAACTTAAGTTAAACTTTTGCGACTTTATTCTTGTTCATAGTGGATGAGAACTATTTGTTTTGAACAACATTTTATATTCGTACCGTTCATTCCATTATATAAATCCCATTTCCTAGATTTGAATAGATTTTTGTAGACATATTTTTCCAACGTTTCTTACATTCTAGATTTCCCGCTTGGAACTGATTTTTGTAGAGTAAAATCGATTTAACTTAACTTTTACATTTTCCTTTGAGTCAGTTGATGGATCTCTAGAAAGTATGGAACATAATCTCTTCTGACTTACTCATCAGTCAGGTTATATTCTCGTAAGCTGCATCCATCACACATTTTTCTAAGATATCGTTATGTCCAGTATTCAGTCATCTCCCTTTCGATGCATTATCACTCTACAGTTTCTATAACCAACATAAGCCTCCACTTCCGTTATTAGCTATTTCGCTTGCGTTTATTTCTATTTGTGCCTACAACAGTAGCCGTTTTCTCTTCTTACTTCATGTTTCAATACAATACAGCTTCTATTATATATTCCTTTTCGTTCATCATTGGAAATTTATTTTTGCAGATTACAATTTATTTTAAGTCATTATTTACGTACTTATTGGGTTAAGTATAAGAACATCCAGAAAAAAACACAATAAAACTTTAAGCCTAAGGAGATTATTAATTATCCTACCAAAGAGAAACTTATAATTAGTTAGCTGAAAAAGATAAATTTGATTCTTCCTTTCTCAAGATTAATACCCATTACGTCCCATAACTTCGAATGTGAGTCCCAGTTCTGTTAATGCATGTTCTGGCAGCTACAATATTTCTTGTTAGTTGTAAAGAGGTGCTCTGGAAAGCAAAATATTAGCACATGAACACTGAGAATTAAGCTAGAGATAGAAACGATAGTGAATTCAGAGGAGCGATAAGCGTCAGCTTTCACTAGTTCTTCCAAAAATTCAATAGCATTGAGTAAAACATCGACTTGGCATCTGAAACAATGGAGAATCTGTTTGCTTAATTGAATATCTTTTCAGTTTTCTGGTTTAATAATATCCCGTTTCTATCACGAAGGACATCATCAGACACAAACAGTTATATGAAAACTAAACCGAGTGAAAAATAAAATGTCTGAGCTAATGGATATCCAGAAGAACCTCAGTATATTAGTTTTCTTTATTTAAAAATCGTTTGTATTGGTAAGCAACAATATCAACATCAAAAATAACATCCAACGTTATTTGACTCAAAACCCCACATCTTATAGAAATATTATAAAAAAATTATGCCAGTCAGTTCATCGCAGCATACCTAATAATAAAAAAGTCCTGCACGTACCTCTCTCTACAGAAACAAAAAATACTACACAACGTCAAGCTATTCGTGAAGAAATGCACTAACTGAGTGACAAATGATAAGAGATAGAGTTAGAAGAAAATTCCACCAGCTTGTACACCATCTCTCAAACAATTTTAAAAATAGGCTGTATGAAAAATGGGACCATTGTAAGTCATAGCCCGCGTAACACAACAGGAATGCCGGGGAATTTGTTTCATTCGTACCATGAGACAACCAAGGCAACGGAGACACGCTATATCTAGGCATAGTTTGTTTATTTTGTAAAATAAGAATTGCTGGCATTAAGTTTTGCCACGCAAACAATATTCCATAACAGGTATCGAATATAAGGTAAAAAAAAAAAAAAAAAAAAAAAAAAAAGAGACAAAAACTAAAATAGAAGATTAGGCGGCCAAAGAAATGCCGAATATTGACAACGTTGTGAGAACTGAAGAAAATTACATCAAACCAGCATTTTCCTGCTGCTTTGCACTCGCGGTTTTTAGCGTGGGTAGAAATGAGGACGGTCTGCCTCTGTCTCTAACCATCCGAAACTGGTACTAACCTTTTGAAATTTGGAATAGCTGCCCCCATAAAAAGTCCTCTTCACGTTTTGCACTCTCCTTTTTGCTGAAAAATTTCCACATATTATCTCCGGTCGCTTGTATCGATTCTAAAATCGCAATCGTTTTTGTACTACATCTCGGGCAAATATTTTCTATTTGTTAATTTTGTGCGACTTTTTACAACGGAGAGACGCGGAAACGGTAAGAAAACATTACAATAAAAGATTGAACTAAAATTTCAATAGACTTTCATTAATTTTTCAGCGCCGGCGGCATCTGATAGCTGGGCGTTACTCTAATATTTTGGCATTTTTAATTTAATTTGTGGCGACTTTTCCGAAGAGTGTAAAACGTGATGGAGACATTATAACGAAGAGGTTAATCAAAATTTCAAATGGATAGAACCAGTAGTAGCCAGCCCCCCTTCGCCCCCCCCCCCTCCGCATAAGGCTTTACCCTTTTTATTTTAGTATCAAATATTGATGCAGAGAAGCAAAAAATATAAATTTTATTTTAAAATTTTCCTTTCTTTTAGTATTATTATTATTTCGTATCAGAAACCTGCAGTTACACAATCACAATCATCAAATTATACTGGACCAGAACTTGGCCACTTCCAGTGCATTCTCTGAGGCCTCATACAGCTCAGCTGCCGAGCAGGATTCTGGACACAGTCGACACTGGAGCATGTGCTGGACAGTCTGGTCTTCACCGCAGTCACACTTGATATCATGATCTTAGCATAGCCCCATCTTGCTAAGTTCACTTTGCATCTGCCCACTCCTGATCTCAGCCTATTTAAAGACTTCCATGTCAACCATCCCTTGTCATAACCAGGTGGCAAAGAGTCAGACACTCTTCCCCAGCCATGCGGAAGGGGAGCCTTAGCTTCCCATAGTTGTAACCTGACTTCTTCAGTTGTCGTTGTAAGTTCCTGAGATATTCTTAGGAAACTTTTCCTGGACTTCAGTCTGCCTGTGAGGGATATGCTCATATAGTGGATGAGATTTTTCATGGTTCCCTTTCCTCCTTTCCTTGTTCACTGCTATTTCCCTTCGAACAGATGGTGGTGCTATTCCTGCGAGACGGTGGAGCCATTCGACTGGAGTTGATTTTAAGCAGCCTGTTATGATTCTGCACATGTCATTAAGTGCAGTGTCTACTTGTTTGGCATGAGTTGAACTGTGCCATAGAGGACAGGCATACTCTGCAGCCGAATAACATAGTGCTAAGGCAGAAGTTCGAATTGTTTCAGGTTGGCTGCCCCACTGCAATCCAGCCAGTTTTCTTATGAGATTGTTCCTACTGGAAACTTTCAGCTTGGAGTTCATGCAATGTTTCCTGAATGTAAGTGATCTGTCAAGGGTCACTCCTAGATATTTTAGAGTGTCACAGTGTTCTAGTTCGACCCCCGACCATTTTACCTTTAACCTACGAGTTGCTTTTTTATTCCTTAAATGAAAAGCACATACTTGTGTCTTCGTAGGATTTGGTTTAAGCTGGTTCGTGCTATAATACCTTGACAAATCTTCCAGAGCGTTGGTAAGGGTGCTCTCAACTGATTCAAAGTCTTTGCTCTGTGAAACCAGAGCAAGATCATCAGCATACACGAAACTCCTGCATTTGGGTGTTATAGGTTGATCATTGGTATATATGATAAACAATAAATGGGTTAGCACACTTCCTTGGGGTAAACAATTCTTCTGTGACCTCCAACGGCTACGCTGTCCTTGGAAGTCAACAAAGAATCTGCGGCTCTGTAGAAGAGTAGCAATGAGCTTAGTAAGACTGAAATTCCTGGTCAGATTGAAGAACTTGACTAGTAGTAGCTGATGATTGACGGTGTCATACGCTGCTGACAAATCAACAAATACCATCCCTGTTACCTTAAGAGCTTCAAATTCATCTTCTATAAACTGAATGATATTTAGTAGTTGTCCTGTGCAACTTTTACCCGGGCGGAATCCAGCTTGTTCAGGAATAAGCAAAGGATCACCTACAGGCAACAGCCGGTTTAAGATCATTCTTTCAAGCAGTTAGTAGAGCTGACATAAAAGTGCAACAGGTCTAAAATTCTTTGGACTGTTTCCTTCTTTGGCGGTTTAAGGATGGTGATCACTCGGCTCTTCCACCATATCTTTGGAATTTGACATTTACTCATACAGTTGTTAAAGAGCTGAAGCATCCACTTCTTTGTTGTTAGACCAAAGTGCTTAATTTGTTCTGTCCTAATGTCATCCAGGCCTGCTGATTTTCCATTTTTGCAATTTCTTATAGCCTTATCCAATTCTTCCATGCTGAATGGTATTGTGAGGTCATTATTCTCCTCTTGGCCTTCTTTCCGCAGTTTGGGCATTTTGAACATGCGATTAGCTTTCCCATTTAATAGCAGTTGGTGTGCTATTTTTTTGGCAGTAACATTATAATGATCTTTTGTCTTAGTTGGATCATTGATTAGATGCTTCAGTAGTCTCCATGCTTTATTGCTGTCTCTTGCGAAATCTAAGTCTTCAACAGATTTACTCCACTGATTCCGCTTTGTCTCTTTAATAATGGAAATGAGTTTGTGTCCTGCTTCCACTGTTGCTTCACCAAAAGGATCTTCTGTAAATAAATTGCTGTATTCTTTAAGTAGAGCAGCTTGATCTGATGTGAGGCTGGGAATGTAAGATGTCCGACAACCACGAGGGATAGACATTCTGGAACATCTCTTTACAGCCGTGGTGAAGATGTCATAGCATTCTGGTGTTGGTTCTATTGAAAGAACTTCGGAATCCAATAGTTCTGAGAATTCAGACCAATTTGCCTTTTTGAAGTTGTATCTTCTACGGAAAGGTATTTCTTGTGGTCTAACTGCGGCATATATTTGACACATTAATGGTCTATACTGTGAGTTGGGTATTGGGGAACAGACAGATTTAACGCAGTGGTGGCTAATACTGCTACTACTGAATATGAGGTCAGGGTTGAAACCACTCCTCCACCGACCACTGTTGAATGATACAGGTAGTTTTGCATCAGGATTAGAGAGAGGTGATTTATTTCAGCCCATTCTTGCACTGCAGCCCCATTCTCATCTTAATGGCCATAGCTCCAAACATTGCTATGACTGTTGAAATCACCAATCACGATCTGTATGTCTTTATTATGGAAATTAGGTGGTTTGTTGACAGTGAATACAGCACCAGGCGGTTTATAAAAAGACGAAATGGTACAGTTCGTCATTTCTAGAGTGAGAATTTAAATGTCATTTTGTTCCGTGAATGCAGTGGACATTACTTGTACATTTGGACGTACAATGATTGTACTTCCGTATTGATTATGAGGTCTTTCTATAGAGAGATGCATTCCGTATATTTTTTGTCTACGCATTTCATAGTTCCTGTGTGTTTCCTGTAGGCACAATATATGGCACTGATATTGACTGCATAGGTCTTGTAGCAGCTCTTTCTTGGCTGGTGACATGCCTTCTATGTTAACAGAGATGATTGTTAATTGTGGCCCTGAAAAGGGATTGGGTAGTAATGTTTCTGGTGTGAAAGGATTAGCCGTCAGGACATTTCGATTCATTCTCTGACGTTGTCCACTGTACGCCTGATTGCTATTCTTCGCTTGGTGGCTTAACATTGCAATCTTCGACAGAGCGTGGCGGTGTAACGGTTAGCGTTCTCGCCTCGCATTCGGGAGGACGGCGGTTCGAATCCCCGTCCGGGCATCCAGCTTTGGGTTTTCCATGGTTTCCCAAATCACTCCAGGCAAATGCCGGGATGCTTCCTTCAAAAGGCCATGGCCGAATTCCTTCCCATTCCTTGCCCCCCATCCTTTCCCGTCTCTACAGACCTCTGTTGAGAGCTAAAAAAAAAAAGCAATCTTTTAGAAGGCTCCTTTCATATACCCCTTCTTTTAGTTATTACCTTAGATTCGGCTTTCATACTGATGTTCAAAAGTTTTGTTTTTGTTTGATTTATACTTTTCACGGTATAATATATGCGATATTAGAAACTAAAACTACGTAAAACATTATCACCAATTTTCCAGTAAGGGAGTACCGAGAAACAATTGTCCTTCAGGTCAGAAATTTCCTGAGGACATACCTTTCGATTAGAAGTGCATATCATAACACAAAGAAATGTACCTTAGATATGACGCAACATGAGAGTTACTGAAAGTTATCTTCATATGTTTAGAATCGAAAGTATCCGTAAAAGTTGAACTTACAAAAATTGATAAAACATTTAAGGTAGCCAAAAAAAAAAAAAAAAAAAAATCGTGAACAATATCTTTTTCAGTCCAGTACATCTATAACATATCAGTTACTGAGTTTCAGGGAAGAAATTCTTATTGGATTCAACACATCCGGGTGACTGCTGCAGATTTCATCGACGTCTATAAATCTTAGGAAATGTATCAAATTGAATATTACAGTTTAACTACAAAAACAAACAAGTTAGTATTATGATGGCGATCCTGGGGTTAATATTTCAAATTTTCCACCAGTGCTTGAAATGTTCTTTTTTATTTAAAAAAAAATACTACTAATCTTTTCATTGATTACTAATTATTATTTAACAGCTAATTGAAGTAAGAGGTTTCTTTAAATGATAACTAGTATGAAAAAAATCTGACATGAATTGTTACTTTATTCTCAAATCAAATATTTATTAAACTTTATTTTTGGAGAGTTCAACAATAAAGGTTAAAATGTAATAAAAATGGGTGCTATTTAACATCCATAATGCATTTGTAGTTGACCTAAAACTATTGGCTATAATTAGATCCACACTGACAAACGCAAAATCGAATGTTCAGCTTTTAGGATGTCTGTCGGATTCTTTTGAAGTCACGAATGACAACAGCAAGGTGACGGTTTGTCTCCACTACATTTTAACTGCGTTCTCTAAAAGAACATTCGGACCGGGCAATCGAAATTAAAGAAAAATTACTACAGCCCATTGATAGTGGGGAAAAAATATAAAGGGATCACAACAGATGCTCTAGCTTTTGCTGATGACATCACTGTCCTATCAGATGACTTAAAAACTGCTGGGATCCAAATTGATTTGCTGAAGGAAATCTCTGATCAAACCGGTTTACAGATATCTTTTGAAAAAACAGATGTAATGACTAACATCAAAGATGCTCCACCATAACATCAAACCAAATACTGAGACATTTATCGAGTGTAAAAATTTAAGTACCTGGGTGAGATCATCATGAAAAATGGACTGGACACAGAAGCTTTTCGGGAAAGGATTCACAAACTAGAAATAGTCTACCAAACGTTGCGAGAAGTCTACAACAAAAATGTCTTTCACAAAATACTAACATAGTCATTATCAAACAGATCTGAAACGAGTAGTTTTGTACGCAGCCGAAACCTTGTTTCTGAATGCCGATGAAGGACTCTTGGGAGAATTGGAGAAAAAAGAGCGAATAATTATTACAGGAATTCTGGGTACCAACTTCAAGAATGGCGTACATCAAAAGCGATCGAACAAAAAAGTATACAGCGAAATAGATAAAATCATCTAAACAATTCGCAAAAGACGGGCTCGATTGTATGGCCACCTAAAACGAATGGAGGAGAACAGACTAACAAAAAAAAAGATATATTATTTTATTCAAGACCCAAAACTGTAATTCGTAAATGTTAGAGAAGACCTTCATGTGATGGGATTAGAACCAGATGATTCTTTTAATAGAGATTCTTTTCGGAAGAAGTTAATGAAAAATGGAACAAACCGAGACGAACACTTCAAAAGAAGACGTGGTACATCGTGGACAGAAGAGCGCATAAAGACACATTCAAAACCAATGAAAGACTTCTGAACCCAAAAGAAAATGAAACTCGCTGCCAAGTGCATACAGGCTTAACGTGGTCCTAGTTAGCCTCAGGGAATATACATATATAAAACAAGTATTTTGACAGAATAAAAATCACATTACAAGTAATAAGATATTAATAACATAAAAGTTTTTCAAGTGCTTGACAGTCGTTTAAATTTCACTAAACGTTCCAACTACCCAACAAAATTATAACGAAGCAAGGTCTCTCATCTACATTAACTTAGTCAGCAGATTCGTGACAGATCTAGAGAAAGAGAGAAGGTATCGGTGCGGTAACAGTTCAGTTAATTTGTATTTACTGAATTATCCTCAGGACTAAACAATCCTCACTGCGACTTGCACTTATGTCTTTCAATAATGGATATACGACTTGGAATAATCAAGGCGTAATTGTATTACTTTGAATAACATTGTTCATAACTTTTTCCTATGTATCAGAAGCAGTACTTGGTGTTCAAAGTGAATAGAAATGTATTATTTAATCTATGTAATAATATTTTTATTAGCTTTCAAATCTATAAAAACTGATGCAATACTAAGAAGAACATTACGTAAAGCCCAGAGTACATTTTTTGCTATAGTCACTTTTATGCTTCTGACTATACGCTTCGCCGAAGTCATCAGAGACGAGAAAGGAGGCAAGGAACGAATTCAGCCATGGCATTTTAAAGGAACCATCCCAGTGTGCACACATAAAGTTAATTCGGAAAACCGTGGAAAACCGTGGAAAACCGTGGAAAACCGATGCCTAAGTGGCCGGAATGGTAGGCTAGAGCCTTACCGCTCACGCATGACGCTTGGTAAATAAGTTCTACTTTTTAGCAAAAACCAGATATTACACTTTCTCATGCTCTGTTACCAGTATTTACTACACGTAATACTGTTGATTAAATATATAGAACGAGTTTTTTTAAGACAAATCTGCTTCTTGTATAAGAACAAAATATTGTTTCTGTATACTCAAATTACAAATCTGAAATTTAATCAGATTACATGGAGAACCCCAAAACAATTTTCTAAAATAGATCACTTTGCTTAAAAGCAATATATTTATTTTAGATTTAACAGGTCACCAACCAGTTATCAGATTCGTATAATTCATATCGCATGTGTTGTACGCTGTCTTATCTTTACAAGATTGTTGGTATCTTCTAACAAATGCAGTGGACATTTGCTACTTTATGAACTGGTTTAACTTCTTTCAATCTACGTCTTTAGGTAAACTATTTTATAGTTTGTAAGTTCAATAAACTCTTGGAAAACATCAGACCGAACTAGTTATTATAAAATCAGAATGAATTTTCTGATGTATAAGTAGGCATATCCAAAGTTAAGGTAACCTCTGGAATCGATAAATATTTGAAAAATTTAGCATTAATGACAGCAGACATTATTTGACACCAGCAACAACCGGAGAGACTAATCAACATCAACAATCAGAGAACGGTTTGGTGACTCAGTGATTATGGCTTCTAAGAGACAATCTAAAGATCTCCGGTTCGAATCACTGTCTCGGCAACTTACTATGTTATGTGAAGTGCTCCAGAATACTGCCGTGGTTCGGATTCCACGATATATTCTGTCTAGTAAGATTACCGGGTTACTTTAATGTAGACGCGACAGAGGCGCATGCGTGGCAAATCGAAACTCTGTCAATCGGCGGCCGAACCCTGGTCACTATTGCTGTACGAATTTATTATTATTATTATCAGTACACAAGGTATTCTACATCAGTTGCAGTGAATTCTACATTTAGGAGGGAGTATCCACGAGGCAGTGAATGAATCCAATCAACTGATCGTCGACCACAGTTCAGGTACCCGGTTAGGTAATGCAAGCTACATCAGTTCTCCTCGGCTAACGTTTGTACTTAACAACTTGCACCAGACGGCGCACGCTTTACGTATCAATCAAATCTCATCAACACTATCTGTATCCGCATAAATTGCACCTTGAAATGACCAGTTATGGTGAAATACCTTATATTCTGCAAACCTTATTTGTTGTTTAAACTACTGCCACTACTTTCTTAAAATAGAATCCGATTGACGTGGGCGAGAAAGAAATTTACAGCAGGTTGATTAATTAAGAACCATCACAAAACAAATAATTATTATTAAATAAACTTCTCTCAGCACTCTAAGATTTAGCTACTGTACATAAATCGTAAAACAAATTAATACTCAAAATCACTGATTAATTTTTGTCCTTCGGCATAATTTCCCAGTACTGCAATGTAACACTAACTAACAAGAAGAAGGGTGGAAAGTTAAAGGCGCTGTAATCAGCAGAACATTGGAGTCAAATAGTATTTGTCTCCATCAAAACTGAGTTGTCCATTAGGTCATCCACTCCGCCATTTCTTCTTCTGCTTATTCACAACCTTTTCCCATCATTTTGGAGTCGGCCGCTTTCGATGAAATATACTTACGTTCTCATGGTTAAATTTTCAGCGGTGGCTTTACTGCCGTATGCCCTTGCTGAAGCCAAACATTTTATAACTACTGCCAGCCCATACTAGGTATTAATGGAGGAAGTCAGGTGTTGCCATCTGTCTATGAAACCTAGAACTATATTCTGCATGTGATAAGTGTATTTTCCGTTTGGGAAATGTGTAATGTATGAAGCGAAGATCATGACTGCAGAAAATCGCGTACAAACCACAGTCAGATCGCCTGGAATGCAGTGGCCTGGGCTTGGAGACAATCAGAAGGATTCGTTCTCCAAATTCAGTCACTTTAAAATGATGGTTCGTGTGATAGTGAGCAAGTAGCTACGAACGTAATGTATAGACTGTAGTGGGAAGTATGAAAGGAAAGCGGCGGGTGTTATAGCGGCCAGGTACGTTTGTTACAATTACCTGCGGGCCGCAATAAGGCCGCGGCAGCAGATCAGTGTGGCGCTGCGCGGCGCTGCGCGGCGGCGCTTATCTGAGCGGCTCTACTGCCGCCCGGGGCGGACGAAAACACGGCCAGATAGCGCCGCCGCGGTACCCATCTTATCGCGGCTGTTCGATTTTATGCGTGAACTTGAGTCGTATCTGGTTATAGCGGACAAATATCAAACAGAATGCGGCCCCGCGGACCGACATGCCACGCGTTCGGATCAACTTCGCAATTGTGATGCGGTTTGTGGCGGAGGAGCGCTTGCGGCTGAGACTGCAGGGAGGGGGTGGGAGTTAGACGAATAACGACCTTGTTGTTCGCTCGCGACTTGATCCAGCCAAATTGTCCACTAGAGACCTAAATCCGGTGTTCGTGGAATCAGTGGGATACGACTCCCTGGTAAGAAAGAATTGAATTTTTATCTAACATTCCAAAATGTATCGTAACACAGCTATATCATTCGAAGACTATGTTAACAGTTACACGAATTGGTGTTGCCCGAAAAGGAATCCTTATAAAACGAGAGGGAAATGACTCGAAGGTTTACTTGTGATTGTATGCTGTGCACATCACATACTTGAATAGCCTGTTGTCGTTGCTGCTACCCACGTAACATTGCTATTCGGGGAATAAGATATAATCAGCAGACAAGCTGTTGACTTTAACGTAGACTATAAATAACTGTTTTAATAGCATTTCTGAAACAAACCATTTCGAACACTAAAATTACTTCTTCTATTCCTAGTTTTAAACAAATAGGACCCAAATCATAATCAGTACAAATAATCAATTTGTAAGTATATACCAAACTCTTACATCCAGACTGAAAGAGCGGGTTTAAATTTTAGCGGGGCTTTATTTCCTTCTTACAGTTAATGTTTTGTGCTTAGAAACGATAAGTCAGTTTCGAGCAGTTTATCACGAATTGCTAGTCACTAAGGAGTATCTGAGTAGTTAATCAATTCACTACCACGTACTAACTAATTATTAAAAGAATAAACGTCCTACCTTAATAATGAAGCCCAGAAAATCGACAAAAGTGAAACAGTTTTTCGTATTCCCAAGAGTTAGGCTTGCAAGAGCTAAATGAAAGAGCTATATACAGAATTATCGTTGAGTGCTTCCTAATGTTATGATGTAAAACTGATATTATTTCTACAACAAAAAAACTTTTTCTACTGGATTATGGTCATTCTTACATCACTGATCATTAACAATTTGTGTTTCATAAATTTGTTTCTGAGTTTAAGTCCAAAATATTTTATTTTTCAGAAAAATACTTTTATTTTCAGGAAATAATATAATCAGTAAGCTCAATCTGGAAAGGATATCGATCACGATCTGGTCTAGCGGCTTTACGCTGCTACGACACTTCTCCTCCACTGTTTCCAGCTAATAACCATGCCGCCATAAGTGGTAGTGATAGCTGTCAAAATCCTTCATTACGAGTTGATGAACAAGAGAATTGAGGTATGAATCCTAGGCCCTTCCATTGTTTCAAAATGTTCATGTAATATCAGACCAATATTTTGGGTATCAAAACCAGGTTTTGGTAGGGGTTCACAGCAATAACAGGAAGACAGTTAATTTTCCTTGTGTGAATCACCGCAGAACGCAGTCAGTGATTGATATATAAAATGAACTGGGTTGCTATTGATTGGAAGACAGGAGTAAACTGATGAGAAAGCTGGGAGTTTAGAAGGCATTTATTGCTGGTACTTGATTTCAGGCATAAACGAGTGGAAAATTGTTCTTTTCTAGGTAATGAAACAAACTATCAAATAATTAACGAGGGAAATGATGAAAACGTTACAGTAAGCATTGAAACAATTTAAACTTAAAATTCGTAAAGTGGCAGAGGTGAGTAGGTGATGTCATTTCACTAAAAGAAATTTGAAAAGTTTCTGAAATTATATATATATATAGAGATTATTTCTTAACACTTAGTTTCCAAATAACAGCAGTTACTACAGCTTGTGCAGAAAAGAAACTACAAATTTTCTCTCAACAGTTTACATCTGAGAAAAGATACATTCGTTAGCTATAAAACTAACCGACTTCGCTACACCATAGCCTTCTATCGGATGTAGGGGATGAACATCCAGTGATCATGAAATACCTATCCCATTAGGATAGGATCACATTTCCTTGTTACCATTTATAGGGTATAAGGTACTATGATGATATATGCTGCAAAGGTTTGGTGAGAGATTGGATAAAATAATATATGATACAGTACAGGTTGTTGTATGTCGGCACCACTACTTCCGTGTGAATACTACGACGCGTATTTACTGCGTAGTTAACGTGGAAGGTCCTGTAGGTTATGTGTCAGTGTATTATACGCTTTGTTTTGCGATGGTTATAACAAGCGAACTGTGAAATGCGTGATCTCTCAGACTTCGAAAGAGGGAAAATCGTTGGAGCTCGGTTGGTGGGAGCGTCTGTGATGAAAACACCTGAACAGGTTAACGTCTCACGAGCAACCGTATCCAAGGTAATGACAGCATAGACAAAACATGGTAAAACATCGAAAACATCGTCGGTGAAGAGGAATAGTGGACGGAAACCAAAGTCAAGCGACAGAGACCAACGAACATTAAAAAGGATTGAGGCCAGATAACACAAAACTACCGCGGCAAAAGTGACAGCAGAACTCAACACACACCTGAGTAATACTGTTTCGACAAAAGTAGTACGGTGGGAGCTCCACAAAGATAACGGGTTGAAGCTCCACAAAGTTAACGTTCATTGGAGGGCTGCAATTAAAAAAAAACCTTTATAAAGTCGATTAACGATAAGCTGAAAAAGGTGGTGCCATGGCCATGAAAACTGGACACCTAATGATTAGAAGATAGTAGTATAGAACGTTGAATCATCGTTCACACTGTTTACTACTAACGACAGGGTTTATGTATGGAGAACCCCAAAAGAAGCCTTTGATACGGACTGCCTGCGTCCTGCAATCAAGCATGGGGGAGGTTGCGTTATGATTTGGGCGGCTATATCATGGTGTTCAGCTGATCCTCTCATTCAAATAACTGGCCAGATGATTGAGAATGAATATCTCGACATCCTCAATGATGAAGTTCTTACTTTGACTAGTATATTTCTCCCAAATACTGCCATCTTCCAAGATAATAATGCACCCATACACACAGCCAAAAAGGCTCTGTCCTGGTTGGAGGAGCATTAGAATATCATCAAACATCTTCCCTCACCAGCATAATCGCCAGACCTCAACATAATTGAACCGTTGTGGGGAGTTTTACAGCAGAGCATAAGGAGCAAATTTCCACCTCCAACATCATTGAAGCAATATTCCGTTGGAAAGTGTTCAGACACTACGAATCTATTCAGTGAAGAATTGCAGCTGTTCTCCAAGAATAAGGTGGCCCAACACCATATTAATAAACCAATAGTATGTAAATGTCAGGTGTTCATATTATTTTGTCCAACTCCTGTATTTCAGCCTGTGAAACGAGTTCAAAATCCACGGATCACGTTTGTTCTTAATTTCTGAAGTGATGCTGTCAATCGCTAGAAAACAATCGTTGTGATGCTTGTTAAATACTTTTGTAAGACTGAAGAATCGAATACAAGACTATTAAGCAATCGATCAAAATACGTATCTCAGCACCTCCGCTCTGATTGCGACATAAAAGTCTAGGACACTGTGTAATACATCTCGACCTAAGCCACTTAAGTTGCACCGAGCATGGGGGGTGAGCGGTGAATGCTCTGGCCTCGCATATGGGAGGACGCCGGTTTGAATCCCCGTCTGGGCATCCAGATTTGGATTTTCCATGGTTTCCCCAAATCACTCCAGGCGAATGCCTGGATGCGTCCTTCAAAAAATGCCATGGCCGATTTCCTTCCTGTTCCTTGTCCCCGATCCCATCCCGCCTCTAATGACCTTGACGTCGACGAGGCGTAAAGTCATAAGTAAAAAAAAAAAAAAATAACTTCAGTTGAATGTAATGCAAACAATTTGAGTAAGCATCATGTATATTGTTTAAAGCGCAAAAATTTAAGCGGATACAATTTATTCGACTTAACATGAAAATAGTACGCATCTACCACTATTATAACCTCTTCGGAATGTGTCAGGTTTACCGTTAGAAATACTGATCCAAAGTTTAAGGATATTGTGAAAGAGTAATGTAGCTGCCGGTGGATTCTTTATGGACATGAAACAACTTTCAGACGACATGTGCAGAAGTGTACGAAGTTGTAACTACTTACATTTGAGCAACAAATGCAGGTACCAGAAAATTCACCTAACAGTGTGAAAATAAATACATTATTAATTTTTAAAGTTAAAGTCACTTTAAATGACTAGGCATTGGCACCAAAATTAGAAGTTACGGAGTAAGGGACATTGAACTGAACAATCAGATACCCAGCGAACAGCTAGCATATCAACAAATGACCGCACTTCGACAGTTAAATGTAAACGTTCATGTGCATCACGTCACCTCTTCCAAAGAAAGAATAACTCGTATTTTTACTAAGCGTCAGTCAGAGAACTAGCAAATGTTCGTGTAAATAAATCCAGTAATTTTTTTATGGCCAAGCTAGATGTTGAACAATCTCTGTAAATAATAAGAACGCCTATATGAGAATACTATGCAGGTTTTGAATATTGATGTAATACACTTCATCACAAGACTTCGTCACTGAAATGTCGTATAAAAATACCATATTCACTTGTCAGATCAAAAATACTGTTGTCAATTAGCATTATTCGAGAACTAAGGCATGGATTTTTTTCCTTGTAGCTTTATGCCTCGTCAGCGTCGAGGTCATTAGGGAAAGGACTGGGGGCAAGGAACAGGAAGTAAGTCGGCAATGGCTTTTTGAAGGATCCATCTCGGCAAAACATTGAAATTGAAATCTGAACGACTGGATTGGGAGTCGAACCTGCGTCCATTCGAATGCGAGGCCAGTATGTTACCGTTCACATATAACTCTCGGTTTACGCCGGGATCATTTACAAATTAGAACTGCAGTCATCAGTTAAACTGACTTTTCCAATTTTTTCTGATAGTGATGTTCAGGTCATTTAGCTTCTACGCGCATTCTTGGGACAGCTACCATGAAAATATTATTCGGAAACAAACTTTATTCGGAAGTACATATTCAAAGCCTTCGCATTAAGAGTTCTAACATCTGTGTTGTGCTTACTTGAGCCACTTGACAGACATCTCTTTTTACTCGTGACTTTCCTGTAACAATAATTATTTCGCACTGTTGAGTCCCATTGCAGAAGTCTCTCATCGAGCGTTTCGGCATAATTTACTCTGTCTGAGCTCTATTGATTTGTTGGAAAAACACGAAAACAAGCAATACCATACTGGTTATTTTACACTCCCTTTTACAGTTGCAATGAAACTAATAAAAAATATTTATGGTGTTGATATCATACATTTATAATGAGTTACCAAACAGGAAAATAAATTCAATGATTGATGAAAATAAAAGTAACAGTTCTATACAACTGAACCAAATGTTTCTCCAAAATACTTGAGATACAATTTACTATTTTTTTAATATTCCAAAGTAAAATTTTACATACATTTCAATTTAATTTGTACTAACAGAATTTAATACGAGGAAATATTAATAGCTTTAGATACAAATGTTACGCAGTTTTTGTTTTTTACGACTTTTCTTGTCTTTTTAGTACAGCTCATACGCAGATTTGTTGAGAGGGAACGAACATGAATTGCGCTTTAGCCAGTACCGAGAATACAAGCGGGGCGCCGCCTGCGAGAGGAGGGCTCAACTCCATCTGTGGCACCCCCTGCAAGCTGAGAGGCCATCCAGAAGACGGATTTAGGAATCTATGGAGTGCGCTCGCTATCTCAACTGGGCCAATGTTTTCGCTGGCAGAACGAAAACAAGAACATTTCCAAGAACATCGAGATAAATCTGGCGCCCCGCTCGCTTGCTGCACCCGCCGTTGCTCAAATAACACTACGGTGGAACAACTGCCACCGCGCCAACCTCTCCCACTCAACTCTAGTCTTGTAAATTATAATTTCCGCAAAACTACTGCGAAATTATATTTCCTAAACCTAAATTTTTTAAACTAGAAATTATTTCCGTACGAACTGTTAGGTTTTTATTTTCATATATATACCAACACTAATTGCTCAATAGTTTCTATAATCCACCCTATCATCTCCATCGTCGTTCACATTCTTGAGCTCTAAACTTTGTTTACCTGTATAATATTTTTTTATCCTATTCTACTAACTATTACCAAATATAACAACCGCATATGATAGAGAAAATTATCTTTTTACTTCCATTCCTCGCCATCGTATTTCAATACAGAGCTCCTTCGTATTTACTCAGTATCATTAATATTTAATATCTCTTTAAATTTAATTACGTTTTAAATCGACTTAAATCTGTTCTTGATTTCTACCTTAACTCCAAAGCTAGATTAGACAGAAGTATCGTCACTATCGAACCCTCTCGAGAAAGATTTTTTGATTCTTAGTCTGATGTCAGCTATTGAGATATTATATTTCTAAGAATACCTCCTTTTCCTGCTTCTAATATGTTTCTTGTTCCACCGATATTTTGTAATTTTGCTATCTAATATCTTGATATTGCTTTTTCTTTTGGATCTGTTAGAGCTGCGACATCTGTTATAGGTTTTGTCCCTCATTGGCATTGCAATTAGTGTCACTTCTTTTCCTTTAATTGAGTCCAAATACTTTTTTTTTCTTGGTATTCAGATATTAATCTGCATCTTTTCTCTTATCAGCTATTTGTTCAGTCATTATTATTTTTTCTCGAATGTTTATTTCATATTATAATTTCCCTTCTCTTTCTTATTTCCTTCCTGTACGTACAAGCCAAAATATGGTGATTGTTCTATTTGCCCTTCTTTTAACAGAAGTTTCTCTCTCGTGAGACTATATCCTTTCCACAGCCGATTTTATTGCTTTATAGACTTAAAATTTGAACATACCATGATATTTTATGGCCATCTTCTTTAAAAATTATCCGCATTGTACAACAGAATCGTAGCTAAAGTAGGTCTTCATCGATTATCTTCTTAATTGGTTTTACCTTTATACAATATCCTCGTTAACCACTTTAGTGGTAAATTATTTTTAATAATTATTTGTCTTCTGATGTCTTCTGGGCTAAGAAAACGAAGGTAAGTTTGCCAACAACGTTGAGTATAAAATAACTTCCATATTCAAACGAAGATTATAACAGATTTAGTTAGTACCAACAATTGTTTTTCGCTGCCTTGTTTAAATATAAATCACATACAACCCTGTCTGGGAACCTAATCTCGTATATCACCAGTAACACATCTTGTTTTGTCTCCAATACAACAATGATAACCAGGCTTTCAACAAAGAACTTTTTTTAAATAATTCATCCATATAAACAGGACATATCTCATGCCAGAAATTGGAAACGCCATACCATAATTTTATTAATGAAGTATATAGTATATACATGATAAATATATGGTATATAAATATATATTAATTAAATAATTCAAGCTATTATATTAGCGGAATGAAATTGTTAAGAAAACATTTATGGTACCAGCATTGCTTTCAAGTTTATAAAAGCGACATGTTATTAGCAATAGAAACTTCAGTGTTTGCAGCAGCCTGCAAGTTCTTCCACAATATCAAAATTTCGAACAAGTTACGCAATGAAAATATTAAGGATGTATAAATGGCAAACAAAATAGTATGATAGCAAGTTGCTTACTGCTCTGTAACACGAAAAAAAAAAATTGATGTAATCCAGAGTAAGGTGTACAGTATACAGATATTTCCAAACATACTCACTATCTCAGTACGAAAAATATCAATTTTTGTGTCTTAACCGTAGTCATGACATATAAAATCCTAAAATTATTTATTGGCGTCAGCAGAATTTAGTCGGAATAATTTGGGTTCGAACACTAAGCCTCACATCCAACTCCATTTTTATATTTGTTATATCCAATTATTTGTATAATATTTTCCAACTATCTAGGCAAACATCCCAAGCTAAAGGCAACCATTTGATTAAACAATGTAGTCTTCACGGGTGTGCAGCCGGATGGTGTTTTGAAAACACGACGTTTCGACAACCAGCTCGGTTGTCTTCATCAGGCTTCCGGTGTCAACAGGCTGACGAAAGCTGGCAGTCACCGCGTAGACTGGCTTAGCCTCATCATCATGGACTAAATTTCCTGGGTGCCTTTATCCCAGAGTTTGGGGAAGTTTTTACATGAAAAATGCATCTCCTTCCATTTTAATATTGTGTCCTCATCGGTATTGTCATTGGCGGATTAGTCTTATCCTGGCGTGTCTTTGCGGGAGCTTATAACTCACGGAGCAGTTTGTCAGGCCATCTTAAGTTGTTGTTTAGATGGACTGTGTTACCCAGGTTGGCAATAAGCGGGTTGTCTGATTCTCTGCATTCCTTGTAGAATTTTGCAGCTAATTTGCGGAATCTGTCTTTGAGGCGCGGTAGTCCACTGATTTCGTGTAGGTGGACTGTTGGAGTTTCCCGCGGCATTTTGTAAGCATATCTAATGGCTCGATTTTGTATAGTTTGCAGTAGATTGAGGTGTGTGTCAGCAGCACTACCCCAAACTACTGCAGCATAATCTATTATTGGCCTTATTAATGCGATGTAGAGGCGAATCCCAAGATGCGATGGCAGTGATGATGAGGGGTTCAGAATGGGGTATAAAACTGTCATTCTACCCATAGCCTTGTTGCGGAGGTTCCTGACGTGTGTTTTCCACGTCAGTCTCCTGTCCATAGTGACGCCTAAGTATTTGGCAGTAGGAGTCCACTCGATGTTTTCTCCGAAAAGGTTGAGGGGTTGCAGGTGAGGAATGGTCCTTCTGCTGACTATGAGAGCTTGGCTCTTTGTGGCATTGAATGCTAGTCGCCATTTGGTCGCCCAGTGTTCTATGTTGTTGCACGCCCGCTGAAGCTTGGTCCTCACATGTGTGGCCCTGATGCTTCTGGTGAAAACAGCAGTGTCGTCAGCGTATTGGGCAGAATCGACTTGTTCTGTCCTCGGGAGGTCCGAGGTATAGATGTTGTATAAGACAGGGCCCAGCACTGATCCCTGTGGCACCCCAGCTCTGATGGTCTTCACGGAGGAGACTGCGTCGTCTAGTATCACACGGAAGGTCCTATCAGAGAGGTAGCTCTTGAGGAGTCTCACGTGTGTCATGGGTACCCCTTGTACCAACAGCTTGTATAGAAGGCCAGCGTGCCAGACTGAATCAAAGGCACGTGACACATCAAAGAGCGCCGCACCAAAATACTCCCTTTTGTCCATGGCTCCCATGGCAGATTCCACCACTCTAAGAAGTTGTTGCGGTGCTGAGTGGTTCCTTCTAAAGCCAAATTGTTCGTCGGGCAGGATTTGTTCATTTTCCAATACCCTACGAAACCTTTTGAGGTAAAGTCTCTCAAAGATCTTGGAAATTGTGGGCAGTAGGCTAATAGGTCTGTATGATCTGGGAGACCTCTTGTCCTTGCCTGATTTAGGGACCGGCACTATCTCAGCGTGTTTCCAAACTTGTGGGAATTGGCCTCTCGCCATGATTTCGTTGAAGGCCACTGTGATGAAAGTTACAGCAGCAGGAGGCATGTGTCTCAGTATGGCACCCCCGATCCCATCGTGCCCAGCCGCTTTCTTAACATTGACGTGTGAGAGTGCTGTTAGCACTTCTTCTTCCGTGATTACGTCTATTGCGTCGTCTGCCTGCTGTTCGGCTACTAGGAATCGCTGCAGTCGGTCTTCTACAAATTGTATATGTACAGCATCTTGGGGTGCTTCGATGGGCCGGAAGTTGGCTTCGAAAACATCTGCCAGTGCATCTGCTTTAGCCACAGGCTCGCAGACTACTTGATTCCCTATCATTAGAGGCGGAATCCTGTCCTTTCTGCGCATCAGCCCCTTGGTTGCCTTCCACGCAGAACCGTCTTCTGTATTGAGGGACGCAACCCTGGCGGACCATTCACGTATACGGTGTTGCTCGAGGGCTGCTTTTATTTCTCGCCGCATCCTGTTTATAGTTCTTTTCGCTGCGGGGTTCCTGGTGACCTGCCACTCCCTTGTAGCTCTGTTCTTAAGAGTGATTGCCTCCTTGATGTCAGGTGGAAGTTGTTTAGAGCAGGCTGGCGGCATTCTGGAAGCAGGTGTAGCTGCTTCAACAGCCTCGTTAATCCACGTGGCTAGGTTAGCCATGGCGACATCCGGTCCTGAAGTTGTCGGCGTCAGTGCCTCTTGGACACGTCTGGTAAGTTGTTCCTTGAACATGTCCCAGTCAGTGCGTCTCAGGTTGTGGTGTCGTCTATCTCCACGTGCCAAGATGTCTGTGGCCAGGTAGAATATGACAGGGACGTGGTCAGAAGACAACGCAGTTTTGGTTGTTACACCAATATTGTGGTGGAGTCCTTTTGTGATGGCTATGTCCAGCACATCTGGCAAGCCATGATTGAAGATGGTAGGTTCAGTTGGACCCCACACTACTGCATCATGAGCTTCGCTTACGCGGAGGAGCCGACGTCCACTGGTGTTCGTAGCTCTGGAATTCCAAGCCGTGTGCTTGGCGTTGAAATCCCCTGCCATAAAGATGTTTCCTCGCAGCCGAAGGAGCGCAGCTACATCATCCTCCGCTAAGAGTCCCCTGGGAGGTCTGTAGATGGCAATGAGTACCAGTTTGCCACGAGAGGTCTCGATGGCAACTCCCGTTGCTTCAATAGTTGCTAGCTCTGGTAGGACTATCGGGTGGTGTCTGATCGTGTTCCTTATGTAGACGGCTGTGCCACCCCCTGCAGTCAGGCGGTCATTCCTGTAGCATGAATAATTTGGTACAGCTGCCTTAATGCCAGGCTTTAGGTGGGTTTCATTGACTAAGCAGGCGTCAATGCCCTCCTCTCTTAGAAAGTCTCTAAATTCTCCCAACTGCCGCCACAGGCCGTTGGCATTCCACGAGCAGATTGAAATGTCTTCAATTCTGGCCATCGTGCAAGTTTTTTGTATCCTTGTGGACAGCCTCAAGCGCTGACTGAACTGCAGCAGAAATTTGCCGCGGAATGTCTTGGATCATGGTGATGACAGCTTGCAGTAATGATTGCACCATACTAAGCATTGAATCGTCATTCTGACTTTCTGTGTTCTGCGGGTGGTTTTTAGATGCGCCCTTGCTTGTTTGGTCCGGTGGTCGTTTTCCACGCCAATCAGTTTTCCTCCTGTCGTTTACAGGAGGTGCGTTACCAGGCGGGAGGTTACATGAGTTGTTTGTATCATTCTGTGTGTCTCCTGCAGGCGGATTGATGGCTATTTCCGCATAGGTGACACTCGTTGAGTCCTTAGTAGCTTGGCTGGCATTTGATACCTTATCTTGTTTCATCTTCTGCCTCTGTTGTTTCCTAATGGCAGCGAGGTACAAGGAGTTATTGGCTTTTTGCCTTTCCTCAAATCTACCGAAGGCAGAACATTTCCTGTAACTTGCTACGTGCTGCCCGCCAAAGTTCACGCACTTAGGTGGAGTATCACCTTTCTTAATACGGCAGTCTTTTGAGGAGTGTTCCCCAGCACACTTCACACACTTGGCAGGCATTGAGCAGTGCCTGGCGACATGCCCTACTCCCTGGCAATTAAAACATTGGGGAGGGCCCCTCTTGCTACGCAGCTTTTCAACTGTAACTCTGAGGGCACAGAGTGCAGTCATTTTGAAAATACCCCTGTTTTCCACGGAGTCGGTGAGTACAACCAGGACCAGTGGGACCTCTTGGTTGGTCTTGGGGGAACGGAGCCTCACCACGGTTCTTGCGGCATAGCCTTGTTCTGCTAGTTCCTCTTTAACTTCTTCTGGTGAGATGCTAAAGGGCATCCCCCTGATGACAACTTTTAGAAACTTTTCCTCCGCTGAGGGAAAGGTGTAGAAGGAAATCTGGTTCAAGGATGCGTATCCTGTGACCGCATTATGTTCAGCTGCTGTCTTTGTCTGGATCTTGTACAGGTCTTTACCTGCTGTTTTGACTGTGAACCCACCACCACATAGGGTCTTCAATTGCTGGTACAGTTTCATGTAGCTGTCCTTATAATTCAGTATCAGTGGTGGAGGCCTGTATGTTTTGACGCTACTGCTTTCTGGTTGTTCCTCTGTTTGAAGAGAGGCAAATTGGTTGCAGGTTGGAACTGCGGGGGCAGTAGTGCTCAGTCTTGCTGCGGGAGCGGTGCGTCGCGGTTCAACAAAGCCATCCGCATCCACTACTCTTTTCGTTCGTGCAGTCTTCATGTAGATGTTCTTCATAGCCTTGCAGGAGGTGGAAGTGGCTCTCTTCTTTCTCCGCCCCTCCTTGTCGTTTGTCACTGCCGTTCTTTTCCTTGATGTGGTAGACTGGTCCGCTGCGGCCATGTCTGCGTCCTCATCTGAAGAAGTATCGCTATACCAGTCCATATTAGATTCAGCGATAGTATTCGCATTGATTTGCTGGTCCAGTCCTTGAGTATCTTGTGAAGCCGATTCGTGGTCCAAGTCCGTAAGCCGGGTCGTCAACGGGGCCGCTGCTGCCGCCGGCAAAGCCGGGTACCCTGGAGCACTCGACCCGCCTGGCACGGCAGTGCGGCGAGAACTTTCCTTGTTGCTCATCTTCGCTCGACGGATGTCAACACGGAACTCTGGCTTAGCCTCCCAGACAGACCTCCTAATATACCTGTCGGCGTGGCGGAAGACCCGCTCTGATTGGCCGGAAGCGGTGGCTTCATACACGGTCCGGCTGCACACCCGTGAAGACTACATTGCTTCAGTACGCCGGGAAAGTCTCCACGCTCACATCAACCATTTGATTAGTTGACGATATTCGACCCAAATATGAGATGTATATGCTGATAACGTGTAATTAAAAGTTAATTTAATTTACAATCAAGATGTGAGAATCTGGAATGTTGTATATTTGGTTTCCATTCCGTAATGGCTGAGGTTAGAGTTTCTAAACCATTTCTTAACTACATCCCACATTGGACGATATATTTTCTGAGTATAGATGGCATATTATTCAAATGAGTTTTATTTGTAGTGCAAAATGCTTCATATTTTCGTTTCATTCATCAACGACTGAAGTAATTGATTCTTAACCGTGCCTACCATCACAGCAATGATCTTTGAAAAGCATCAATTAAAACCATTTCGCGATTTTAATTTCTGATATGCCTCTTCCAAAGCAGATGACGAGAGAACCAAACAATGGATGACACTATAGGATCAATAAAAATAATTATTATAAGTTTGTTTGTAACCACATTGCCCTTTATTGATTTTTGTGAGCAATCATCTCATTATTTTCCTTATAAAGTTTTTAGTGCAATTATACAACTATCTACAATAGGGAATAATAATCCAGAACTGTATCATCCGCTTACTAACTGAAAGTTGAATGAAACTTTGCAGTCTCAACATTAGATAACAAAGATGAGTTCTAATTAATGACGCATATGCACACACATTACAGTTCACAGTCGATACCACTTGTCATCAGTACTGGGTTTTAAGAAACTGTGTCAAACTACTTCTGAGAATGAAATATGCGAGAAGCACAGTTTTAAAAAATAGCGTTAGTTCTGTATTTTTCGAAACAAAATGTTCGCTACCGCCTCCTTAAATAATGTTTGTTGGTCCCGTGTTTTAAGATTCTAGGTGGCCTACTCGGGTGGCGAATTCACTGGTTACGCCGCAGGATATAAAAGGCTGCGACCAGGGCAAGCATGCGATCGCTAGAGGCCGGCTATTACTGCCCTTCCTAATGAGAAGTTAAAGCAGCCGCCTCCAACACCCGGATTTGCATACTTGCGCGAAACAGCGCGCTCTAACGGCTCGCCCCTCCATTCCCTATTCCAACCTTTCCCTGCTTTTTTTTTCTCCCTCATTCTCTTTCGCTGTGAACCTCCCAGTGCGCAATGCAGAGCCAACATATGAATATGTAGCACGCTAGCACAAGCAGACCGTGTCCGACTCTCCGCTCTCTCTCTCGCTCCACGTGCGTGTGTGTGTGTGTTTGTGCAGCCGCGTGGTTCTGTGTAAGTGATATAAGCAGCCGGCAGCCATATTTCTGCATTTTTGCGGATTATCCGGCGGTGTGTAATCCCGTCTTGCGTGAGGGAGGCTGCGGGCCGATCGGACGGGCCCGGGGGCAATTACAGGGGCGTGCGCGCCGCTGATAACGGAGCTTAGCTGACCTGCCTGACGCGAGCCGTCCCCCCGCAGACACAGACACGCGCTAGCCCGCGGCGCAGCGGCGCGCCTGTCCGCCGCCGGCCACGCGACCGGAAACACACGCCCCAGCAGCCCAACACAACACGCGCGCTGCGCTGCGAGGCTCTGCTGCTCTATGCGGTATACTGCAGTTTCCATCCAAAACGCGCAAACAAGCGCCTAGATAAGCTCCCTGCATTAACATCTTATTCCCTTCACTTGTTTCTTTTGTGTTATCCCGTTTTCAACTCATTTGAGAATATTTCCCTCCTATCTCCATCCTGAGCTAAATACTGGATCTTAATATGGCTAGTACAACTCAAGTCCTCACTCATTTGCTCCATATAGTATAAACTTTGTATCCTTCTATTATTCTCATATTCGAAAACTCCATCAACTAAAAATTTAAGTAATCGCACTTAAGTTAAAACATGGTCCACGGTCCTCTCTTATCATTCTAAAAAACTTTTCTTCAATCTTCGTTCTTCATTCATCATTGTTTCAAACGTATTTACGTCTCTAATTTCAAACGAAAATTAGTTGGCGGAGAAACAATATATTAATGTTTTATATCTTTCCACCATAGTTCTTATCTATACTTGTAATAAAACACCAAGCTTGAAAATGTCTGTAGAATGAAAATATTTTTGAAATAATTATTTTAGGCCTCTGTTGAACAGAACGACTCAACCATTTTTACAAAAAATAATTTCGTCTGCTTGTATTTTTCCAGTGAATTGTGCAAAAAAACTGGACGGAATTTCTTGTGGTTACAAAGTTGTATAACTTGTGCTATCAGGGTTTAAAAAAAGATATATTTGATCTTGATGCAATTTAAGGGAACAGAAGACTTAACAAACAACTGTCCACAAATTTAATTGCTCCATATTATTTGTTAGATATTGTTTACAGGCT
This sequence comes from Vandiemenella viatica, assembly GCA_031002005.1. NCBI lineage: Eukaryota > Metazoa > Arthropoda > Insecta > Orthoptera > Morabidae > Vandiemenella > Vandiemenella viatica. The sequence continues at coordinate 309,535,656 of JARYHS010013630.1, read as the reverse complement.
AGCTATGAATGTAAGTTAGTTCTGGAAGAAGAAATTGTTACTAGTATTGGATGTAACAAACTCCAATCTCGCATACTGCCCCAATATTATTATTCAGAATTATCTCATATTTTCAAAAAAAATAAATCATTACACTTCGCCAGCAAAGCTGCAGATAAAATGTAATATTAGAAAATGGCTGATTTACAATTCCTGTACACTGATGTTTATATATGCGTTTAATAATCTTCATCATTAGTCGTTTAACTTATTCCTGTGCATCTAGAATCCATTCTATTTCTCATCATATTCACTATATTCTTGATTATGCATCAACTATAAATATGGAGGCACAATCGTCCATGCGAGTAACTTTCATATAAGATCAGATCAGAGGAGATTTCGCAGAGAGAGAAGACAATTGTATCATAAAACCCATTTTAATACCAAAATCTATCAAACAATAACCCAATCTTATCTGAAATTGATGGAAATGAGATGAAATATGCTTCAATAAACACCAAGGATGATCAAAATGAAGCTAGTGATTACGTGGTAGAAATTCTGATTTCGGAGGCCAGAAGGATTCCTAGTTCGTCTAACTAGACTAACTTGTGAGTGAGAGCTCCGAATATGTTTGCTCGGAGCTTCGACAATATTGTAAAACGGCAAGTAATTTCCATGTAAGTGAAACAGACCACATACACATTGTTTGCTATCGTGTTACCAACACGAAAATCGTGATATTTTCTTTCAAGGTAGACAACCTGTAAACATTGAACACAAAAAATTAATGAGTGTTTGCTATTTACATAAATATATTCTACTCCGACCGCAAAGCATGTAAACTCCACTGAAAGTAACATTCTTTCTATATAGTTCTCTGGTTTGAGCAAATTTTGAAGATCAGTCCTTAACCAAATCAGACCACGTATAACGAAATTACGGATAGCAGCAAGTATTAAGTATTTTCTTTAAATTTTTCTTTGTCTTGCGACAAATTTAGATTACTCTTTTCATCCTACACGCGCTAAAGATATCTTCCAAACCTTACATAAAAGACGTGAACTTTTTTCCAGTGAGTGGTGTTTATCAGAAATAAAAGATAATTTCCACCATTCCAAGCACCAGTTACAGTTTTTTGTTTATTTTATATGTAGTAAGCAGGTACGCATGCAAAACTATTACTGACCAGATTTATTACTCTACTACATTTTTGGTCACTAAATTTTGTTATTGTAACTTTATATACACAGTATATATATAGAAGTATGGCTATTTTAAAACGATCCTGATATATAAATTACACTTATAAGTTACATGTTATTTGTTTTGTGCTTTATAAAGAACTACCGAGGTAAAAAAAAATTGTCAGTAATTTGCGTTTTATACGATGTCTCATGGGTTAATTTGATCAGCGTTACGTCGAAAGTCTTATTATTATTTTGAGCAGTGAATGATTAAATATCTTATGAATTTGTACACATACCCCAAAACACATGTAAGAGACAAATATACCGAGCAAAATATAGCTCTCAGACATTACGGAGTAACATATTCAAGATTCAGAGTCTTTTGTAATAGATTCATTGTATGTTATTTTAAAACTAGCAATTGTACGCAACTTCGTTCGCACGCATTGTTAGGTGCATTCCAGCCTCTTACGATCAATGGCCCTTATAAGACACTGTTGCCACTTGTAAACTCAAACCACATTATACATTTCGACTGCGAGAAGTAACTTACATTTGAATGGATCAACTTGGGACACTTTTATTACAATCATTAGCTTTTAGACGTCACATCAAAATAAAACATACCTTATTCTACTCACAGGAGAACGGGTTTTACATGAGTCGAAAACCAATCCAAATTTGTAAGGTAGTCGCGTTCAGCAAATATGTATATTAAATTAGTTAGGTTTACAACGCAACATGAAAAGGAAACATATCCTATTTTGCTTGTGGTAATACTGGCTACTTTACCCCCGGGAACAAGGGATGTAAATTAATCAAACCCCATCAAAATGCGACGAATAGTTTTTGCGTGCCTGAAGTCCCACGAAAAATTTTCACTAATTTGTAAAACATAATTGGTTTATTTACATCGCTTCAGAATGAAACATACCATATTTTACCTACAGGACCATGGATCCTACATTTGAAAAACCATAAAAACTCGATCAATAGTTTTTGCGTGAATCCCGTTCAAATTAACTTGCAGTCACATAAACAAAAATTTCCTTCTCTCTAGATTATTAACACTGCCCCTCCTCCCAGCAAAAAGTACTTAATAAAATATTTTAAATGTTCCAACTTTCTTCCCCGTTACAGTTTTATTATATACAGATATTTAACACTGAGCGTCATATTTAGCAGCCGCTGTTATTTTCTTAATTTCGTAGAAGCTAGATAAGAAAACTTTGCTTGCTTTTGTATAGAATTGAGAGTCCAGCTTCTTATAAAGTTTCTTGGTAGAAAAACAATGAACACATCTTTCTATACAATTACATAAAACATTACTTTATTAATTTGTATTGAAAGGGTTTAGCACCTACATAGTCGCTCACCTATCACTGATAAATCTTAAGCAAAGACTATTATATGTACAAACAGAGTCTGTAACAATACAAGGTATATAGTGCAAGAGTATACTATAACAATAACTTTCCTTCTGTCTGAAGTAAGAATTATTCAATACAAATAACAGTAGGATGTGAATAGTAAATGATTACACAGTACACACGCCAGATAAAAAAAAAGAAGAGGATATCGAAATCTGATTCCAGAAAAACAGCCTCGAATTTATCTTCAGTCGACATAATTACGTAGAAACTGTTTTCTTCGATGGTGTATATTCCTTGGTAGTATCCACTTCGATCAAAGTGTTTACAGTACATACGAAAATATTCAGACAATTAAGGAATCACGCCTAAGCGAGCTTCAGGTCTGAATGTGACTTCTTAAATTCCATTTTTGTAACAGTATCTGTGAAGGAAATTCTTACTTACTGATTACGTTCCAAGCAGTAATTTTCATAGTGTCCCCTTCAATGGTAATCAAATGGGTAGCAACATATTGACTTGCTAGACTTCTCTGAGAAATCTGTGGAAACAGAAATTTTAAAAGAAAAGTAACTTGGAAAAGCTCAAAATATTCAGTAGGTGGTAGTTTAGTTGTTGGAGCAGAGTAAGGCAAGTAGGGAGCAGGCTGAGTACACCTACACGATGCAATGCGTGATTGCTTCGAGAACATCCGCTAATGGCGCAAGTTGCGGGGCCATTATGTCGCAGAGTGTGCGGCCCCGTGCTAATCTGCGCAGACTATAGTTCTAGGGCAGCTGGCGGATGGAGGAGCAGCAACGTAAGTGATATTGGATTTTCCATATTGCTTCACTTACATGATATATTATTAACCTACTCGTTATGCCATTATCTTTTCTGTAACATCTCCAATTTTAAATTACGTAAAAAGCTAGAGTGTTATTTATTTCTGTCTCGGTAACTGTGTTAATTAGTTTATTTTTAATCTCAAGTTGTGTTCCTAACAGTTTTAAAACATTATGTTTTAGTAATCCTTTCTTATATTTCTCTTTTCTAGGTCCCAGCTATTACGGAATTATTAGGATCGTTCAGTTTTAGGGGGGGAAATTCATATGAATTATCGTTACATCGTTAATTACGCAGTATATATTGTAGCAGGAGGCAGTTCTGCGATCAATCACAATGATACCTAGCATAATTTAAAATTACCTCTCACTAGGGATATGAAATTACTATTAGAGTTTCTGCGAAATAGGGTAAAACTTTTGTGACACCTTTTTGTTTTATCAAATATATTGCCATACGATAACATTTAAAATGTACTCAATTTTGTAGGAAATGACTAAAATTCTTCAAAATTATTGATGAGATTTACTTTTACAAACAGAGAACGATCTTTAATTGTATAATGATTTGATGCTATGTCATACATATTACATCAACATGAAATATCAGGTACCAGGTTGCGTTCAAGAATATTGATCCAATGTGGTTATTGAAACTTCATGAAAATTATGTCTTTCCACACAAAAGAAATTGCTCTCGGCTTTTTAATCAAACATAGCTGAGTTATCTAACGGGAAAGAGACTCTTATCCGCTCACGTTTCCTTGACAGGACCGTTAAAGGGTTGTCTCAACGAGTTGACGATGTACAGTACATAAACAATGTTCAGTTCGTAGTAACAATTATCGTGAGTCGAGATGGCTGCATGGGCGTCGGAGACAGTGGTTTGGCAACTGATCACTTCACTACTCAAAACCCCTTTATATAAGTACATCTGCAAATTGTGAGATCGACTACTTTGAAAAAAAGAGAGTCCAGCATCTCTCAAGCCTTTACGAAACCCTGGTATGGAGTGGGTGCTTACCGTCCTTCGTCATCTTCTGTGCTTGCGTCCTTCCCACCATATTGCTCCAGGCCTCATCTATTCTCCGGCATATCGCGAAATGACAAAAAATTCACAGAAAAATTAGCATTACGTGCTTTCTTTTTTTTTCATTATTATTGGTTCTGCAATAATCTCTCTATCGCAACTGCGCTTCCATTGGATGGATAAATTAGTAAGAAATCGTTCCCACTCAGAAATGATCGTGTGACGAGCATCAGAAGTCCCCGAGGTGTCTGATCTGTTCAAAACATCCCTGGGTTATTTCCAGCCCAGGCGACACTATAATGGAATTAGACTCCACCCTACCAAATAAGTGGAGGTCTATTGTTCGCCCCCTTAAATGCCTATCGGTCACCTGGTGACGGCCTGGCGAGTTTTGCGTCTTGGACTATCCGAGTGAATGTCTCCCCGTTCGGCGTGGGTATAACCGCGAAACTAAATAGAAGCAAATTCTCTAGATCAATTTTGTTCATTGCACGTATATAAGTAATAAATATTGTACGGGATGACCGACTCTGGTAAATCTGCTACAGTATTAACTACAATTGCTGGATATTATCTTTTACTCGTACATGTAACATTTCAAAGCACTATTGCGAATTTAAGAATTAATCCAATAGAATTTGTCTGTTACAATCCCTAGTTTCAATAGTTGGTGATATTAATAAGAATATCTCAGTATTTGACTATTTAGACTGCAGGTATACGAGCGGCGTATAGGGCGTTCATACAGAATACCTTGTCGGGAAGTTACCAGTAGGCAACCACACACAAAAAAGCTGGTAAACAAGCAGTTAATCATTTACATTTAGTTGAAAATGAGGGCTGAGATAGACGTCTTCGAAATGTCACACAAGTGTGACATCTTACCGTGGCTGCAAGTGTGACACTGAAGATGAAACTTCACGATCAATTGTTTCTCGCCGAGGTTTTTTTTAAACTGTAGTGGCTTTCTTATTTTGTAAAAGTTATGTGCTCTCTCCACAAACAACCATAGTAGCCACTCCCATTGCCATCTTCTGTGAACACATACAAAATAGCTGCCGGTTTCAGATAATAACAGTATCCTTCTGTATGCAAACTGAAAAGTAACTATTCTTGCTACTCTAGAAATATACTATTTCTTCAAATTGATTTTATTCATCCCACCAGTTAAATACACTCTTGTTCGTTAAAATGTGCACTGTTAATATCCACACTCCTTCAAAATAATCAGACGTTTAGGATCTTTATTGCCGATTTATTCCCTGCAATACACTGCATTTTAGCTCACCTTTGAAGCCCACATAATACAAATCTGAGCACCAGCAATACTTTTTATGAGTAAATCTAACAAAACGAATGATCGTCTTCGGCAACCCTCGACAGAGGCACTGCCGCAGATATCACACAGCACTAATCATGTATTCTTAGTGTCCTTGGCTTACACAAACTCACTAACTGAAAATTTCCAAAAAAATTCCCAGCAAATTAAATAAAACAAAACTAAAAGAATATATGATTTGCAATCGTATCATGCCCTCATTCTGTTGAAGGCAGTATAAATTAAAATGACAAGAATGAATGTTAACAACAAAAAATACATTTACTGTTTGTACCTAGCTTCAGAAACAGCATGCCTAACAGAGAACCAAACCTTTTTATAATAAAAGCTACATTTTATCCATCCATTTACCTAAAAAGGGGAATACTTCTCTTTTAGGTTGGCTTTCGAGCAATATTCGTCAAGCATACATACAAATCCCAGCGTCAACAATCTGTCGAACGTGCAGTTGGTACACGATCATTTCTCAATACTCCTCGCAGAGTCACCACTACATACATGATACATCACTATTCTCTTATTCTAAGTGTTTAAATAGATCATACATAAACTTAGTAACTGAGAATCTCTGAAATACTGCAAGCAAAATTAGGTAAAACAAGAAATTACTGAAAGATACATACAAATTTTAATCGTATCATACCTCAGTATTATAGGTTTAAGAATTGAATAAAGTAAATTCACTATATAATAAGTCGTGTTCCCAAGGCGAGGCAGTGTGCACGGATCAAGGGAGGGCTATTTTTCGGCGAGCGGAAGCCGCGGGCCTGTTCGTCAAGCCACCCGCTGCGCTGTTGACAATAACAGCAGAGTCAGCCAACCTACGAACATTAGTGACTGGCCACTCGGATATTCCTTTATTCTGTTCCATGGAATGCTGCTCGGAGGCGTGAGTGGAGACTGGGGACTCGTAGACTGAGTGTGGACGGGTTGGCCGTTCTACCGCCATCCTCTGAGTGTCTGAGGTGCGCATCCCGTCGCCGGCAGTGTCGACAGCAGTGCGCGGACACGGTAAAGTGATCCTAACAGTGGGACAGGTTGCAACATACCCTGGCCCGGAAAATATCCCTGATTAGCTAGAGACTTGTTGCAAAGAGCCAACTGAGCTAGCCATCTGCAAAACTAATCACTGGTCAAAGTTGATGTCAGTTAACATGTTTGAATAAATTCAAGTCTTTTGCGAACCCATCTTTTTATGTCTTGTAACCCCTGGGACATGTCATGTACGAGACTCAATATTAATATGTTGATAGAGAAGAGATCAAGTAGTTTTAATTGCTGACGCCATACAATGTGTCTAACAAGTTTTAAGTAGAGCCACCACCAAGAGAGATCATTACAACTACTATGATTTTATGAATATTATGAACAAGTTTGTTGAAACTTATCTCTAACTTGTTTATGATCGGTTTATTGTCAGACATTAATGAGACTGATGCAATGGGTGGACAGAAATCAGTAATAGGGGGCTCGTGAAAATGTTTGGTGTATTAAGAGATGCTAATAGAATACGGATTTCATGTAATCAGATAGTCCAAAGCGTCTTGTGTATTAAAATCTACGCCTCGACTCTTATGATCATAAATGTGAATATATGATATTATGGAATGGTTTGGTTCTGTTCCTAGTGAAGAATCTAGAACTGTACGTATTGTAGTCTCTTCCTGTTGAGTATAAATGCTGTTTCATTCCAGTAATCATAAGGGTTTTTCAATTACTTTGAGATCACAGGATTTAGCTCCCAACAAACTGACATAGTTAAAATTGATTATAAAACGAACGTAACGCGCAAATTTATATCACAAATCTGGGAAATTTTTAGCAGCACATTTAAGGTTATCGTATTAGTCCTCTTTTGCAAAAATTATATCATACAAGAATTGAAACAATTGTCCTTTTATTAAAAACTTAATTAGAGATTGACTTAGTAATTACAGAATTTCATTTTAATAACATGAATATTTTTTACGTGCAAGCTGAACTTAGTAATTAACACCTTCCTGCACCCCTCTCATCATGTTTCCCCGCTGTTGACCAAAGTTCCAAAGATACTCTTCCTCTTTATTTGCCATCTGTCATGCCAAACTATGAAAATCTGAACACTAAACATGCTGCAATAATTAAAAATATACAAATATATTTTAAGAGAAGGCAAGTACGTTGCTACACACACCCTTCTTCTGTCGAACTCATTGGCTAATAGACGTATCATGAAAAGTTAGAAGTCTACTTAAACAGCCTCTGTAAGTGTTTGGATGGAGCCCAGCAGATTTCCACCCCGTCCCCACTCGTAACTTCTGCTGCCATGGACGCGCCAAACGGGGGCCGTCGAAGGCGCTGCCCGTCGGTCGCCATCTGCATAATCTGCTTAGCGGCGGCGCGGCGCGTGGACTCTCACCCACCACTAATGCACTCGCAGCAGTGAGCCAGCTGTCTTCGCCGCTGGAGAACTCAGAGATTCACCCCACAAAATATCAGCGAAAACTTCTTAAACATATACCCCACGAAGCTTAACTGCAAAATACTAAAGTATTTACCGAGCGTGGTTGGTGAACGGTTAAGCTTCTGGCCTCGAATTCGAGAGGATGCGCGTTCGAATACTTGTCCGAGTATTCATGTTTTGGTTTTCCATGACTTCCCCAAATCACTCCAGGCGAATACCGGGATGCTTCTTTCAGAAGGCCATTCCCGAATTCATTCCTGTTCCTTGCTCCAAGTCCTTTCCCGCCTCTAATGACCTCCACGTTGACGAGGCGTAAAGTCGCTAGCATAAATTACCAAAGTATTTATGCAAAATTGCATATGAGCGTACCAAAAATATAATCCCTCCATTCCATTTGATCCACACATTACTGGAATTCGAAAAAATTACCACGTATGAGGTACATTGATAGGCTAAATAATCAATTTTCATTCTCCATCTGTAATGAAGTGCCAGTGTTGATTGCCCTGCAAGGTCAAAAGACTAACATCACAATATTAATTTTGCATGAACATTAGACGAACTCTTTTGGGTTAATATGGGCTGTTCCGAGTACACGATAATCACGTGGGCACTGATCTCTCTCCGCTGTCTCTATGCGTGCAATCAACCAAGTTGATTCACTGATCAAAGACACTTATCAACTATAGAGGTCGGTGATGTTACCTTGTAACATTGGCTTTATACCTCGCTGTTACGACCAGTCAACCCCTATAGCCTGGCAAAAGGAAATTATCTGAACTGTAAGCTGACAGGTGCACATCTCGCCTTGTTGGTCAATAGTAGCTGAAAGTAAAAAAAAAAAAAAAAAAAAAAAAAAAAAAAAAAAAAAAAAAAAAAAAAAAAAAAGATTCTCGCTGCCGCAATGTTAAAATCAACGAATATAATCGCTACGTTCACCTAGTGGCGCCTTATGTGGAATACGTCGGAGAAAGTGGGATTGCCAGCCCTCATGGCAGTGGGTGTGAGGAATGGGAAGTCACTGTTTGTCATATTCAGCAGAGCAAGATGCCTTGTTTGACCTACCCGAAACATAAAAAACAAAAAAGAATTTGAAAAATTAACGTCACCCCTATCTTTCCGATGGTGAAATTACTTTTCTAATTTGATGATCATCTATCAGAACAGCAAACGAGACACCTATGTACAACGACACTAGCATGTATTTCTACAAATATTCAGAAAATTTTTCTTTCAAATGGATAAATTTAATAAGCTGAAAACAGTTGTACCAAAGGCATTGTATACATTAATTATTAAAATGTTTTCTCGAATTAGTGATCTGTTTAAAATGATATATGAGAGAAAAACTGATAAATTGTTGCTACTCTTGTAGATGCTTCTGCATCTAGGTTGTCATTGCCCATCTGTGTGTAATTAAGTGTATTCACCAACCACGAAATAAATTTTCATTTCAAGTAACTAAATTCAATGTAGATTTTTCCTTCGTAATATGAGTTAAACACCAAAAGGTATTCGTGTCTAAAATGGGTCTGAGGAGATACCTATGAACTACGATTTTAAATGATGTATTGAAATTATTTTCTTTACAAAAGCAGGAGTGTTTCATTAAATCAACAAACGTTAATTTTCTCTTATCTATTACTCAGTTTTCATGTAACTTGTGGAAACATATGTGCGTGAAAATATGCGAACATTGATTCTAATTCGAACCAGATACCAAAAATATTTAGATAAGGTTTCGACATTAATGATATTTCATCCTGTGGATTACTGAGTTGACGAAAATCTATCGCATGGGGATATGGTAACATGCGAATAACATTAATTCTTAATAGATTAAGGAGATACTGAAATAGGTGGGGCTGTAGAAATTTGAAAACGGTTATCTCTTACTCCATACCATTGGAAGCATTGTCTATGTGGATTGAAGAATTTCTGTTGTATCAGGCTACGACAATGAATTGACTCTTGTTCTTGGCGCCATTGTTTTTCGTTTTGATTTCAATATACTTGTTACCTATCAGGTGAGGAGTGAGAATGTCATACAATTTATAAAATTCGGTCACACACAGGGAGCCTTGATATCTCATAAAATACATTATCCTACTGATAAACGTAAAATTGAAACTCGTAACCAACTCATTGCAGAAGTATTTGACTAATAACTTATTTGCTGTTCATTCAGTTGAATATTTGTTTACTTATTCGTTCGTAGAGTTTCAGATTGTTATTAAGATAATAGACCTGGGTTACTAAAAACGAAACATATGCAAGAAACCAAGTATATATTAACACCGAGAAAAAAGTTGTGAAAATGCAGCCTCCGTACTGCAAGTTTATCTAACTTAATAGAATGATTGTCCTTTGACAGAGCACATAAACATAAAAGGGCTGCACCTTATGTTCAATAGTGGCAAAACCCCTTTTTCCCCAAGCAAACTTTGCGTAAAACACGATTTCTGTAGAAATTGGTAACGGTAATTGAAAAACGCATGAGCGTACGAAATTGACTTAAAAATTTCACACGAGAATACATTTTTTTTTAAAAAAAAAAGTGAATGTAGTTTTATATTTGCCGTAATTGGCGGTGACATTCTTTGAAATACTCTTACGAACGCCCCACAGGTAGTCGTATCCCAATACACAGACAACTGTAATGATGAATAGATGTCTTATACACGCCTGATGCTCACACAAACACAGAGAAACCCTGAATTACCCTTGACGGCTTGAGCATCCTCAAAATAGACTACAGATGTATACGAAGAAGAATTAGCATTATATTATCTTACGAACCATAACCACGAATGAGATGCAAAGAAATGCGCAAATATCAGGCTGTTTTTTTTTTTTTTTTTTTTTTTTTTTTGTGGGACATATAATACCTTATGCGGGTGTATTATCATTACTATCTCAAAAAAATCTGGTAGAAAACATAGTTACAGGCAGTCTTTTTAATTAAATGTTAGCTATCGGAAACAATCCAATTTCGTCGGTTGGCTGTAACGTCGCACCTATAAAATGAGTTTGACCACCACCGAGCGGGGGAGGGGAAATTCTCACAGTGTGTCTGTTTATTGTGACATTCATAAAACGCTGACTCATCACTGAAGACGATTTCTCACGAAACCCATCCTCGTCTCTTCCGAGAGTTCAAAGTGTCAATCAGTCTTGTCAGTTCTTGTAGAAATTGTAAATGGTAAGGCTTCTGTTTCATACGTTTCCGTAAGATCTTCCTAACTAATACCTCAAATTTGGTACAAAACATATTGCTTTAAGAATTCTACGGTGAAACCCAATGTTGGACATATTTGATCACTTCTGTCGTGCTGCTAAGATGAATCAACATCGTTATAAAGCGCTTGATAATTAAAATGAACTCATGAAGCACAGCAGTAAACTTTCTTAATTGTAACAGCTTGGTTGGCGTTATTACTTTAATTTATCGAAATCTGATATTCCATCTTTTTTAATTTATTTATTTTTTAAAAGTTTACAAAATATTTTCATACTAGGTTAATTTGGTAGACACTGGAAAAACGTATTGTTCGTTTAAGAACTGCATGCAGATAAATTATGTATACAACGCGTTCCTGTGCAGAAAATTAAGTATTCCTTAATAAATGAACGAGAGAGAGATTACACAATTATTACTTTGTGGGGAATTTGCTAAACAGACTCTGTAAATAGGGAGAACATTTTGAGATGTTATTTTTTTTGTCGTTACGTCAGATCACCAATACAAATTACGAGGTGAAGTATATCAATGAAATAATTTTATGTGTGTTGAGAAACTCATAACATTGCCAACATCGATCTATACCTCCGACACACTTCTACAAGAAATGTGGTTGTTGAGTGGAACATTCATTAAGTGAGGACAGGATTGTCGCTAAATAAATCGGACATCGAGTGCAACGCCTGAATCAGCTTATGCCACTCTTCAAACGATAGAGTAACCTCTTACATTTAACTAAAATTAAAAAATAGTCAGTGGTAAAAACTGATTCAATTGGAGGTGAATTCTCCATTGTTAAAGATATTAAGTCACCAGACTTGTCGAAAGAAAAAAAATCAAAACTTCCCCATTGGCGAAGATATTAAGTTACACCGCTTGTCAAAAGATAAAAAAAATCCTTCCTATACGAGCATTGGTCTGGAAGTAGGCCCCCGATATCCAAAGAGTCGTGGAGTGTAGGGTGATTGTAGCTTGTCCAAAGAGAAATACCCCCAGTAGCGGTTACTTTCACCTACTGACAGTGTCCTTAGGATACAGAAACGTTAAACGTTTTTCAGAAGTTAAAGTTTGCGTCTTTCTCCATACTCATATTTCCTTAACGATAAGCTTTCCAAACGTTACGTGAGGTTCACATCATGTTATTAATTAATCGCATGCCCATAATTTTCCACGCCTCATTCTATTATGTACTGTATACCAATATATCAGCAAACAAGCTTTTTTTTTTAGTCAGTTACTTGAATCTTACGTTTAGTAAATTACGCAATGTTCGCATTTAATACAAATTCTACCTTACATTATATGCATATTGTAGTTGCAGTAGAACAGCGGTAATTTTCATATTTTTATTTGGATCAATTTTTTTTAGCACTTATAGTGACAAACTTGTTTGTTTATTAATAATAACTTATTAGTTCAATTGTGTTATTAGATTTGTCTGTTAGCTCAATTTTAAAGTCCACAGTGGGATAGCCAAATTGTGTGGAATTTTTTTTTTTACGAGACTTGACACGAGCTTCACCTATGGAGAAACATTGTTTATATTTATGAACAACACTTCATGCCTTGGCAAAATCGGATAACATGGCAAATTGTAACCAGCAGGTTGTAATGAACATAAGAACTTTTTCAAAAAAGTCGAAAGTGAGGAAAAAGCTGTTCAAAAACTTCCGAAAAAGCTGCTACGATTTTCATTTAATCTCTGTGTGAATTGCTTGCATACATTTGCTCTTGACGCCATAAGCAATTATTTACTTAGCAATTTTTATTCTTCTGCTTATCGGGTTCCGTTTTATTCAACCGTCGCTTGAGCAGATTCAGAAGATCCTCTACTATGTAGTTGTTACGTGCTATATTATTATGATTATAGGAATACTTACGTAAAATGTGACGAAGGAAAAAAGAATCACGGAAGTATTCGGGTAAAGCTATTAAGTGGCCTACTTAAGTTTCTAATATAATAGTGCTGCGAATTTCTCGTTCACTGCTGTACGGTTGAGAGATGATGTTCGAGCCCCACATTACAACACGCAAGGATAAGACGGCTACACTGGTGTTGTAGGCTGTGTAAAGTATAAAACGGTGGACTGCAAATTAAGCTTTAAGCAGCAACAGAAATTGATGAGGTTTTTAACAAGAGATTCAATGATTCTAGAAAAGAAAAAGACTAACACTTATGATGGGACTACCCTTGTTTCTGTAAGCAAAGTTCAACGGTATAAGAATATAATATTCACTTCTATGAAGCTTTGAGTAATACTAAAATTATATTAGACTAAATCATGAAATCTTTCTACATCCCACCACGGGTTAGTGACATAATTACGGAGGTGCTGATAGCAGAAAAATTTCGTAAATTTACTGGAACGGGATGTTAATTTTATCTAGTTATGTGTATCGTCAATGAAACGAAGTAAAGACTTCATCAGAATGAAGTTAACATTTCTCTCAGCTTGTTAGTTCACCCGCCCCAACCAGAGGTACAGGTAAAATTGAGAAACAATAACAAATTTCACCACACAAGTAAGATTCTTTATTTTTATTTTTTTCTCTAAATTATGAATTGGTTTACTTTATTCCAGTGTCCAGAAAGCAAGAACCGATTAATTAAAAAAAAAATTAAAAAATTGTTCAAAATGTCTTTATTGCTGTATATGACTACATACAGTACCATACATTTATACCTAGTCGCCATTTCAATTAAAGCGGTTTGGAGTATCAGTGATTAAGGTCTCTGACTGGATATTGAAAGGTTACCGTCTGGAAAGCCGATCCTGCCTGGGGTTTTCAAACGGCGTTCACCCGACTTCACCTATGGCACAGCTTTCTGTGGGGTGTGAAGTACGACAGAAGTTTCCGTGCTTTGGATTCCATGTAAAGCTGTAGGTCCGCAATACTAGGTAGGATTACTAGGTTGGGTCAGAGTAGCCACCACAAGAGGTGCACTGTGCGGTGACTCGAACACTTTGCCTCTCGGAGGCCAAACCCTTCGCCGATGTCGTGGCCAAAAATACCATACACATTTTCTTCACTTTCATCATATTTATTAAGGCATTTTTAGTATCCTGAAAAACTTCTTTTTTTATTTTCTAGTCGAAGAAAATCACCACCAACCCTTTCAATCATTCCTGCGCAACGCTTTTTGTTTTTTGATCACCCTATACTCTACGTGCCCAAATTTCTCTTTAGGAACTGAAACAAATGATAATTGCTGCGAGCTATGTCAATGGTGGATGTTGTTTATAAAAAATTCAACCAATCCCTTCAATTAATGCAGGTGTGCGGACTGCGGTGTCTTTGTGCATCGCCGACCTAATGACAGAATCCAGTAGTAACTGCGCACGCAGAGTTTCACAGCATGAACCTGCAAATATTCAATATATTTTCCTGCAAATTTCTGCTGAAGAAACATTTTTTGCGTGTCACCCACCGCACTTTATTACCTACAGAACTTTAGATTTTAACTGTCGTTTTAAACTAACGCAGCAAACCGTTAAACTTTTGTAGACCAACATAACTTATACCCCGGTTGTTTCACTAGGCGCTCAGTAACCAACAGAAGGCGGCGTCATTTAAATATCATGACATGCGCGTACTGTATGTGTAAATGGTTTTTAATTTCTGGACACGCCTAGTACAATTATTACTGCAGCAACTACTGAACCAATGCAACGCAACTGAGGGTTTCAGATCTGCTTCGTGCCAGTGTCCATATCGTGTCATTGTTGGAAGTAACTGGCGATCATAAACGTTTTGTAGCGTCTGTTATATTGCCATCCAGGATAACATCAGAACAATAAACTGACGCTCTCTAGGTTAAAGGTCAGACAGAATTAATCTCCAGAACAAGATATATCAGAAGATATTGGAATAGTGAAACAATAACTGAAATATCTTCATTTTATGATGTCACAATGAATAAAAAAATACGTTACCTATTTTGATTTAAAATAAACCACGATGATACAGACTGCACATAGAGATACTGCCAAAAATCAGCGCAGATCTGCAATATCAATACAAGAAATTAATACTCGGTGAAAGTCTGAGAAAAGTCAGAATGAAAATAATATTTCATGAAATTTTGTAGCGTATTTCTCTATTGTTATTTAACTATATTTACCAGAGAACATATCAGTTTTAATGTCCATACAAACTTTAAGAAATAAATAATTCAAGTTTTTGGAGAAAGTACTACATTTCTTCAATTTGTTTAAAGTTCTATTAGAACACAAGCAACAGATTATAATGTATCTAACAACAATTATTTTTAAAAAAAATCGATTTACGAGAAAAT
This sequence comes from Vandiemenella viatica, assembly GCA_031002005.1. NCBI lineage: Eukaryota > Metazoa > Arthropoda > Insecta > Orthoptera > Morabidae > Vandiemenella > Vandiemenella viatica. The sequence goes on along the minus strand of JARYHS010013630.1, from coordinate 309,519,940 downwards.
TTTATCCATGTGTGTAAAACTGCGTAGATAACATCTATATACACAAAAAAAGAAGAAAAAAAACAGAATCTTTTTAAGCCCCTCTCGATAAATTCGGGACGAAGTAGTGTTGGAAAATATCATTTGCCTGAATACTCTCACATTACTCTAATAACATGGTCTCCTTTCAAAACAGGTGTTTGGAGAAATCGATTCATCATAAAGTATATAACATAATGCAATCTAAAGACGGCATGTGCAACAGCTGAAGGTGATTCAGGGAGAGTTCCTCGAGATTTCGAATTCCCTGACGCTTCGGATGCATCAGGGAATTGTTGCAGTCACCTTATTCTCTCTAATATTCGTTGACGATCTTAGTGTCAACGTACTAGAATTAATCTGTTTTCAGATGATGCGAATTGTTATCGCTGAAGCAATATAAATAGGCTTAAATTTTGTCTAAATACTATAAGGAATGGCAAGAGAATTTAAGACAAACACTAAACAAATTTTTCAGTTTAGTTGGCCAAAATATGTGCATATCATTCGACAATAATATGAAATTGTTTACGCTATTACTGTTATTTTTAAGAAAACTGTTAGCTAAGGTATGTTCACAGGGCATATTTTGAGAGGTATAACTAGTGCTCAGACGTCATGGAAGGTTGTGGTGACATTTTAAGTTCATGTTTGGAGAAAAGTAAATGTATTGAGAATGCTAAACGTCTTTTCGTACGATTTGCGATGAGGTTTACAAATCACAGACGATATGTTCATATATTGTGTGAGGAAGGCCTAGAAAAGGAATATAGAACACAGAGGTTAGGTTTACCAAAAAGAAAAAAGCAATTATGTTACCTTACATTCTGACACGAAGAGGCAGACAAAACCATGAAGTGATCATAGTTACATCATAGAATCTATTTTCGCAGTTTTACGAAAAATTGGATGTATTTAAGACGCTGACCAAGTAATTGTAGAAATCCTGATATTAGTCGATGCAAGACTGTTTTCAACGGCATCATACAATTCGCATCCCAGTCATATAAACTGATTTAAAGCCCTGGAATAAGAATATATCATCTGTCCCGTTACCAGAAGAGTTGTCCCTTAAACTATTTTTTTTTTTTTTTTTTTTTTTTTTTTTGTAAACGATGCTTTGACGCACGGTCAACAGTAGATATTGCATAAGTTGAAATGTCCGCAGCCTACATTGCCGGAGGGAAATTTTGTATTTTGTTCGCTGTCGCGACTCCGTGATATTAATGAAACCCACGGTAAAAAGGCTCTATACCACTAGTGCTAATGATGCAGAGATATGTTCAAAGACAATGGCGTCTTTATATAACATTCCTGTCATTAGCAGAAAGTGATTATTAGGTAAGTACGAATGGTATAGGCCAACGGTCGGATTTGCAGGTACACAGGGTCTTGGGCAGACAAGTTCAGCGTCAGATATACAGAGACGTAAAGTCGAAGGACACAAATTAGATAGATTAACAGACAACAGTAATTGTGATTCGAAAGTTTTAAAATTGATAGATCATATTTACGTGAAATAAATACTAAAATCCTCAACTGCAAGAATTCTATGTGTAGGTTGTCGTGGACCTTAGACAGGAGATCCTTCCAAACCATTCCCAGAAAATGAGATACCAATAGTTTCATATTTTGGATGTTTCGTATCTCTTAAAGACTTCATCTCAGACAATGTATGTAATATATATATATCTATACATATAAATTATGGAAAAGGGAAATTACTTGCTATTTTTTTTTTTTTTGCTGTCGTCAGTCTTTAGACTGGTTTGATGCAATCCTCCATCCCTTCCTATCCTGTGCTAACCTCTTCATTTCTACATACCCCTTACAACCCACGTCCTCAATTATCTGCTTCATATATTCTAATCTCTGTCTTCCTCTACAGTTCTTACCTTCCACTGTTCCCTCCACTAACAAATTAACCAATCCAGCATGTCTCAGAATATGACCTACCAGCCTGTCTCTTCTTCCTGTAAGCTTCTTCCATAAACTTCTTTTCTCACCCATCATTTCCAAAACTCATTCATTTCTTACTTTGTCTGTCCACCTAATTTTCAGCATTCTTCTGTAGCACCACATTTCAAATGCTTCAAGTTTCTTTCTTTCCGGTGTTCCTAAAGTCCATGTTTCGCTACCGTAAAGTGCTGTGCTCCACACATAGAGTTTTAAAAAGTTCTTTCTAATTCCTAGATCAATATTTGAAACTAAAAGGTTTCTCTTTTTCATGAAGGCTATTTTTGCTAGTGCTATTCTGCTTTTAACATCATTCCTGCTTCGGCCATCGGTTGTAATTTTGCTTCCCAAGTAACAGAACTCACCCACTTCTCCTATTGCATCTGATCCTATTTTTATATTTAATTTGCTAGTATTGGTATCATTTCTGCTACATTTCATCACTTTTGTCTTACTTTGATTTATATTCAGTCCAAAATCTTCCTTCAGTATTTTGTTCATGCCATTCAATAACTTCTCAATATCCTCTGCCCTCTCTGCTAACAAGACAATGTCATCAGCAAATCGTAGCATACTGATTTTTTCTCCCTGAAAACTTATGCCACATGGAAATTTTTCTTTGACTTTCTTCATTGCTTCTTCTACATACAAGTTGAATATTAACGGGGATAGACTACAACCTTGTCTCACACCCTTTCTAACTGATGCATGTCTCTCGTGATTCTCTACTTTTATTACAGCCACTTGATTCTTATATAGTTTATAGAGTATTCTTCTAACTCGATACTTTAGACCTGACTTCTTTAAAATTTTGAACATCTTGTCCCACCTAACATTATCAAAAGCTTTTTCTAAATCAACAAATGCCATAAAGGTATCTTTGTTTTTCTTGATCCGCCCTTCAAGTATTAATCTTAAAGACAGAATTGCTTCCCTTGTACCGCGATTTTCCTAAACCCAAACTGATCTTCACCTACTATCTCTTCTACTACCCTTTCCATCCTTCTGTATATTATTCTGGTCAGTAATTTTGAAGCATGTGATGTTAGACTAATGGTGCGATAATTCTCACATTTGTCGGCTTGTGCTTTCTTTGGAAGTGTGAAGATGATATTTTTATTAAAATCAGTTGGAATTTCTCCTGTTTCATAACTTTTTGATATCAGCTTGAATAATCTTTCGATTCCTTCCTCTCCTAGGGATTTAAGAAGTTCTGTAGGGATCTCATCAATTCCAACTGCCTTATTTGCTTTCAAGTCATTCAGAACTTTATTAAATTCTGTCCTCAAAACAGGATCTCCTAAGTCATCAATGTCGACATCGCCTTCCATTTCCAATACACTATTGTTCAAGTGTTCCCCAGCATACAGTTTCTCAATGTATTCCTTCCATCTGTTAGCTCTATCTTCTGAGCGTAAAAGAGGTTTCCCATCGGCAGCTTTAATGTTCATACCTCTTTTCTTCATTTCTCCAAAATTCTGTTTGATCTTTCTATATGCAACATCTACTTTTCCTACGACCATTTCCTTTTCTACTTCTTCACACTTTTCTTGTAGCCATTTTTCTTTTGCTATTTTGCATTTCCTATTTATTTGATTTCTTAATTGCCTGTACTGCTCTCTTCTTGCTTCATCCTGAGCATTTTTGTACCTTCTCCTCTGATCCATCAGCTGCAAAATTTCTTCTTTGATCCAAGGTTTTCGGGCAGCTTGTTCCCTAAAGCCTAATGTTTCTTTGCCAGCTTTCATTATTTCGGTCTTTAATGCATTCCATTCGTCCGCGGTTGAGCTCCTTTCACTGTTACTTCTTAAACCTAAGTCTACCATTTCTGCAAATTTTTCTCTTGTGCTAGATTGTTTCAGTTTATTCACTTCCAGTCTGTTCTGCTTATGCTGCTTCCTTATTCGCTTGAATTTCAGCCTGCACTTCATTACTATCAAATTATGGTCCGAGTCTATGTCTGCTCCTGGATACGCTTTACAGTCTAGAACTTGATTCCTGAATCTCTGTTTGACCATGATATAATCTAGCTGATATCTGCCTGTATCCCCAGGACGTTTCCAGGTGTATATTCTTCTTTCATGGTTTTTAAGCAGTGTGTTCGCCACTACTAGCTTATATCTTTCACAAAATTCTAGCAACCTGCTTCCTCGCTCATTTCTTTCTCCTAGACCAAAACTTCCTACAGTATTGCCCTCTTTTCCTTCTCCCACTATTGCATTCCAATCACCCATGATTATTAGATTTTCCTCCCCTTTCACATATTGGATTAATTCATAGATTTCAGCGTATATTTTTTCTATTTCTTCGTCATCTTCCTGTGACGTTGGCATATATACTTGTACTAATGTGGTTGGGACTGGCTTAGTTTCTAACCTCATCAAAATAATCCTGTCACTTAACTGTTCATAATAACTCACCCGTTTCCCTACTTTCTTGTTCATTACAAATCCTACACCAGTGACTCCATTGACAGCTTGTGTACTAATTATCCTGTGTTCCCCAGACCAGAAATCCTGTGCGTCCTTCCATTTAATCTCACTAATCCCAACAACATCTAACCTAAGTTGTTCCATCTCCCTTTTTAAGTTTTCTAACCTACCTGCCCTATTCAGACTTCTAACATTCCACGCTCCGACTCGTAGAATGTTTCTATCCATTCTGATGACTCCTCCCTGAGCAGTCCCCACCCGGAGATCCGATTGGGGGACTATTTTACCTCCGGAATATTTTATCCAGGAAGAAGCCATCATGATATATGTAATTTCAGAGGATTACATGTCCTCGGGATACCCTTTGGGTCTTTAATGCAGTGGTTTCCCGTTGCCTTCTGCATCCCCATGCCGTTGATCATTTCTGATTCATCCGCCTTTAGGGGCCGTTTCCAACTCCAAGGGCAAGAGGGTGCCCTGAACCGCTCCCCGCTCTTCCGCCCTCCTATCGGAGGCCGTTGGCAAGCAGTGGGTGACTCCTTATACCGGGAATCTTTCAGTCACCAGAGCCTCGTCCGTGCAAACAGGGTGCACTACGTGAAGGAGAGGTTGACATCTGGTTGGAAAAGACTAGTATAGTCTCTCCCAAACCCTTACACCCCTACTTGCTATTAAACATCATTAAAAATTGAAGTGATTGTTCGTCGAGGAGTGAGAGAATTCTTTAGGTTCAACATTTTTCTTCGATTTTTTAAATAATTTATGTGACTAGGTTTACAAATGTGTTATACCGTTTAAAATTGTAGTCTATCTTAGTCTTGCTTTATTATTTGTACCACTACCTTTCGGAGTTAATTAGGCCACTGAAGATTAGATAGTGTTTGAAAATACAATGTCACAAAGGTAATCTCTTATCTGTCTGAAAACTGAAGTGGGAGATATGATGGAAAGAGTCCTTTATTCAATTATTGTTTACCATTTTTTTTTGTGGGAGACGTTCGGAAGTGTTTTAAAATTGCACCAAGTCTCATGTACTCCTAACATTCATTATTAATTTACCATACTGAAATATGAAAATAATAGATTACGATAACCAATGCCTGGAAGATGCTTTATTCCACGATTTTCACTACCGGGATTTGTAATGGATGTCATTGGTGTCAACATGTCTTTGGTTAGTTTATCGTATTACGTGAAACTGCGACCGACTTTCAGTGACACGAGAGCCCGACGACTGCACACGGCTTGTTTTAGTTTCCGGCGCAAGATAGGAGAATAACAACCATAACGTAATACGTATCATCCTTTGCTGAAATTGCTTTTTTACTTCGTAAATAGGTACATTACTTGGAAAGACAGAATAATCATACGTGGATTACTTTGCACATACGAGTAACCATTGCCAGGTCATCAGCATATGAAACATGACGGGACGTAGTCAAACGGATATCTGCTATGTAAAGATTGAACAATAAAGGGGAGAGCACAGATACTTGAGGCAACCAACCAACTGCTGTGGACATTTAATTTACTGTGCTTATAATCCATCAAAACCTGAATCACCCTGTTCGGTAGCATGTTGTATATGAACTCCGATATTACCTTACAACATGTAAACTTGATGAACTTGCGCATTAGATATTTCCTCCAAACTATATCATATTCAGCTGGTAGGTCTATAAAGACTGCTCAACTGATCGGTTTTCTTCCAAAATCTGCTTCTACGAGTATATCGTATGTTAAAGCAAGAACTTGATCCTCACAGCTGTGGTTTAGTCTAAAACCTGGTTGTTCAACTGGAGGGATGTTTAAGATTTGAGGGCTACCTAGCGATGAAAGCGGTAATTGGTTGATATCGGTAGTAACATATCAACAAACATCTCCCAGTTGTCGAGACGTATTTTAAATTTCTTCTGTATCACAAAGGTTAATGGTTTTATCACAGTTTCTTTCTCTCTCAGGAACAGAAATACCATCGAAATGAAATATGAACTTTGTCTAGATACCTCAACTTTTAGGAAGAATTTTTTTGTAATCGTTAGTTCCATTACCGTGCAGCATGCCTAAACTTCGAACTTGATTTGACTCTATGGTTTCGCTTTGAAAATTTTAAAGACTTTCCGTTCAGTATGACGCTGAAAAATGCATGGTGGGTGAGCGGTAACGTTCTGGCCTCGCATTCGGGAGGACGCGGGTTCGAAAACCCGTCGGAGAATTCAAATTTGGGTTTTCCATGGTTTCCCAGATCTCTCCAGGCGAATGCCGGGATGCTTTCTTCAAAAGGCCATGGATTAATTCCTTCCAGTTCCTTTTACCCGCTATAGCGATTTTTTAGGGTAAGGGGAGTCAGGGATTGGAATAAGTTACCAAAGGAAATGATTAATAATTTTCCAAAGATGTTGAAAAAAAATTAAAGTTGAACTTTGTATAGATCAAATATAGGTGGATGCGGGAAAGGGGGGAAAGGTGTGTAGGGAAATTTCCACCGGAGCGTGCACTCCATTTGTGACATATATGCCACATATGGCCAACCGACCCCGTCCCCTATTAATTCCGAAAATTTTTATTTTAATGGTTGTTATATCTATTTCACTTTTTTAAGTCTCCAATATTATTGCCTTCACTTTAATCAAAAAGCTTTGCTTGGGTTACTGGGGGAACTGATTGTCGTTGTACGGCAAGAAGGAGCTAGCCAACTAGCTGTCGCACAGTTATCGCATAGTTATCAAATAGTTGGCGTCGAGAGAATACGAGGCAAAAAATAGTATGACTTGATACGTATGGAGGCTAACGCTGCACGTCTCTTCTGGTATGAATGAACAGAATGAGAGTTTGGCAGAAGATTTGAAGATGTAGTTATTTTTAAAAAATCATTGTGAAGATTTTATTGTTTTTGTTTGATTGCAAGAAGTTGCAAAATAAATGGAATTAAGTGTATCTACGCATTATCGTTTGTAACAATAGTACCCGTCATGAAAGAAAAAAAGTAATTAGGTTTGTTTGCAGAAGCAGTCAGACTGTGTATGGCTACAACTGCCAGAATTAATTAAGCAGGTGGATTGCACATCGCAGTTGCAGTTTAATTAAATTCTAGATGCTTTTAACAATTTAGGGACAAAGTTTTCACACCAGACCAAGCTTAATATACTTTGCCAGTGTATAGTTGCTATTTATCATGGAAGCGCTACTGGTATAACAACCAGAGGAATGGCAAAGACCAGCTCCTTGACGGAAAACCTCAATTCACTATTATTTCGTCTGATGATCAGCATTAGTGTATCTGTTTTAAGTTTCAGTAGTGAGAAATTTTTCATTATTCTTAAGTTTTCCAGCAGGATTGGAATAAATTCGTGATAAGTAGTTTCTGTTCTAAATGGCAGGACAGATACCAAACTTCTCTCCATTTTGTGTGGGATGAGGGGATGCGACACCACTAACAGTGAGTGGTATGTCGGATGGGGAAATTAAAAGTTTGTCAAATTTAATCTCTATCGGAACAATACGCCAGAAAATGTCGATGCTTGGCTTCACTAATTCCGTCTTTCATCTCGCATCAACAAAACAAACATCAAAGTACTCCAAAGCACACACGTCATCACAGTCATCCATATTTTTTTTTTTTTAAAAAAAAACTTCACAACACTATTGAAACCAGGGAACACTACTATAGATAACACATGAAGATACATATTTTGTTGTTTTTGTTTGTAAGAACTTGATATGTTAGCCAGACAAAGCAACATCTACGACTCAAGTAACGGACGAAGTGGGCACCGAGCGTGGTGGTTGAACGGTTAACGTTCTGGCTTCGCATTCACGAGGACGCGGGTTCGAATCCCCGTCCGGGCATCCAGATTTGGGTTTTCCATGGTTTCCCCATATCACTCAAGGCGAATGCCGGGACGCTTCCTTCAAAAAGGCCATGGCCGAATTCCTTCCCGTTCCTTGGCCCAGTCTCATTCCACCACTAAGGCCCGTCTCGAATCACCTTGACATAGACGAGGCATAAAATAAATTACCAGCAGTAATACTTATTATTGACTGGTACAAATCCAATTGTCAGCTAACAATTATTACAGTACTTAGGAAACGTCACCATAGTTTGAAATTTTATTATTCTTTCGAACACTATACTTCACCGTGCTGAATAGAATTATAACTACACTGGCTACTATGCACATTGGTCTATGGAGTTACATAAAACTATTGGCTAGGCTGTTTGATTTATGGACTCTGTCTCTAGAATTTCTTTTTCTAGATACTAGATCATCCAGTTTCTACTTGTATTCGAGAGTGAAGATCACAAGCAGAAAATTACTTTTTATTTCTCGATGCAGTGAGTATATTCGTAACGACGTGTAAAACAAACGTTTTTATATTCTGCACCTCCGACATCATAGAGAAAATATAAGCGCGAACTACTGCTATAAAATTTCCATTTATCATTACATTTTGGTGATGTTATCGGTAAGAAACGAAATTAAGCCACGGGTTATTGAATACAAGAAACCAAACTTTTTCTAAGGTTATACAATTAGGTGTTAGACCCTCAGGTATAGTTTTCAAGAAAGAAGTCTAATAATTGTAATAATCGGAAATTAGTTTCAGTTTCATAATATCGGATAGTTTATATACTGATACTTGAATATGATTTTAACCATATTGTTCGGGCGTTTTGTTTTTACATATTTTTTTTCTTTTATAACTTTCCTAGAATACATAAATGGGGCGGCCTTGATTAAAAAAAATAAAAAATGAGATATCTTGGAAACTAGTATTCGATAACTGAATTCAGTATTTGCTTTTCGTAAAATTTTCTGTTTACATGTTTATTTCAGTTTTTCGTTTTATAGTGAAACCAGAGTTATTCCTTGTGAAATTTACATATTTTTTGCGTTGGTATCTAAGACAGGCGAGCGAGAAAAATTAAGCAACATTAAGAGAGCCAAGACCGGCAAAGGAGAACATGAATCAGCGATTCAGCAGTTGCGAAGCTGGCACTATGAGGGCATATCGTACGGTGATGATATGGTTTGCCCTCTCTAGACAGCTGGAGAGGTGTGGAGTAAACCTTCAGCACAGCTAGCTCGGGGTCTGATTGTCGCATTGTATTAATCAGCACTGAAGCAGCCGGGAGTCAACGCGAGAAGCTACAGGGCTCCACCTCGGAACGGAGCCATTGCACCCATAAGAGATGTTAGACGGCAAACCAGCAGGTAGGCTCTACTGAGAAAAGGGTTGCATGTGGAGATGGATCGGGTTAGTTAGTCAGTACTGCAGAAGTTTCAAAGTATCGCCATAGCGCAATAGTCTTGCCGTTTTGCGTTAGAGGTACCCAAGTTGCAAACCTAATTCCATAATGTTGGTGGTGGTTCCATATATGTGTACATATATGTGCAGTTATTGGTATTAATTCCTTCAGATACCTTCTGTAAATAAACATGTAAATATTCAGCAATTATTATCCCCGATTTTCTCGTAATAATCCTATCACAATACTCATATCTGAGCAATTGTCCACTTTTATGCTCGGCGCTTATCCGTGTGCCCCAATTGGCGATCTGTCCTTGTCTAACCTCTCGGCCGGACAGAGCGACCTCGACGTTCACCACAGGGAAGGTGGAAGGGGGGGGGGGGGAGAGGGCAGCCGAGCCACTACATTTTACTGAAAAAAATAAAATATCAATAATAACGTACCGTCCAAGAAGTCAATTAGTCTTTTCTGTGCTTATTAATGGAGTTTGCGGATACTACAAACATTAATATAATTCTCAGACTACAGAAATATTTTATTTAGTAAGAGTCCTTATTTGATTTTTGTCTTTTATCGCAAGAGACTGAACTGAATTTAGCTTAACTTGAAAATTCATATGAACGCATAGGCGCTTTTTTATGTATAAAGGCATCCGGTGGTTATTTACTGTTTTTGTTGCAAAATTTTACTGCAAGCGTGCATATAAATATGCAACGCTGCGATGGAATTAGACATAGAAAGAAAGAAAGGAAGGAAAAAAAAAACTTCTGTGGATTTTTAGTGTTTATTTGTTTCTATGCGTTTTGTGAAGTTTTTCGTGTTATTCGTTGGAGGAACCATGCCATTCTCATTGAATTTATAAAGTAAACGTTGTCCAAGCTATTCTCATAATCAAATGAAATTGTTAAAACGTTTAAGCACTGTTCGATAGATAGCACCTAGCGTTAGTCAATATTTTGTGATTGTATCTGAGAATATCTTTGACAAATTTATATGATAATCATTGTTACAATCAATTTTCGTTAATAACTAGCTTCTAAGCCCGTAGAAGCGGACGGGCGACGTAGATTTATGGTAAATAACTATATATATCCTAAAATACTGGTGCATGCACCAGAGTATGAAAATGTTAATAACTAGATCCTAATCTCGTCAATAATGACAGGATAGTCGAAAATTTCTGGTTCATAACTTAAATATATCTTTTTTTTAAAATAAAAGTTTAATTAACTGATTCCCTATGTTGTAAAGACGAATAATAATATTTCGGTAAACGAAAGCCTTCATCATACATGGCTACTGTATCGCTGGATAAAAGTGATTCCATTTTAATTTTGTTACTATAAAAGCGGTCAGAGAACATAATGACACCATCTACACAGAGCGAATATAAACAAGCAGCAGCCCTGATGATTCCGCTGTGAGAGCCCTGAAGAGCTGGCCGTGGCGCGCTGAGTTCTCGACTGCGGCGTGGTGTGTCCAGTGCAGCCGCAGGACAGCCGCTTCATCGATAATGCAGCGCGCCCATCAATTATTCGCGGTGTTTCTAAGTGGCGCGGCCGCACGCTGTGATACGACTTGTTGCAGTTTACACCGGACTGGCCGCGCGCAGCAGGTAAACGGAGGGCGCCCGCGGGACACACCGTCGACCAAGGCGCGCGGGCGAAGTTTGCGAGTTCCGTAACTTCCGCTAGAAACAGTACAGCTACAACCCACTGCGCATGTGGTCCACGGTTGTTTTCCCTCCGTTCGAACTGCCAGGAAACGTAGGACAAAACAAACACCAAGAGACACAAAATGTTCTGAAAACAACTGCACTCCAATTATAACCTCTTGTTTCAACGACGCTAAATACTCGAGGTTATACTTAAAAAAATAAAAAACAGATAGAATTTCTGCTATTTGACACAGATGCCTCTATCGTATTATGATTAGGCATAGTACTCCAATTATTAGCGATATAGGTGTGAATAGCTAGTTGTATTTCAAAGTGTTAATGTTTTAATTTTTTTTCGAATTGTTACATTCTGTTTATCCAAAACAATAAAAGTTAATCCGATCAGTCTAAAGGTATGTAGAAGAAATTAAAACTTCAACTACATTCCAAGTAAATAAAAAAGACGGCCATGCACGAAATGAACAGCATTCATGACATACAGTAGATTGCAAACGAGGACCATTATATATAGTTGAAACATAATATAATCAGTTGTTATTCTAAATAATTCCACTGAAATTTTCATTATTGGGATTATATCTTCCGACATCTTTCTCCTGCCGACACTGCTTATAGCATGTGATACAGTTTTGTTCACATTTTTCTAAAGCAGTTTTTCGATCGTAAAAAATTTAAAAGGAATAAATAAAAAAGACAATAAAGTAAATCGTTAACAGCGTTAGTAAGAGAAATTTCTTCATTTAAGGAATGATTGTAGTATCAAACATTTATCAAAGATTCGATTTACTTGATCTGTTTCTGTAAAATTATGAACTGTAAGAGAAGCAAACTCTGACATTCTGAAAACAACAAAAAATAGCTGTAGTGACTCGTTGAAATCAACTCGATCTAGTGTCTTAAAATGACTGGAGAAACACGAATGTAAAAATAATCTCTTATCAAGTGAAGCAGTACTATAATGTATCACATCTTTGTAAATACAACATTGCTTATACATTCATTTAATGTAAAATGAACCTGGATAACCATGGAGCGAGTGAAGTGAAGCGGGTAATTCATGATGCAGTTGGAAGGAACACGGGATGATTGTAGATGGAATATCCAATTAAAGCATTAAACAAAATGATAGTAAAAACACGTTTACAATTAGGTCATCTGCGTAAAACCGTTAAAATGTTAATTTCTGTAAACTGAATTCATAAACCGACAATTGTACGTATTACAGAGACATATATTTACGGCGTCCTGTAACATTTACAATGGCCGAAGACGTGGCAGAGAAGTTCTTGCTGAGCGAAACAAGAGTCAGTACCAGCGGTCAGGTTGGATGCCTGTTGGCTCTACAGCGTTTCAAAACGTTCTTTCGCCGTCATACATATAATAGCACATCTTATACGGCCCGTTGCAGTTTCCTTGAGAGTAAAATGGCATATAGCCTTTATCAGCTCAACCAATTATTGCTGCAATTACTAACAAAGAGTAGTGATAAATCGTGGTACATCAGAATTACTTGTGTATTCTCCTTTACAGTTGCCGATTTGGATGTTCTTGAACTAAGTACGTCCCAAATGAATTAAAAAGAAAATGTGGTTCTGGTGGCTGGTGGAAATAATTGCCTACAGAATAAAATGTTTCCACTGGTGGGAAACGCGTGACTAGCTGCTAACGCACGGGCCTGGCATTCAGTAGGACTCCGGATCGAACCTCGACTTTCCCAAACTACTTAAGTCGAATATACGAACGTTTTCTTCAAAATGTGATGTTAAATTCCTTTCCTTTCCTTGCCTACATTCTAGTGAAATCGGTACCACGCTGTTTTATGATCAAATCAAAAAAGGGAAAAATACAAAAAAATTATTGAAATAAAATTTTACGGCAATAACTGCTATTTATCCATCAGAAATATAATTTACTTGTTTTCTTCTAAAGTATTCCATACCCTGTAATAAAATTTGTAACAGTATACTTCTTTACAACGCTACAGACATTTTATTAAGTTATTTTAGACAGAAAAATTACATACGACAGTACAATGGCAGCTTGAAAACAAAATATATTAATAATTATTTAAATTAGTTAAGTTATTCAATTCCATGAAAGATGTAATTAAAAATTAATATGAATTGTTACACAGACTTCTTATAGTGCTAACAGATGCCTCTGGGTCATTTACTAATAATTCTTAATTTGTAACATAAGCTAAGACAGAAAATCTTGTATGAATGCTGCCATTTGCAGGCCAACATTATGATGATCGATAAAAAAATCAAGTTGAGCAATAACAACAGAAAAGAGTTAGAACTCATACCTCTCATAAAATCAACATATCCTTGACATTCTACTTTGATGATAATTTTAATGAGTCCACTACGAAAACACTAAATAATACAATTTAACATTGAAAATACATTTCTGGAGTATTCGGAATTAGATTTCCATCTTGTTCAGTTGTGAAGAGCGAGGATCCGGTGACGTATTTTTGCCGGTGCTTCTCGTTCGCGGTGGATCCTCTCCGCTCGATGTTATCGGCGGACGAGCAGCATTAAGTCTGTACGAGTCTGGTGGAGCTCCGGACTGTCAGTCAGTCGGCCGACGGCAAAAACGCGTCCGCCTCTGCCGCTCGCCAGTTTTTGCCTCTGCGCTGCCGAGGAAGTTCTGTGCGGCAGGCAGGCGGGCGGGTTGCTATGCGGCCGCTGATGGACGACCCCTGGGAGTCCGCTGCCAGCGCAACGGCCGATTCATCAGAAGGACAAACGACGACCGCTACTCCGCTAACGAAGGCTAACCAACACGCACGGAATTTACGCGCGGCTATAACTATTGGCCTGCGCACAATTTTGCCGTTCCCGATGGCCCGACTTTTTTTTTTTTTCCTGTGGTTACGTGGTTTGTTCCGCAGCAGTAATTGCTGCAAGGCACCTGCCCACTGTTGCGATGTCCTGGCGAAAGTAATCAGAACAGCTGCAAAATGACTGCCAACGCATCTTCTAGACTACTCACTGTTCTACATATTCGTTTACAATCTACAATTCACAAAATTGTGGGTGGGAAAGGGTGCTTTGCACCAGAAATAATTTTATGCATTCCAATAACGAATAGCACGATGGAAGAAGGACTTCATTCGTAAAATTCGTACGATGCCCAATTTTTTTAATCCATGTCTTCTGTGATTATGAGTCAAAGAAGTATGTCGTAAATGAGATATGTTAGTCGCATGTTTACCAATAAATCCAATCGAAAATTACGTCGTCTGTCTGCCGGAGAATCCCAGACAAATCTATGTATCAATTCTGTGACGCTTTCCTAATGACTTTTGGAAGCAGTCACGAATAGAACGGGTTTTACCTGTGCATTCTCTATACTATCAATCAATACCTTGCGACACGCATCTCAATATGCACAACGATAAACTGGATGGGGACGCACGAGGGTTTTGATCGCTTGCCTCGTACAGTTAACCAAAATTCACACTTGCAGCAGGTGCCAACAATCAGAGCCGTGTATCCAGTTTGAATCAAACGGATTGGGCGAAGGAGAGTAGAAAGAGATTTCTTCGAGGAAATGAGAGTTTCGAAGGTTTTAAATATTTATTTCAACTAAGGAATTATATCTGCAACGTCACCAATCGTACACGGATCAACTCTCCCGTTATGCATCCAGTAAATACTCAACAGTTCAACATGAAAAGCTGAATATTCTCGTTAATTTCGACTTCCTCTCCCATGATTCAATTATTTGGCGACGTGACACTTCAAACCTTCAAAAAGACTAATGAAGGATAACCATGTTATTTATTTATTAAACTTGGCGAAGAAAGCTGAAAATAATCAAATTATCCTTCGGACTGATACAATGTTGTAAGCTTCTTCACGTACAATAACGATGTACATAATAAGAACGCATTTTCACGGGGTTCTAGAAAATACGAAAGGCAGTGTGAATGTCGAGAGAAGTCAGGTTTAGGTGTTAATCTTGCCAACTAAAGTTCCTATCCGATCATACTCGTTACTACAACGCCCTGCTCCTATACGAAGTGCCAGAATGGTGCAGCCATTTTTACTGAACAGTTATGAAAAGAAGTGACCGCATTCAAGTAATACCGCACCTGAGAACGATCCTGAAGGGACTTTTCGAATCACCTCATGGGGTGAGTAAGGATCACTTTCCAACCAATACTCATTTTAATGGGAATTAAATACGAAGTTTGTTGGAGAGAAACAGAGGTCACGAGGCTGATATCTTCCATCAACCAACCATAACTGTTGTTACGCGTTGAGTGTGGTGCTTTCATAACAACAGCACCCTGATAGCTCGGGTTTCGTCCAATAGATTTGGAAGCTCCGAAGCGAGGACCATAACTTTAACTCTGGACGGAAAATTGTAGTAGTAAATATGGTGATGACCAGCGGTAGCAGGAACAGTGATCCGACAAAGGAAACTTAATATGAGTTAGCAGAGGAGTTGTCAAGTCGTACGGTTCAGGAAATCCGGAATAAAGAGCTTCCGATGGGCCGAGGGAGGAAACATATACTTTCAGGAGGTCTCTCCCGAAGGAGGGTAGTTACACTGAGGAAGTTATTCCTCGACACGCGGTTCCGTCTACTGCAGCAATATGAAGCAAGTCTTATTAAACATGGCGCCTGTCCTTCCTTGCATTTCCTGAATATGACAATTAATGGAAGTAACCGGTAAAATTTGTATATATATATATATATATATATCATTATTACAGTACGTTGTAGTAACTATTGATAGGTTAATCTAATTGCCAAAACAGTAAAATAACTAATACTCATTTAATATCACCGTTAATATAGAAAAATAACCAATATTCATTTCACTGTGATTAATTTCATCTATTAATCTAAGGTGACATTCTATACAAAATTAAAGTTTTAAATCAAATTTTAACTGTACGGAAATCTTGTGATACATTCAATATGGGCCCAGAATAGACATTATGAGCTGTAGTATGCATTAATGGGATACAATAAATAATAAATATCCGCGTACAGAGCACGAGGTTAATCCTTTCAGGGGCTCCAACTCAAAAAAAGAATATATACCATATATTAACAATTTAAACTTCAAATCAACGTCGATAAAACTTATTTAAATTACCTAGAAAAATATTAAATGAATTATTCCATTCTTC
Source organism: Vandiemenella viatica (assembly GCA_031002005.1). NCBI lineage: Eukaryota > Metazoa > Arthropoda > Insecta > Orthoptera > Morabidae > Vandiemenella > Vandiemenella viatica. Next base: position 309,503,447 of record JARYHS010013630.1, on the reverse strand, counting down.
TTGTTTTTCTTGCCTGTCCCTACCGGTACACAGTAAATTATTAAAGATTCAGCCAGGAATGAAACCGCACAATGTTTGGAATAAGTTGTTCTATCATTAGGCCTTCAATAACCAGAAGGAACAGGTTAGAGGAAGGGTTACCCTTTTTTGAAGTTAGGGAGAAATATAAAAATAACGAATAGATACCTTGGGAAATAAGTGGGATGTAGCAAGCGTAGGGCATAAGAGGTGCTGGCAAAAGTACTAAAAAGAGATTCATTAATTTTCTTCAATATTTTCTGAAACTATTTAGCAAATATTATGTGAAAAAAGGCATAAAGTGAAAAAGGCTTGAAATATCAACAAAGTTCCATAATTTAGAGTATATTAGCCAAAGTCGTAAAAGAAACAAAACTATAAAATAACTCCATTTGATTCAGATGACACGACGTTTGCCACACCGAAGGAAGCACTGGACGTTGCAGAAATGAGGGATGACATCACGTTGTATATCGTTTAACTACAGTTTGTTTTAGGTATACGAAACACAGTTGATACAGAGCGTGGTGGGTGAGAGGCAAGGCTCGCATTCGGGAGGATGTAGCTTCTAATCTCCCATCCAGCCATCCAAATTTCTGTTTTCCATGTTTCCCGAATCTCTCCAGGAGAATACCGGGGTAGTTCCATCAAAAGGCATTAGCCGCATTCCTTCCCTGCATTGCTTTCCCGCCAGTAAAGAACTCGGCGCCGACAAGGCGTAAAGTTATTATAAAAAACAAGACATCTGATCACTGTCGAATACTGCAGATGGTTCTGAAGCAATACTAAAGACAACACATAATCCGTTTTTGAGTTTACTGACACATTTTTACGATTGATTAGTTTAAAATATTATTTCCTAATTTATGCCAACGGAAATAGTTGGTTGTATTTCATTTTAACATTTTGAGCGTTTTGTTTTCGTTATATACCACGTCTTACATTTCCACCATGAACAACTCCAGAGACGGCAGACATAACACAGACAGTGATACGTTATACCGATATCTGATGAAGCTAACTTCTACGACGTGTGGCCACAACCAAATTTCCACTAATCTCCGAAACTTTGTATGCTCAATCGTAATCTGTCTCCTGTTGAGTACTTGTTACAGTCACACCAACTAGCTGACTCTCCTGAAAGCAGCAATGTATCGTAATATGTATTGAGGCCTGTTTCTTCTTATTCCTCCATAGTTCAATTATGGTCGTGTAACGGTGAGTGAGTAACAGTCTGTCTCTAAGAAAGCTACCAAAAATCATTATTTTACTTATGTGTAGTCAACGTCGAGGTCATTGGAGACGGGAATGAACGGGAAGGAATTCGGCCATGGCGTTCCGAAGGAACCATAGCACCATTATTTGGGGAACTATGCAAAAATCAAATCTCCATCACCACCGAGCGTGGTGGGTGAGTGAGTGACACTCTGGCCTCGCATTCGGGAAGACGCAGGTTCGAATCCGGGTCCGGGCATCCAGATTTGGGTTTTCCATAGTTTCCTCAAATCACTCAAGGCGAATGCCGGGATGCTTCCTCCAGAAAGGCCATGGCCGAATTCCTTCCCGTTCCTTGTTACCAGTCCCATCCCGCCTCTAATGACCTCGACGTCGACCAGGCGTAAAGCCCTAAAGGAAAAAAAACTTGATCGCGGGACGGGAATTCGAACCCACGTACTCCCGAATACGAGGCCTGACCGTTACCGCTCACACGCCACACTCGGTGCAAAAATCAGCTTGTCATCGTTGTGCTTGTATGAAAGTTACATACTGTTGTGTCAGTTAGTGAGGTTGCCTTTTGGAAGAGTAAAACTGATTAGGGGTGGGCGGCGTCAGGTGCCCGCAGCGCGTGGGGAGAGCCAGCCCATCGAACGCCGGCCAAGTGTCATTAGCGCCGTCTAAAATATTGAAGCGGGCTGCTAGCTGGCTCGCTGCCGCTCCGCTCCGCTCTTAGCGTAATGACGCCGGGGCCGGCCGCCCGCACCTTGTCGCCTCGTTACCACAGCCGCACACGCCGTCTCACCTCATTAGCCTCCAGTCTGTCTCACAGACGGCGATCTTATTTAACCACTTATAATCTTTACCTGCGTCAACAAACAGCACCAACGAGTCTATACTAACATCATAATGCGAATGTAACTTTGTCTATTTCTCACGTTTTTACAATTAAAAGGCTTGATGCAATTTTACAAGGAAAACTATGTACCATTAGGAAGGACACAGAACACATTTTTGAGAACAATAACATATATTGCCCGCCTCCCATATAGGCCTATCAGCTGGGAGGAATATTTTTTTTGTACTTATCGTTTTACGCATAGTCGACGTCGTGATCATTAGAGGTGGGATGGGACTGGCGACAAGCCACGAGAAGGAATTAGGTCATGGTATTTTGAAGGAATCATCCCGGTATTTTCCTGGAGTGATTTGGGGTAACCATTCAAAACCCAAATCAGACGGCGATTCGAACCGGCGTCCTCCCGATTGCGAGGCCAGAACGTTAACTGTTACCTACCACGCTCGGTGTGAGGAATAAAACACGAGATATAAAACCAGTTGGGGTGCACCGTAATAAAAGCTGTGATCATGACTAGATGGCAAAAGGTGATGATTTGTGGATTCCTGGAATGTCAGTATTTCCGACAGACCAACCGTTCCCAGCTTAAAAATCTAGAGGTCCCACCAAAATTAGCCCTTGGGATGACTGTCAATAAAACCTTAGGACATACACTTGGAAAACACGTGGTGTTCCGTTGTCAGTTACATGTAGCTGTTAAGGGAGCGTGCACAAACCACGTGGCTCGGTCCAGGGGGAGAGGGCTGTGGGTTTCGAGCCAGGCCACGTAGCTTTCCATTCATAACATTTTTCAGAATTAAAATGAGGAACAGAACTCACAACACCATGTGAATATTTATTTCCCTTAGTTAATTATCTCCCTATGTAATTTACAATAGTCTGACAAGAGAAAACTGTACAAAATATCTTCTGGAATTAAAAGGGAAAGAAACTACGTGCTACGTGGGGGGTGGGGGGGGGGGGTAGTGGCAAAAGCCACGCAGGGCTACGTGGGGGGAGGGGGGATCACAGGAGGTCAAAATGGAGCTACATGGTTTATGCACGCTCCCTAACAGGTTTCAAACACCCAAATTTATATATCTTGCAAGGGGACTTTACGGTCTCGGAAATTCATTTTGGTATGAGACTTCGCAGGTTAGTATTATACCTGAATGGTGTCCACCCAGCAAACTAATTAAGCGCACTAGCCAGAAGATTCCCAGAAAAAGAGCTCTAAGGTTCTCACGCGCAGCTCATATACTGCCAGCACAGCGAAGTGGCTGAGTATGTAGCGAGCTCGCTTGCCCCATCCTACCTAGGGAACTTTTTACCCTCTTGGGCTTCAACACAATGATCATGAGTAAAGGAACTGGTTATTGCGTAATTATCAGATTGATTGCCTCCTTTTTCATTTCTTCTTCCATTGGGATAAATATTCTTTCTTTTTTAACCGTCTGCGTCTTTTTTTGTCGATTTCACGTGAGGTGAACATTTGCGATATTAACAACTTTAATTTTGTAATCCAAATAAAGAGGGTTTACATATATTCTTTTTTTTTTTTTCTTCTGCTTCATATTCATCTGATGAGCTATGATCTTTGACTTTTTCAAAAGGTTCCTCGTCGAAGTTTTCATTTTTATGAGCAAGTTCTTCATGAGTAACAAGTATTTTTCAGCCAGAATGTCCATAGTACGTTCGTATATTTCTTCACCCAATCAATGTTGCTTCAAGAGAAATTGAAATTGAAGATTCCGATGAAATCAAATTATTTTTATCAGGCAAGTTTTTGTAATAAACGACCGCATCTTTTAACCTCAACTTCGACATTTCACTGTATAATGACTCTTCACTGATTTCATCTTCAGCATCTGATACTTCCGCGATTTCTTCACTAATAGTCATTTTCAATTCACAAAATTTTATAAATTCGGATAATATTTCACAGTACACAGCCCTCTGCGAAAGTCTAGAATGAACTGCCACGTTAGTTCGAGTTTCTGGAGGAATAATGGTGGATAACACAGTATCTATCGCACCGTAACAGGTGAGCCATGGTTCCATTACTACCGTAAGGATCTTCAAAATTCTTGACTACCTGGCTATGTGCAATAGGGTAGCAGCTACACTGTACTTATCCACATTAGAAATTTGTTCCTCAAATTTACAACGAATATTTTTAATCTCTTCATAGCTTAAAATATCTTAAAATTTGTAATTAATTTTTAATTACAATAGTAATTAAAGTTTTAATTTACCTCCATTAGAAATGCATTTGAAATTATTAAACTTTTTAAAAATAAAATATTATATTTCATTCACTTCTTAACTAACTGCAACAGTCATTTCATAAAAAATTAAAAAAATGGATTTGATTGATAATATTTTAGGTTAATAAGTTTATTTAAAAGTTGTTATAATTTTTTAATCAATTTTTTTTAAAACGTTACCCGAGGTAAAACTGAACTCAAATCGCCCGCGTGGCAAGCTAATTCGCTGCACACACTGCCACTTCGCTGTGCTGGCAGGGCGTACAAATCGACTAGTATATGTGCTGCGTGTAAAAGTTTAGAGCCCTTTTTCTCAGAATATTCTGGCTAGTGCGCTTTACTACTTTACTGGTTGGACACCCCTAAGGATTACTATGTACTAACATGCGAACTTTCATCCCGAATTGAATTTCCGAGACAGTAAGTTCCCCATGTTAGCAAAGGACAGGAAAACATTGTGTACAAAATGGATTAAACATAAGATGTCCCCGCATAATTACATAATTTTTTAACGATAAACAAAACTCTGACGGAGGAATTATGGTCGATAGTCTCCCACAGTTAGACCCTCCTCCCCTCCCTCTCCTTTGTTTGTTGCTATTTTTAAACATGTTGCATATTAGTTCTCTTCATGAGACAGGTTCAATGGTAGAGTGGTAAGGTGATGGCTTTCCCCTCATATTATCCAGACTGTTTTTTGGGTCACCTTTCACGTAACTTACAGCTTTCAATATCCAGTTCTAGTAACAAAATTCTGAGTGCACGAGTATGAAGTTGAGGGAAACAGCTAGTTTATTATAATATTCTTCGTCTATAGTAACTCATCAGCTTTCGTCTTGATCCCATCGTAACAAAGTACCAAGTGATGTCAACCCGATGCTATTATTAGTGTACTACTACTCTCAGTTTTCCAACTGCTATGGGAGTCACTATTTTAATGTTCACTCAGACAGATAACAGAGTATTTCTTAAATGAAATTAGATAAAAGTAATTCATTTTGTGTTAAGCTATAAAATTCCACCCAAATAATAAAATTATAACAAATAAAAATAAATCATGACCGGAAGCTCAATATGTGACTTTAGATTATAGCGAAGACTTTCGCAGTAGTTGTTATAATATTTTATTTTTGATTCTGCAACTTTTCTGACATCTTTCTGTGGCTTTCGTCAGAGCACCACCGATATTAGCCACTGTTACTGTATGTAGAGTCCGAATGGTGCGTAAATTGTGACTCAGTTAAGTCAGAGAATCTTTGGAAATGTAATAAAAAATTCTATAAAACCAATGTTGATAACGAGGTTTATGTTCCCCGTATATATTCACGTTAGCTCACGTGGTATCTCGCAAAACGTTACCATGGATGGCTTGTGCGCTTCACTAGGTTTACTACGTTTCTTGCCCATTTTTACATTCAACAGAGACCGCTAGCACAGGCATTAAGTTGTTGTATGGTGATGATCAGGAATTGAGTTTTTAATTTCTTGGAATGTTAATAAAATCAAGTTGTGTAAAAAAAACAACAAAAAAACGCCATATCTCGGACATTAAATTGTTAGTATTTGACCAAACATTGTTTATCAGTATTTCTCAGAAAATGCAATTCATGAGCAGATGACTTTGGATCTCCAAGGTTCAAAATATTTAACCACTTGTTCATAACAGCTTTGACGTACAAGCCCATTACAAATACGCTTTCCAAAATCACACAATTATATTATTTTAGGAGTAGAGACAACATAACACGCACGAGAAAGAGACATTCGCTTCAAGAAATTTACCGTACAGCATTACAAACAAAAACTTAAGGTTTCTTGCCGAGTTAGGTACTTGGTGTAGCTTGATGTATTGCTGTTGCTAAGTTTTAGATTTTGCCGAATATTGAGAGAGGTATAAAATAGAAAAGTATCACGTTCATGCCAATGGAGGCCACTAACTGGAGGTCACTGAAGTTTCTAGCCATCCAGCGAAAATACCGACCGAACAATATTTTGTATTTTGTACGATGTAGGACCTACATTTATGAGATTGTTGCGTTAGCTGATAACACTATGAACACAGAAATTTTTTTCATTTGTTTAAACGACTGACAAACGATATTACACACTGTAATGGTTCTTTTAAAAAACAAATGATGAAACCTGTGTATGAGATAACTTAGGTTGAAAGTATCCAGCTTTTGTGCTTGATTTATGTTTTAGGATCAACCGAGAATTCACGAAATGAGTATGGAGAAGCACCTAAAAACCGTCTTCCGGATGCGTTGTATTTCAGGACCGGTTTCGGTCAATGTTACTTACTCATATCCCACGACTTAAAAAAAATTCAGATGGAAGCTATTTTCTTGTGAAAGCATTGAGAATCGGGATTAGGACACTGGGAACATGTGATCATCTTGCAAATGGGACTGAGTAGAGGAATAGACAAAATGGAATCCATGGACAGCTATTTAGGAGAGTAAGGCAAAAGGTGAAATTGTAAGTAACGTAAATGAGTCTTCTTTACAAAGTAAAATAAGGAAAGAAAATAATAAACATGTAATCTAATAGATTTCGTATGTTAACAGATATAAATAATGAAAAATATTAACAAATGAATCAAGATTTTGAAAACCGACAGAAATGGGAATATGATCATGATAGAACATAGAGGAAATGTGTAAATAATACTACCGTGACACCATGAGTTGCCAGTTGTAGTGAATGTAGAGTCACTACACTGTCCGTAAGTATTTCGTTACTCTGGTGGCGTTTAAATACTTCACAGTGTATATCAAAGCTGGGCGATGAGTTTTTTGTCTTCCTGGGGAAGGCTGTACAAATCGAGACAGATTTGTGTCACGTACGAACCCGCTGCTCGTACCCCGGAAGCCGTATTTTACCGTCAAGATAGAGCGAGGAAAGTTAGCCGAACGTCGCCGTGTCAGCGCGAGCGAGAATTAGGGCCGAACGGAAATTGGCAATGTTTTTGTTGGTACATTAGCGACGCTTCATTTCACGTGAATGCCGAATTTAATGAAGTCCAAACGAATGCACTAATTAAATTAACCTCCATTGTGCGAGTAAAAATGCGCTGCCGCCGCGCCGGAGCGGTTCGACTAGCTGTAATAATTAGTTCTTCCTTGGCGCGCGGAGGGCGGGAGCATCGAGTCGCACCGGCTCTTCGCGCCGAATTGTTCGCTAAATTACGCGCTAATAAATGTTTTACCCAAAGTTTCGAAGCGCCTTCGCACTTCGAAAGTAATGACGCAAAGATAAAAGCAGGCCCCGTAGATAATTTTTGTCGCGATTCTATATGGTACTAGTCGTAAAGTCTTGCTTCTTTCAAACGTTAACACCTTTGTAATCTATAATCTTTTTTTATCGAAGAAGATTACAAACTTACAATCGCTATAGAACACAGCATTCATACTTATAGATCTGAACGAGTCTTTGTGTTTTATGTGCAACAGAGTCCTACGTCAAACATCTTACAATGGTACATCGCCGAATACGGATGTGGTGGAATTTATGTCTTTTGTTGTCTGTTAGGATAGGTATGTAGGATCTTATACTGCATTCATTTTTAATCGGCATAATCTCGGAGGATTTGGCCGCAGGTGATAAGGTTCTGTTCTTCCGCATGTTCTGCCTCGGAGCAAGAGGCAGCTACAGTTCAACATGGAATTCAGGACTACAGAGCTCCTGCAACAACAATTATTTTAAAAATAGGGCTAGTCTCGTGAACTTTAAGCCGCAAAAGGTATGAGATCTTGTTCTTAATCAAGTAAGCACTCTACTATATGTATTCACTTTCTGAAACAGAATGATTCGTTGATTTAACCATATCATGGGACAGTAAAAGAGGTTATAAAACTTCTTCGTTCATAAATACGTGTAATGTTTTGCTTTATCAATATTATCAATACAAAAAATCTAGGATTTCCATCTCACGTCATTCGAGTTTGAAAAGTCTTAAAATAAATCCTACATGTTATGCCTTTTTTTAAATAAAATTTACTTGACCGATTCTCCAGATTTTGTTTTAAACCAACGATTCATAGCACCGTGAGAAACTATTCTGTCAAGTACTTCACTAAAAATGGGAATGATGATAACACGGCTTGGCTAAGTAAATGGACATAGCAAAATTTACACATGTGACACTCTATCTCTGATACCAATATTCAACCTGGAGGTTTCAAGTGTTTCGTCAAAATCTGGATATCGTTAAGCAGAATCCGTCCAGATCATAACAGATGTGATCCTTTGTAGTTTGATTGATGAATGCGAGAGTCTCCAGCTTGTGGCCTTCCAAGGAACCAATGAAGATTTCATGCCTGAGTCACCAAGAGCAATCGAATTTGGTTTAAAATCCTGAAGTTCAACTATTAACTCTGCACTTCATATTGTTTCGACTCGGTTGAAATGTTGGCTTATATTGTTATATACGTATGCAGCCATACGCTACATAAATAAATAAGAGATTTTCTGTGTGAAGACACCATGCTTTTCCAATGAATAGCACAATGATCGGACATCGGTTACACTGTGGTCTCTGGGTTAGCATATGGGTAAAACGAGTAGTTGAGAACATCGACAGAGAAAGACTCTGTTCACTTTGTTTGTAGCAAATTTGCAGCCTGTTTTTAGTCTGTCAACTTAATCTGCCAATTACGTTTTACATTATTTCACTGAGCTATTTCATCCTTCTAAATGCTCATTTCGCTCGCTTAGTCTCTGTCTCTGTAATGGGTAGTTCAAAATGCAACTTAATATAGTTGTGAGAGTGGAGATGCTATAATTTTGTGAACCACCTTTACACTCCCACCAGATTTGTTTGAATTGCACTCAGTAAAACGGATCCTGCAGCAAACTTCTCTATACTAACAGAAAATTACATGCTTTCGTAGAACTTTACACACCCAATCTTCGAGGTTTCTATATATTTTCATGAATTATTGGATTTGAATTCATAATAACTAGTTCGCATTTTTTTTTTTTAAAAGTTTATAATGTGTAATTTAGGTTTTATATGTTTACTTAATTATTAATTTTCACAAACATGTTAACGTTACAGCTATTCATTTCCCGAGAAATTGTGTAGCTAGTAATTCCCTTTATAATTTCAGATTTAATTTGGCGTTTATAAGTTAATATTAGATTTGTTGTAGATATAAACAAATTATTGGCAACGTTCATGAAAGATTGTAACCGGAAATTGTAGTTCAGTTTTTATACAAATTATAGTCACAATTGAGCTATAAGAAACACTCTTAACTTATTTCTGAATAAAAGAGAACAGCAGTAGTGTCCAGTTACGAGGCCGAATTCTGAAATGTTTACCACCTATTCTTTTCGCTTTAGCAGTAATAATTAACAATAGAAAGTATTTTATCGTAGTATACGATGTTTATATATTACCACCAAATATAAAATATCACCAATTGAAATATCTGAAACTGTCTTATTTCAAATTCCAGAAATAAATGTTTCTGCACCTATCATAGTTCGTGGTGATCTGTTGGGTAGCTTCTTAAGAATATCTCCGTACATTTCGTAACTGTTTATGAAAGTGACTACCGATAATCAGACACACGATCACAGTAGCAAGTTTCATGCAATGGCAAAAACGGAAGTTACTAGTGTGTTTTTTATGATTTTCTTTACGCTTTGTCGACTTCCAGGTCATTAGAGGTGGAAAAGAATTGGAGGCAAGGAATGAGAAGGAATTTAGTCGTTTAAAGAAACAAACCCGGCATTCATCTGGTATGATCTGGAGAAACCATAATCTGGGTGACCTACGTTCTTCACAACGCAAGGCCGAAGCGTTACCGCTCTCCCGCGATGCTCGGTACTAGTAGGTATTGTTTTTAGTGGATACATTAGGTGAACACCCTAGCCCGATAATAGTAATGAGAGTTGCACTTAAATTCTTACATAACTATTTAGGGTTTACTCTGCAGTTGCGTATTCGCTTTGACAGATATAATTAAATGACTGTTTCTCCATGAGTACTAGTGCAGTTAGCTAGTAATCGTACTTCCCCATCACACGTGGAGAACACTTGGCGCTAATGTGTGCATTAATAGTGAGCGCTACTCTCATGGCAAATTTTCTGTCGTAATGGGAAGATGCAGCTCATCTATCAAAACCATTACGTAATTGTAAAGAAACCCATAAAATAAGGTCAAGAACTTTTCAAACTGTTCTCGTAAAGCCAATACTCTTTTAAATAGGACAATGAAATAAAACTATTCATGCAAACCTTTTCGATAGTATGCAATAGCTCCGACAAGCACGACAACACAGGCTCCGTTTTCAAACAAAGCCACTTGAAACAGGGATGGAAAAAGAATAATTCCAGAAACCATTTTTTGCTAGAAGTTTGTGAAAATCAACTTGTTTACTTGTTAGACGTGTACAATATTACTGAAGTAAAATAAATAATCTCAAATAATGCTAACCCAGAAAGCTTTCTACAATAACAGGAAGTTTCTTTTCAAAGGCTAGCACCTTAATTAACGATTTTTGCTTTTCTTTTTGGACGTAATTTTCCAATAAACAGTTGTTAGAGGTTGTTTAAAAGCTAAGTGTTGATGTTCGTTACCCATAAATTCTACATGTAATAATGATTTAAAATTTTACTTTCTGAATTAAATGATAAAAATCATCATATCATTTATTACATGTATATTTTCTCACATTCCTAATCTCTACTTTTCTACATTTGTGAAATTTTCGTCAAAAAGTGATTATTTTAGTGCTATTTAATGCAGTAGTGACCTTTTTACATAAAATGAATAAGAATGTAACGTTTTTATCGTTATTTTGGTCTGGCATTTTCAGCCATACAACTAGTTACGATTTGCATTTACATATTTTCTCTCAACAATTATTCCTATTATTAATGTATGGGTCTCACAAGGTGAACGCAACAGTCAGGTGGAGCCACCCATACCCTCGTCAGGCCAGTGCTGCAGTCAGCTACACTACAATGACCAGCACTGTTATCTTTCTCCTCTCAATTATTCTGTGTTCGAACTGATAGAAGAACAATCCAGGCCGATGTTAAGATTAAGGTGAAGCATCAGAATTATAAAATTCTGCTTCTCATCGCATTAATTCACTGAAAAGCACACAGAGATGTCTCATCTCAAGGGAGATATGTAAAAAAGTTCAGAATGCTGTGGTTCTGTGTTGCCACTTTCGCTTAAAAGAGTCCGTGACCAAACGACCGAGTGGCGGATATGGTGCTATACGCGGCGCGTTGTAATGTTTCATCAGTCCGGCAAACGAGGAATTTTCACCGTACCGGTGGCTCCTAGTTAGCAGAGCGGACGCGAATTCAATGATTTATGCGGCTAATCATCATCAGCCCTGACAATTTACAAACACACCGGCGAAACAAAACTGGCCTCGCCGTGATTTACCGAGCATCACATCACGGCTCCGGCAGGCGACATCGGCCGGTAACAGAGCCAGTGTGTGTGTGCGTTTGGCACCGGCCGCCGGGGCCTTGTTTACAACCGATACATCACGCCGGCAATCATTTCAGATGCCGGCCGGCCCGCGGCCTCATTTGCATTATTTGATTCTGGCGGCTCGGGAGGTGGGCGCGCTGGCCGCGAACCCAAAACTAGTGAGGAATTTGCGTAATTAATCATGACGTCGCCCGCAAACAAACGGCGCCGGGCCAGGGCCGTAGGAAGTGGGGAAAAAGGGGGAGGGGCCTCCGCCGACGGCCAGGCGGCGCGTCATTAAGGCAGGCGCAATCAAACATTCATAACTCACAGCGAGAAAGGTGAGCGACCAGGGGATGGACCATACTACCCCGACATCAGGTACAAACCTGTTGGCTGCTTCCTTCACTCGCCATTTGTCATTCCAGTTTCCGTTTAAACTGTCAGCTTGAGTCTCCTACAGCCTCTACGGGCTTGAAATTGACGCGTCTTTTATTAAGGATGCATTTAGACTGCTTCCGATCATTTCGTAGGAGATAAGCAATTAGAGGTACAGTTGTGATGATGTTTACTACACCCAACATCTGAAGACGTAATGCGAGATCACTGACTGAATAAGTAAACTCGTGTGGTCGTAATGACCTGGCGACAGGGATTTTTACAAGCCGCGCATGCCTCCCTACTTTAACAGCATTTACCTAACCTGGTAATCCTACCGGGTATATGTAACCTATATTTTAACGTGGAATCCAACCCACTGAAACTTTCTGGGATACTTCACATTAAAAATCAAGTTGTTTCAGAGGTGAAGGTCGAGTTAAGAGCTTTTGAAAATCCACCGAGAGACAAGTATTCGAACAGCGGACCTTTTGATCTCAGACACCTTAACCACTATACCGCTCTTGCAGACTGACTTACTGATATGGATATAAGCTTTCAAACTGTATATCTGATATAAGGTAAGGCTGCAAATAACCTACAAAAGCATTACGTTGCTGACGGCGGGTAAATTTAATTGGTGTCCGTTCGAAATAGGGCATTGGTCGATATTGACATCGATGTAATTTAACTTTCAGAAGTTGTTGTGAGAAAATGAACTTTAGACCCAACAGTTACTGATTGCGGGAACTGATGAATAATAGAATTCCCTAGAAGCAGTTTATTACGATGAATGCAGCATGTAATATAACGTGACCATATCTAGTCTTACTCTGTTAGCCACGCATTATGACATGTAAACTATTCATGATCTGAAATATTGAGTGTCTCCATGCAGTCATCACCTTACAAAATGATCTTCATTTCGATCTGCTCTTGAAAAATATATTCTCTTTTACTTTTCAAGATTAAATTTACCTGCGACATCTTGAAGTAGATAAGTCGAGAACTGGTGGATACGATACTACCATCAAGCAATGTCAGTTTGCTGCCCAGTACGAATTTGTGTTTACAACTTTTAAGGAGAAGATAAAAATGAATTCGTGTTATAAAATACTTTGTACATAATACGATCAGAAAGTTGAACATTAATCAAAACTGCTTCAAGGCATTTGAAAATATACCGTGGGTTTTTATTTTTATTTAGTTATGACTATTGTTCAATAGATCCCTGCTTAGGACGTACCTATCGGAATGTGGAACAGTTAATGGTTACTAAAACATATACAAGATTAATAATAATAGTTGTGAAAAACAGTCAAAGCTACAACAGATAAAAAGTGAACATTAACAGCCGAATTTGGTAAAAATCATGTCAGAAAACTTTAATTCTTTTGTAAGAACTCTTGGATGAAATAAGAAGAGCTGAAAATAACATAATTTTAAGTTTATCTGTAAACACATCTTCATTATCTACGGGCTATTTAACACTTTTAGGAATTTTATTAAATAGGTGTGTCCACCACTATTTACTCTAATGATGTCACCTTTGGCGTTTCGACCAAACAATCATTGTTTCTTGTATTAAAATTACGTAGCTTGGAATTCCACATACACCAGTTAAAATGTTCTGTAGCAAAGCAAACGACGCAATATAAGCACTAAGAAATCACTGTAACAGTACTAAGATTATAAAGAGTTGTTTGCAATAAAGTCTTAGTTTTACCCTACATAGCATCCCAATAGCTCTTACCGAGCGTGATGGGTGAGTGGTAACGCTCTGGCCTCGCATTCGGGAAGACAAGGTTTCGAATCCCCGTCGGGCCATCTGGATTTCGCTTTTCCATGGTTTCCTCAAAACACTCCAGGCGAATGCCGGGATGGTTACTTCAAAAAGGCTATGGCCAAATTCCTTCCAGTTCCTTGTCCCCCAGTCCTTTTCCGCCTCTAATGGGCTCGAAGTCGACGAGGCGAAAGCCACAAGGAAAAAAAACGTATAGCTCTTTTCTGCGGTGTGACAACTATTTTGCTTTGTAAAAAATTCCCCCAATATATAATGACTTAAATCACGACTGAATGAAAATATGACTAGCCATGTTTTGTTATTTCGAGAGCTGTTGCTGGAGAAAGTCTTCTTATTGCAAAAGTGATATTGCTTAACTTCTTCATTAGTAATGTGATTTGTTCTTGCCAGTTAATCTTCCGTGTGTTTAAATGCCATGTTATTTTATAGGCTTTGTTTCCAAGATTGTGTTTTTTACGATATTGGTGTAAATCTTGTTGCCTATAATTTTTAGTTTTAAACCGAATGTAACGTGCTTTCTCATATTTTACTTCAATGAATTTTCCTTAGCGCAATTTGCTACTTCACTGACTGCTTTTGCATTTAATTGTAGATCACCGTTTCGTTTCTTTTTTCTTTTTTTATTCAATTTAGTTTCATCCACAAATAAAAAGCTTTCAGCCTTGTCGGATATTTTTCCAGAAAGGTGATTGATATATAGCAATAAAAACGGAAGGGGTGCTAGGACTGAGCCTTGCGAAATATCGTGTTGTATTTCCTCCCTGCCTGATGAAACATCTTCACTTATTTTACAAAAGAAAATAAAGACTTCTTGCATTCTGTTTTTCATTTGCAATACTATTCCAACTTTTTTCAATATAAATTCATTGTTACTGAAAAAAAAATCCTACATGACACTTTTTATTATTCAGTTCCTCATTTGTGTTACACTTATAAAAAGTAAGATATACACATGCTGAGGAAAACCCTTTTGAGAATCCAAACTATGAATCAGTAAGAATACTGTGTAACAAATTTTATACAATTATCAGTAATATAATGGCTACTCGCTACAATACCAATTACATACACAGCATAGAATCCAATGCTCGTTGCTGGAGTTAGTGACACGATAAGGACTTCAACAAATGAATGTAATTGGAGTGGTAATTTCTAGCCACCAATGAGTTAATGCATATCACTAACCCTCAAAACTTATCGGATCTACCCATAGGACGATCTCACAAAATGAATTTCAACACACAATAGAAGATTATTAATTTAATGTTGCATGAATCTTAATTTTCTCTTGAAAGGATGATAGCAGACAAATGCTTAAAATTAAACATAAATAAAAGAGTGCAGTTACAAAACAGTACAGCTTCTTTTTTTTAAAAAAAAAAAAAAAAAAAAAAAAAAAAAAAAAAAAAAAAAAAAAAAAAAAAAAAAGACGTGAAAGGATGGGGGGCCGGGAATGGGAAGGGATTCGGCCATGGCCTTTTGAAGGAAGCATCCCGGCATTTGCCTGGAGTGATTTGGGAAACCATGGAAAACACAAATCTGTATGCCCAGACGGGGATTCGAACCGTTATACCACCACCCTCGGTATATTTATTATCTTATAACAGAAGGTTAAATCGGTTGTTTAATTCCATTCCGAGTCCAATGGCGAATAATAAACATTTGGGATAAATGCCTGCCAGCTGGACTGCATTCTGCATTGATTATCAATAAACGTTTATTTTTGTTACTGGTTTGTGTATCAAAATTCCTCCATAAAAGTAAGTCATGGTAAGCAGTAAACCAGAAAATTTTTTGGACATTTTTAAGCATTTATCAGAAAAATAAAATTAACATTTTCTACATTAACTTCTGACATTATCATTTCCAGTCCGTCTGCTTTATTAAACTTTCCGGCGCATTTAACGGCTACTCAAGTGCACCGAGCTTTGTTAAAAATATTCCTTACTGTAGACTGTAGCGCCAGAAATGCCATGGATGGGAAATTAGCGAAAAAGAAAAAATCTAATTAAAGCAATTGCTGCGAAAGAATGCATCGCAGGACACGTACAGATAGAAATTAGACTTCTGGTGATTTAGAAGATAACGTAGCGGAGAAAAACTTTGGCAATTAATTGCGATGCCACTTTGGAATATCGACTGCTATAATTAATTATTGGTTTTCGCTTGGATACTCGGTGCTCTCACTAATTGAACTCCTTTGGAATAAATAACAATGCCGTTTGTGTTCTAAAGGGGCATATTTTGCTTTGAGAAACATTAATTTGAAACGGTTTGCTTTCTGTTTTAAAGAGAAAGATTGACAGAAACAACGGATTTACACAATCATTGATATTGTGCAGAATATATATATTTCAAACATACCACTTCTATTCCCACTATTGCAAAACACTGAATGGCTGCTGACTTTGAAACGTAATCTGCAAGTCAATAAAGAACATAATTATGCTGCATGTCACGTAAATGAGAGGCTATAGATAACTAGTTATAAATATTTCAAGGATCGTAATACCATGCACAAATGTTATAAAAGTTTTTTTAATGATTGTTCCATCTGAATGACAGGCTAGAAGGTCATCTGCCATATACCATTACTGATGACATAGTGATAGAAAAAAAAAGGAAAAATCTTCAACACAACTTCAGCTTTGATTTAAACGGAATATGAAAATTAGAAACCCTGTTTAAAAATGGGAACCCTATTTTCATGTATATTCACAATTAACTAATATTTTATTCCACTTTATATGACGAAACTATCTTTTAGAAGTCAATAGCTGCACGTGTATAATTTCGAAAAGAATAAAAATCAGAAAGATTTGAGTATTGTGGTTCACAATGACCAAAAAATTAAATAATACTATAAAGCTTACAACGGAGATATTTTAGAAACGAACAGATGTGGTTGTGATTCTTTTCTAAGAAATAAAATTCTTACTTTGTTATTAAACACTGCACAAGAGTATTAAAAAGAGAAACTACAATATTTGTGGCAGGTGATTAAGAATGTAGTTCCTGATAAACAGTAAATATTATTGGAAGTGTGCAGGAAATTATACCATCTACAAAAATAGCTAATCGTTACTACTGTAGTTCATCGCACCACTAAATAATGAACAACATGCAAATTAAAAACTGCTTTGATTGTTTACCTATTTGAGAGATACATGATTTGAGATTAGAAAATAATTGCAATGAGGTCTTCACGTGTGTACCGCCGGACTGTGTTCTGAAAACACGATATTTCGACGACCAGCTCCGTCGTATTCCCCAGGTGTGGAGACAGCTGTATAGGTGCACACCTGAGGAAGACGGTGGCACTCGTTGTCGAAATATCGTGTTGCCTAAACTCAATCCGGCAGTACACCCGTGAACACTTCATTGCAATCTTACGCCTGCAAGTATGCATTCTTACATAGAAAATAATTCATTGAAACAAAGACAGCAAGAAATTGTTTCAAATTACAAGCTAACAGGCTCAAGTTCTACATCTAATAAATTACTGGAAAAAGTTTAAACAATTATACGGGAAAGATTTATTGAACTGAAATTTTATATAAACACAAGTTTGGCATCATAAGGTGGTTAATAATTATTCTCATTTAAGTAATTCTGGGAACATATTCGTTTCAGACATATTTCATTGCCTGAACTAATGTTAATTATTTGGGTTTGTTGATATAGATGTTGAAATTAACTGAAAGCAGCAAACTGATTAGTTAAAGCGTCGAATGATTCGATAAACATATTGTCTATGTGGCTTCGTTAAACGAAAATTACATGAAATAAAGAGGCGAATTACAAAAGATTCTCCTGAAGGGTGCTATGATTTGAGGATCGTTAATGAAAAAGCTCTCAAATTAATAAAACATTTTAAACTAAGCGATAATTTAAGATTTAAGAAAAGATTAATTTTTTGTAGAAAAAATGTATCCTGAACTTTGAGCCTAGAATGTTGTTAAAAATATACATAACTTTACCTACAAAATCCCCTGATGTCGATATCGGTACTGAAACAGACAGCCTGCAATTCCTGGCATACGAAGTCGTTATGATAGTCAATGGCGTCACACCTCACATTTTGACCAACACGACGTACGGAAATGCATTCCGGAAGCAGTCAGTCACCATGAAACATGTTAACGTTTATGTGACAGTCATTAAATGTTAAATGTTGATTAATTTTCCAGTCTTCGCTCCTTCTTACCATTGATTCGACGGCAAATGTAATCCGCTTCAGGAGTCTTCGTACTATTATTCTCTTGCAAACCAGACTGATTCACATTATGTACAAGTCGGTACAATGTTATTTCAGTGCTACGCTGCTCCGTTGAAACCTTCAAATACGCTTCACTATCATGCCGTAGATGCCTCGGCCATCCTACGCTATGTATCTGTGCCACTGGCTTCTCGATAGATTCGGTACTATGTTCCCCCTCCCCCTCGATGCTGAAATCTATTAAGACGTACCATTAAGACATCTTCACTGCACCACTACCTGTGCTTTTCCCGGACAACCTGCTGTCTCTACCACCACCACGACTGTTCTGAGGCTACTGGGCACAGACGTGTTCAGTCATTCGACAATTTTAATTTGCTACTTTATACATCCAGTTTTGCATATCTTCCAACTGTCAAGTGATAATCGATAAATGTCCATGAGAGTCCAATTTATTTTAAAAATAACAAATTACAATCCTAAATATTAAAGACAGAACTCTTTGAAATTACTTAACCAGAGTGGTTAGTTAGCTGACTTCAAGAATCAGACCAGCCGACGACGAATCAAATGGTATTTTAACATTTACACTCTACAGTGAGTTACAGCATTCCGGGGATGAGAAGTTCTGTGCTCTATACGCTCTATTCATTTATGTTCAAATGGCATTACTTAATCTATATAAAACAATTTCAAAAAAAAAAAATCTTACTCTCCTTCTTCCTTCTCCTCCTCCTTATTCTTCTTCCTCTCCTCCTTCTTCTTCTTCCTCTCCTCCTTCTTCCACCTACTTCTCCTACCTTCTTTTCCTCTTCTTACCTTCCGTTATTAGGGGATACTGACTGTTACATAGCAAAATTCCACTTTTGGAGACACTTTGCTTGTATCAAAAAATTAGTTGACAGCATATATGGTGTCATTAAGAAGAAATGGGTGTCAATTAAGGATTTTTTAATTTTTGAAAATCTGTGGAACTCTGAAAATGCCGATTTTCAAGAATATGGGAGTTGCCATACTAATTAAAACACAAACTGCATCCTTGGTAATGTAAGACTTGTTGCTGGGAGGATTGTCGTGATTAACGTAAAAAGAAGAATGGAAACGTGGCATCAGGGAAGGGCAAAATGCATGGAGGGCTGTAAGATACAGAGGGAAATATTAAAAGAAAAGAAAGGGATTACAAAAACTGTAAACATACAGACTGAAAAACCTCCAACGTCATAACGAACACATTTCAGCTGCTGATCATTTAACCTTGATGTTAAAACACTGTTAATTAATTTCTTCAGCCACAAAAGACAGGAGCTATTGTTAGAATCAAAGTTCCAAAAACAGTCTATTTATTCAGTAACTTTAGCCATTAACAAAACCAATATTCACATTTGCGTAATATCACTGCTTGATTTGATTTATGACACAAATTGTAAACATATTAAAGTCACGGAGCTTCAGACACGATCACTACGACGATTGGCGCTCAACTCAGTCTGCTCTCAGTTGTTTACAATCGCTACCACCAAAGATCTTAGTAGTAGTTTATACTATCCCCAAAGACTATACATACTTTAGCTTGTAGAAACCTACGATACAAGAAATTATATTAGATACATTGTTTATAAATATGTGCAATTAATCGAGAAACACTTTAAAAAAGACAATAAATAAATAAATCAAATTTATCGGTGAGGTATGATGACGTCAAAACTCCAAAAGGCGATAAACTACACTGGAAAAGCCCTTCTTAGTCAATAAATGAGAATGCAAATGATTCATTATAGTTCTTTGATCCTCTGTATTCGACCCAGAAAATCAAACACCTCATATCATGAAAATGTAGTTTATATACTTCGCCCATATAAAGCCTGGAATGAAATACTGCAGCACTAAATACGAGGCTTGATATGCGAAGGATACGACTGTTGAAACTAAAAGTCTTGATGAGCCTAACTGATGGTATCATCTGCCCTCTTCACCGCTGTATTTCCGTTGTGGATACAAGTACACGTGAGGCGTAGGTGTGTTGATGACTCCAGAACTTCCAGAATGGAACGCCAAAGTAATCCGTGCAGGGACAGCAGCGCGCTCGGCGTTTAGACGTCGGCGGCTTGTTGGCGGGCTGAGGCTACTTTAATGTCTGTCGCTCGTAGACGGATAATGGAGGCAGGCGGAAGGCTTTGATAAACCGGAGCCGGCCCGGCTCGGGTCCTCGGAGGCTCTCCGCTTGCAAAGTGCACAGAGCGCCCCCGAAAACGATACTGCTGTGCATGCGTTCGCCAAGAGATCCGCATTCTTCTCGTCGGCTTGTCCGGCCTTTGAGCACTCTAATCTCGACGAATTGTTGGCCCTATTACAAGCAGTGGCTGTGTGTTTATGGCGAGCCCTTTGAACAGGTACGCGTGGAAACCGATGTACTATCTCATCTGTTCTGGAGTGTTTGCTTTCGTAGTTAGCAACCAAGTACTCCAGGTAGAAACATTCCGAGGGAACTGAAGCAGAAACAAAGAAGCATGTTTATAAACTTTCCTGCATTCCACAGTACTCTCTTCCCGGATAGCAGTAGCTGTAGGAGTGGCTTTCATTTAACTGCCCTACTGCTGTAGTTTCATCTGAGTACAAGCAAATGATCAGATGAAGCGTATCACAATTCCCGATTCTATCAGGTAGGTCGTATATCGCCAGTTACACATTTTTTTAGATTTAAACAAGATTTGAGAAGTTTATAAAACAATTTGTAGTGTGATATGCCTCACTTTTTAGAACCATCGACAGTGTGTTAAGCAACACTAACATTACTATGTCTGTCAGTGTAAACTGTGTATATAAGGAGACCATCACGTAGCCAAGAAGTCGAGTCAGAGGTGCAGCCTAGTCGAGACGCCAGGCAGTCAAGTCGCGTAATTTTACCTCATGTCAGATGCAACACCTCTTTTTCTTCTTCCTGTTCAGTGCTAGGCCTGGTGGCCTGTTAAGGTCTCAAGCCATCTTTTTGCTAGCCATTCTTCATCTCTCCTGTCTCTGGGTTGGAATTTGAGAATTTTTCATTTTACATGATGTGTCCAAGATGTTCTGTACTTTTGCACATATTGAAAAAACTGGTTTAGCTGTGTGTTCCTTAATAATGTTATTTGAGCTTCTTTTGTCTCGCAGTGTGTAACCAGCTGTTCTTTTCAGAATAGAATCTCTGCATTCTTTAGTCTCCGTTTGTCACCTTTACGGAGTGCCCCGGCCTCGCTGGCGTACACTAGGGTAGGTTTAGCCAGTAGGTTATATAGTCTGATTCTTGTGTGCCATTGAATAACAGATGGTCTGAAGGTACAACGTAAATATTAAAAATCACAAAACAATCGGCGGTACCTCTTGTTGAAATTCTTTCTAGTGACCTATTCTTCTTATGCTTGCTTTCTTTCTATGAAAACCGAGCGTGGTGGGGGAAAGGTTAATGTTCTGGCCTCGCACTCAGGAGAAAATGAGTTCGAATCCCCGTCCGGCCATTTTTGAGTTTTCCATGATTTTCCCAGATCACTCCAAGTGAATTCGGGGATCGTTCCTTCAAAAGTTCATGGCCTAATTCTTTACCGTTCCATGACCCAGTTTATTCCCGCCTGTAATGACCTCATAAGCAACAAAAAAAGTGAGCTTTCTATGAAAGTGATTTTAAATATATTTCCGTAGCCAAAGTACGGTTTCATTTGTAGAAGTAACAGATGTTTCGCTAAAGTGCAATAACCAGAGTAAGTTTTTATTTTCCAGCCGAGTAAGCAAGATACGTTGCTCTTGAACCGAATATTCCTGTCCCATGTCCCACTACCACTCTGGGAATGATGGTTATATTCTCCGGTTACTAACATTTGTCCCATTGGGTGTTAACCTAGGCACATCTGGCAGACTCTTGAACACCCTCATTACCGTCCAGACCGGTTCCCATGTAACTAGCATATATTTGGTCCACTGAAGGAAGCATTATGTCGGAAGGATTTGAAGACAACGTGACGGTCAAACAGCACGTGCGCAATTGGCCACTGGCGCAGCCAAATTCTTTTTTCTATGACGGGATCAGGACAATCCTGTCCAATGTGTTTCTGTTGAAGGAAACTAAGTTTGTATTTTTATTTACAACCAATAAAGCTGTGTTAAAAAATTACGGTTCATATTTGAATGACCCTACTATCAACACACATAGTGAGATTATGATTTACTTTTGCTAAAAAAAATTAAATGTGAACAATCAAGAGCCACTTGGTTTCAAAATAACTAACCGTTTAGCTAACAAGGTTTAAACAAAATTTATTTCACGTTTGCTGATCTCATTCAGTTTTATTATAGATACAGAATATGTCTTAGTTTGGTACAGTTAAATCATTAATTCAGTCGAGGCATCTCCGTCTTCCTTGGAAAACATCCCTGAGTTCCGCTTGGAGGGTTGGCTTAGACGCCTGACCATTGGCAGGATCATCCACTTTTCGTACACTGACTTTTGGTCACATTGGCATTGTGAGAAGAGACTTATTAGAGGGATATTACGCGGTATTTTGGAAACGAGGGGGGGCGGGAGGGAAATACGCACATTTCTGCGCTGCTAACGTGGTATTTTTCGAAGTTCTCGTGTTGATGGCCTTAAAAAACTACCAGGCCAGTCACGTAAATATTATTTTTTTGCGGGATACAGCCAACGAATCACAATGACTGATATTCCGGTCTAACCAGGGGAATGAAATGAGTCGACACCTTTCGAACCAGAAAGTTGCGATTGGGGCGGGAAACATATCAATTGATATGGATAATCTTGAGAACTTTTGACATGACGTTTAGCATTACAGTGCTCACAAGATCCCATGGTTGAAAGGTTTTGAGTTCCGTATTTTCTAACACTTTAAATCACCTCTGAACATATCCAGCTGTTCTCATTTAGTCATAGGGATGAATTCGAATATATACGTGAATGGATCAACAATTGGTATCTTTGTCTCACACAGAAAGCTGCATTTAACAGTCAGTGCTGCCGGTTACGTCTTATCTAGGTTTTTCCTGATTCGAATCCCAATTCGGTTTAATGTCTCTACCATTTAAATTGAACTGAATTTATTGCGATGGATCGCATGCCCCAGTGGCAATTTGCTTTCTGATTTAATAATTCATTTTTATTAATTTCTTTTTTATTATTGTCTTTACTCCACCCATCTACTTCTACCATTTATGCATTTTAAATTCCTTCAGCGGGTTTTTATAAATGAATCATGATTTCCTTTGCTAATTTATTCCAATTCCCGAGACCTTACATACGAAAGAAAATTTTTCCATTCCCTTTTGTATGAAATGGAATGCCAGTTTGTGCCAATGGTCATTTTTTTCCCTTCCATGTAGTACTCCTGTTTCTTCGACCAATATCCTTCCAAGTTCCATCACTTACATACGACTTACACACCCCCAATACCCTCTTCACCCTCCTCCTGTCTTCCAGTGACTCCAAAACCAGCTACTTTATCATAAAAGTTACTGACTGGGTCCTGCGGTATTTACAAAAACAAATCTAACTGTTGCACGCCTTTAAACTCCTTTTATATGATACCCAAAATGTGGGTCGCAAACTACACCACCATATACAACCTATGGTCTGACCAAAGTTTTGTAACCCAAATCGCTCACTTCTCTGGTAGCTACATCCTCTCATCACCCTCTCCAATAAATTAAGAGTTTTGTTACTTTTTGATATCACCCGCCCAATTTGAACTGCACAGTTGAGTTTTAATCTCAAATGTTACTCCAATATATTTACCCTTGGAGCCTTCGACAAGAAATTCTATCTCCACCCTATAGTCATAAATAATCTTTGGTTTTCATGTGTTTACTTAATAAGCCGACTGCTCTTGGTATTTATCTTCTTTCTATGTTGACCCTGTTAGATAGTGTATCTAGATTACCCTGCAGCACAGGTATTTCGCAGACTTCTTCAGTTTGAATGCAATTATGTACCATTGTGTAACATGTAAACAACCTATATTCCAACTATAAACCATTAAGAAAATCATTCATTAGAGTGAAGAATAGCAATGGTAATATTCAGTTAAGTTGAGGAACTCAAATATTCACTTTCACATTTTTCTGATAATGCTTTTCCTGCCCTAGCGCTTTGCTTTCTGCCTTATTTCTCTACACAGCAAGCAACTTTTTCATCGAGTCCAGTAGTTTTCAATGTATTTAAGTCATTTTATGGTTCGCTCTCTCTAGTAGCAAAGTGAATGACTGAAACACTGTGGCGTGTTATTAGTGCTAGCGTGGAGCTGGCCGCGGGCCACGCGCCCTCTCCCGTAATTGGGCACGCCCGTTCCCGGTCGCGGACGGCCCACCCCCGTAAATCAAGGTCGCCCGCCCGCCCGCCCGCCCGCCCGCGCTAACAAGGCGCACCACTCGCTTGCTTTGGGGACGTGCGCCGCATCCGGAGGGCTCTGCCAAACTTCAGCCGACAAATGAAACCTTTCTTATGGGAGGCTAGATTACTACGCTAGACCAAGAACTCACATTACACAACCATCCGTGTGTTTGATGTGCCAGCAGAACTAAGAAAATTCTTTTGTTTGGAAGTAAAATTGTAACTCATGACAAAAGCAAGGGTGATATCAAAGGAAATTAGTAGCGCCAAAAACTATCATCTTCAAAATGAGAAACCTGTGCATATCAAAGCATTTAGGACTGTAAAAGAACCTTCCGAAACAACAAGTAGGTAGCGCAGTCCTTTGTAGAGGAGAAACTTGGGACTTGAAAACATGTGGGGGGGGGGGGGGGGAAGGAAGGATAACTATATATCAGAATATGAAGCACGCAAGTGCAGTATGACTTGGAAATGACAGATGGAAAAACTGTTCAGTGAAATAGCCACAAAAATATATCAGATGACGTAGTGTCTAACATTTTAAGACATTGCGTATTGATAAAATTTCTTAGAAAATTTGACATTTAAAGAAAGAATTGCTTATAAAAACATTGATTGGAATTTATCACTTAGCTAATTGAAGACGCAGATTGAATCCACGCAAACATATTAACCCAGGATGGTGATAACCGCATAAATAGATCGGGGGAATGAAAAGACTGACCGTCCCAAACAGACTATTATCTAAAATAAAAGCCACATTCAGAAAAGATATGTCTACCTTCTACTACGTCATTGGAAGACGATATTATTCTCTCATTCCTTATCTTTCTTACAAATATGAAACTCGGTATAGTTGTATCAGTGAGTACTTGCGCAAAAAGTAAAATGCCTATAAATTTTTCTGTGTATTCTTTTTCTTGTGTTTCTTTCGCACTGCAGTGTAAGAACAATGATACTACTTTGCATTTGTTCATAAAAAAGTACTTTGTACAAGCTATTCTCCTAAACAAATGAAAATTATTAATAATTAAAAGCACACCTCGCTACATTATGTTGTACTCAGTCTTAGTCTACATTTTGGTTTTGCAGCTTTTATAGCGGAGAATAACTTGCTCCAAAATTATCTGTTAACCGTTCTCACAATCACTTTTAGTTAATAAGTAGCTTCTAAACCTTTAAAAAACGACAGGTTGAACGCAGTTTTATGACTCATAACTAAAAAAACTAATAATAATGGTTCAGGTATCGATGTGAAAATATTTCTTTATTAATTAGCTAGTTAAACCGTTAAAAATGACGGTTTGAACGCAGATTTTTGGCTCATAAATTTTCAAAAGTTCCTTATATTGCAAAGAAAAATATTTCTATATGAAAATAAAATATTTCATCCTAGGTGCATTAATACAATCACTTCATTGCGATATAAACGTGATTCCACATTTCTTTTCTTTCTGTAACACACACACGTTCCAGGGATTATGGGTCTGGTCAACGGGTACCCAAACTCGCGGTCATCAGGCCCTCATATACCCTCCTCCCCCCCCCCCCCCATATACCAACCACCCAACCGCCGCGGGAACAAAGCCCTTCCGAACTACCCGCTATTACAGCGGGGATGGTGAGGCTAGGCACTCTTCGCCACCCATATGGGTGCTCGCGGGGAGCGAAGGGGACGCGGCACCTGCCACGGACCAGGCCGAAGGGGAAACCTGATTGTATATCTGGAATAGCTAGAGCCCTCTCTTCTATTCTCACGTACTCCTGGCCACACCAGCACTCAGGTCGGGGGGGGGGGGGGAGGCTACATCGCGGGATTGCCCTTCACGCTCGCCACCCGGCAACCGTCGGGTCCAGCGGATGCAGAGCCGCACGCTACGAGGCAAGGAACTAGCACTAATGCAGATTCCCTCACACTCGTCAAAGCCTCATAGAGCACCGTCGTAGTGCACGATCCCACTGCGGAGTCCCGAAGATCCCCCCATGTTCTGAAGGTGCAGGTGTCCCACCCTGGTGAAACCAAGCACTACCAGTCCCCACCTATAGAGAGAACCTACTGTGGCAGCAATCCCATGTTGACAAGGTTACCCTCGCCACCTGATGAGCACGGTCGAGGTCACTTTCATGATTCCTCTACTCCACTTTCTTTGCTGAAATTTACATCCGTTGCCAGGTTCTACACGGGATTGGGTAGCAATCATCTCCAGCTTTACGGGGAAAAGTCGTGGAGTCTGCATCGGGGGGGCATCAGTCCCGGCACGCTACGTCTTGCCCAGCGGTCGCTCTTTCCCACACCTCCCCGTTTTTTACCGTTCAGGGGGTTCCAAGCCCTTTCTCATGTTGAGAAGGTTCCCCTTGTGCCCTTTGATGAGCCACGGTCGAGGGGGCTTTCGCCAGACCTCTACTCCACATCTATTTGAACGATGCCGCATCCGTTGCCCGATTCTACACTGGATTGGGTAGCTAAGCTCGAACTTTACGGGCGTGTTCGTGGAGACTACGGATCTAGGGAGACACTGGCCTAGTCCACACGCCCTGTCCCCCAACCACAAGCTTGTACCCATTGAGTAGGATACAAAACAGGCAGTCGGGGGGGGGGGGGGGGGCTCTGGAACCTGGGTGCGCCAAACCCATATCTGGCCATCTCGATGGAAATCGAGTGTATGGACGAAGACGCCTAGGGGCTTCTTTATAATGAACCCATCTATATCTAAGGAATATAAATAAACATCATCGCACGCGAATTAACGTATTCACTGTATCGCGGTATAAACGTGATTGCATTTTTCTTTTCTTACTATATCAGTATTCAGAGGACATAATGAAATTATCTACATTGAAATAAAATAAATAAATAAAAACAAATAAAGTAAAAACCAACTAAAAATACTGGCATTCTGCACTGTATAATAATGCTCCTCTGAATGTAACATAATTTTCATCGAGTATTATAGAAATTTAAGCTTTAACATTTAAGCATGCACGCGCCAAATGTTAAGTACTCTTACCATTAACGTTGCGGTGCATGTGCACTAAAAGGATAACGTGTAAAGCTAACAAATTTCTCCTTACACACCCAAAGAAGTTTCACTTCAATAATTTCGCGGACAGTTATCGCACCTTCCCTTTTCTGCAAGGTAGTGAAAGAATCTACTGTTACACAAACATCCACTATATGCTTAAACAGAATTGTTACAGAAAACTGTGGCCGTGCATAATGTGAAGCTGTTAGGGTGCCGAGTGGTAAGCCTGACTGCTTTTGGTGGGCGTCTGTGTGGGGGGCGGGTGTTGAGTGAAATTTGATAAACTTTCGGGATATTTCTAAGCTTATAAAATCCACTTGCGACTCTTTTTTTTTTTCCTCAAGTCTTCTCTTGGTCTGCATTTTGACGGCCAGCGCTTTAACGTCTGACTGATAAAGTATACTAGTTATGAACAAAGGTCTACTAGCTGCTGAACTATCTATTCATTAGAATACTTGCTGTACATTTTACTGACATTAGCGTATTCCGCAAGGTTAAAAGATAAATGACTCATTGATAACGATTGAAGACATGGCGGTCTCATCTTAAGGAAAAGCATGCGTCTAGGCTCAGGCTATGAAAGACGGTTTGCAATAATTTAGTCCGTATTAACTAGTGGACTGCTCCTGATCTAATAAGAGCGAATTGAGTGGTTGTTGGCCGTACGTCACCTCGCATTTGACGTCACCGATTCCAGATTAATCCATTTGAGTGACCGCTGTTTGCGAATAAGCATTCTGCAGAGGACAAGCACCTTCCTGCTGAGTTTGTGTCAGCAAGTCCGGTCGGACTCGTGGTTAGCTAACTCCACAAAGGATTACATTCACCAAATTTACCAATTTTTATTAATAAACCCATAAGCTCCCAAATGACCTTCACAATGCAGGTGATCAAACGTTGAGGGAAGTTAATATTCCGGCAGAAGTGGCTTAAATTATTCTCTAACTGTTGTAGTGATAACAAAAGATCTTTCACTGTCTGCTCTTGTATTTTTAATATCCCATTGTATGCTTGTTGGTGTATTTGTTTCCTTTTCTGCTATTGTTAAAAATAAGTAGTGAAATAAGTCGATGAAAATGCCGTAACACAAAAGCATATAGCTGTAGTTTATCAAATCGAAAATCCTCAAATATGTAATTCTTGGCTATTCTTATAGTTCCTGCTTAAGTCACATTGCTCATATAAATGTCTCGAAACCTTATACACGCGTAAAAATCACCTCAGACTATACAATTTAACTTAATAGAAATTGAATTATTTTTTAATTTTTCGAATACAATTTCCCTAATCGCCAAGTTTTGTCCCTTAAGAGCTTTAATTTTAAATTCTTACCTCGTTTTTCGTAAATAATTTATCACTATCTTTGGTAACATATTCCAATCCCTGACTCCCTTACCTTCAAAAGAAAATCACCTTAAAACAAGTGCCAGTTATCTTTTTCTTTCCACACACTTTTATTAACTCTTCCACCAATATCTTTCCATGTCTCATCACCAACATACCACTTGTACATTCGAAGGACTCTTTTCATCCCCTCCTATCTTCCAATGATTCACAATCCTGCTCCAATATCATATTAGTTACTGACTGTATTTTGCGCTTATTTCCAAAGACAATTTTAGATGCCCTCTTTTACACCCCATCCAACATCTGTTTACCATACCTAAAATGTAGGACCCTCACCACACTACCATATTCACGCAATGATTTGATCACAGTTTTTCATCTCATCAGCCTCTTCAATGCATGAAGAATTTTGTAACCTCTTCCTACCACCTTTCAATTAATAAAAAATGTTATATCGAGATATTTACATTTCAGATCTTTAAGAAGCAGTTCCTACCCCACCCTATAATTATAAACAAGCTTTAGTTAAACTGTGTACTTAATAATCTGTCTCTTCTTGGCATTTATATTCACCACATGTGAACCTACTCAACTAGCTGTCCTATCCAGTTCACCCTCCTGCAATTCACGTTTTTCTTCCGTTTTGATCCTGTTACATAACACACGCGATCTGCAAACAATCTAGCTTCTGACTGTAAACAACTAACTAGAATAATGAACAGCAATGGTCTCAACACCTTATCCTGCGCTACTCCCATTTGCACTTTGACTTCTTTTGAGACTGTATTTCCTATACTAACTTTGTTTTTTGTCTTTCAAGGATTCCTTTACCCAGCTAGAAACTTTTTCTTCTACTCAAATAGTTTTCACTTTATTTGACACAATTTTATGGCTTTATCTGTCAAATGCCTTGGAAAGATTTAGTTCTGGGGTATTAATTTTGTCTCCTTTGTTCATTTCACCGGAAATACGATCTTGCACGTAGCCCATTGACTGATTAAAGCCATTTTGTTTATTTTCTAATCAGTTTTATTTTTACTCACAGACATTTCTGATGTATTTTCTTAAAATACTCTCAATTATTTTTTCACTATTGATATCAAACTAACGTACATGTTATTTTTAACCCTATTTGCCTCCTCCCCTTTCCAAATGCATTGGCAATACTGTAGCAATTTTTCAGTCCTCTGGGAAGCAGCAAGTAGCCAGGCTCAATCTAAATATTATTACGAAGTAAGGTATAATGTCATACCCCACTTTCTTTATTATGTCTGTAAGTAATATCGTCTACACCTTCCCCTTTACACTTGTTTAGCTTACTTAGTTCCTTTATCATCTTCTACATGTGTTTGCTTCTTCGTATTTATTTGTTTGGATAATCTCTTCTAATTTACACCCTCGCATTCTTGAATCATAATCCCTAACGGTCGCATCAAACCAGTTACTAAATATTTTTGCCTTTTTAGAATTCTCTATAAATTCTTTGAAGAAAATATGAAGACACCTTGAAATAATTTAGAACGTCTTCAGAATTATTATTCTTTTCTTTTGATCTGCAACTGTGTATGTGAGAAATAAAATCGATTTCCAACAGTAAAAGTCATTAGGGTTTTGTACAATATCCTACAGCTTCAGCTATTGTTATCACCTTTACTGTTCACGTCGTCACAATGTATGAGGGCTGCAGGTCAGGTTTAAGAGATACTATATGTACACAAGTGTAGAGGTGTACGATTTTTTTTAAGTAGTGAATGGTTTAATGGTATAAATAAGTGGCATGCGTGTACGGTTTATAGTTATATTAAGTAAAATCGGATAAATGGATGAGGTTAAAGTACGTGTGTCATGTGCACTTGATAGTGAGATAACTGAGGTCGTTAATTTTCGTTCGGTTGCGGCGTGGAATGGCAGAGTGCAAAATATATGAATCAGCTGTGCGGGCGCTCTAACTTCATAATAACGGCTGTCGGAGCCATCATTGGGCGGCCATTAAAACATTATCGGCCGCTGACAGCAGCCCCTCCCCCATAATGATGCATCGTATTTGCTTTGGAAAGCTGTAAATTTGTTATGTGGGAAATGTATCGTCAGAAATATATTACTATATTGCACACCAGTAATGTAAAAGCGATAAAAAAAACACCACGAGGTATTAATAATCTCTTTAAAAATTATCGGTTTCCTGAACAGGCCACCAGGACGTAGTTTTGCCTGAAAAGGATCCCGTATTTAAAATGCCCCTATTTGAAAACGTTACGACAAATGTTTTAGGAGATTTAAATACACTACTGAGAGCGCGATTTGAGTAAGGCAGCAAGGAACAGAAGGCGATGAATCATCTCTGGTTGAGAAACGATCGGACATTTAGTTGTACCTCACTTGTAGTAACTAAAAACGGAACTGACCAAAAAACATTGGTAATATAAAAAAATTTATTAATAATCATTGTTATTTTACTTGAAACATTTCAGTTGTATCTGTTCGCATACTGAAATAACCGGATGAAAAATTATCAAGGAAGAAGGCAAAAGGAGAGAAAATATATCACAGAAATTAGTGATGGTAATTCGGAAATTAACAGTTACAAGTAAATGAAATGTCATATTCGTTTTCTTACTTAGTGGGTCCTGCGTCCAATTCAATTTTATACCTGCGTAAAGTTTCCAAGTACTTTTCAGCGCCTTTGATTAGTAATTAAAACTAAGTGTGACATTATTTAAAATTTTGTGAATAGTTAATTTGTTATGGTTGCTTTAATTCGCGAATTAGGTGTTATAACTATTTCACCTTTTTTGGTGAAAATTATTTCTCTTGTACTTATGAAAACAGATTTTGTTACTTGGTAGATTTTACGAATTAATTAATGATATAAGTGAATGGTTCATATGACGGTCAGCGTTTGCGTACTGTAAAGTGTTACAGTAGGCGATGATTAATTATATTCCAACACTAACGTGACCGTTCAAATCACGTATTGTTTCAGTCTAGAAAAAAGGATGACTTATCAGTCCATAATACCAGGGTCTAGACTGCTTCACCCAATGACAGTTTTTGTGCATTTCTTATAAAACTTCCACTATTAACTACTTTTATGCAATCTGGCACTACAATGTTGTACCAGCAACAGTATCAAAATCTTGTGGAATGATCTAATAGTTATGAAACAAGTAGGTCTCAAGAAGAAGGAATAGAAGAATATCTCAAAAATAGCATTGTAATTTGATTAAAATAATTGTACACAAAAACAGCAGAGTGAACAGACTATTCGAATAAACGCATAGAATGTCAACAAAGTATGATAAAGTATTTAAATGGAAACATCTTCACTGGAGTGCCCAAGGTAGAAAAAGCCCACGGACAAATGTCCAGGGTGATAAATAAACAAACATAAGCAACATATTAAATAGGAGGAAGATGTAAACGATATCATCATAGAGTTGACATGGAAGTGAAGAACCATCTCTTGGCAGGAAAGATGAATTTTTTTTTTTTTTTTTGTAACAGTTTAACGTCCCTTTTTAACAACGTGGTCTTTAGAGACGGGAAAGGATGGGGGCAAGGAATGGGAAGGAATTCGGCCATGGCCTTTTGAAGGAAGCATCCCGGCATTCACCTGGAGTGATTTGGGGAAACCATGGAAAACCCAAATCTGGATGCCCGGACGGGGATTCGAACCGCCGTCCTCCCGAATGCGAGGCCAGAACGCTATCCGTTACACCACCACGCTCGGTTGAAAGATGTAAAAATAATAGTGACTTGAATACATTATTAAATACATTTGGCAAAAAGCAAAAAAAAAAAAATCTTTTAGTGTTTAACATTAATGGTACAGTAGACGACAGATTAGTTCACCGAGTGCTTTGACACAAAGAAGAAGACACTGTTAATAACCAGGAGGAGCAACGTAAGGATTTATGTCAGAACCTCGCCTAAAAATCACAAACTGATTTTAAAACAAAGAAATTCACCGATATGCGTAGACAATACCAAATCTTTATCTACCTATTATTGACTAAAATGCTATAAATCAATGATCTTCATCAAAAACAAAGAAGAGACAGTAATTTGAATATTAGGATATGATTCCAGCCACCTTTTAATCTTAAGTAAAGTAAGAAAACAAAGAGGGAACAGTAAAAAGTAATGTTGCTATGTCAGTTGACTGACAAATAAGTTGGTTGAAACAAAATCATCACATGATAAGTATGAATTTTAATATATATGAATCTGCTATGGAAGTGAACGTTCAAAGACGAAAGTATAGGAAAGACACTCAATGGTGGCATGGAAAACCAAAAAGTGTTGTGGAAGAAAACGTCTGCTCACAGGAAAATAAGATAAGAGGATAAGGAAGAATATAGTATTTAAACAGCATTGTTATGAGTAACATATGAGTAACATGAAAAAATCAATGAGTGAATGACAAGAACCAGAGTAAATGAAGTTTGTCTAATACCCAAAGAACTGAAGACCCAAAAAAGAGACGCAGTGATGATGAATTTGATTTGAACGAAGGATTTTGGGATAATAGCAAAGAATTGGCTATCGAAGAAAATAATTGGGTTTTTAGAAGATATTAACGAAGAAGGAGAGATACACTTCGGGGGTAAGTGGGTAACCACGCAGAAGAAACAGCAACTAATAGCACCGGGAAATGCCCTGTACATATGAAACTTACATAAGGAACTTTTAAAATCGGCGCTAGCAAATTGATAGAATCTACTCCGCTCGCTCCCCCCCCCCCTTCTCCCCCTCCCACCTCCCCATTCGATCCAGCAATCTAAAAATTACTTCCACTGGCCCCTGTTGCCCACAGATGGTTAGTACGAACAATGAGAGAATAAAAGGACTTGTCTGCTGTCCGAATTAAAACCAGGTTTCTTTAACTTAATTAACCTATTGGAGGAAAACCTTTCTGCTAACTGTCTGCAAAACGTGTAATTTTTTGTGTTCTGTATGATAAGTGTATATTTGTTTGTGAAATGAATAGTTAATGAGGCGGAGATTGGAGATCGTACCAGTGCCCGCCTAGAATAGACGAATGTGGGAAACCACATTAAGAGCGCAGTCGGGACGGCTGGTAGGATTGGAACCTGGTCCCGCTGTAACTTACCGCTCCACAGTGTGGGGCCCCAACGCACTGAGCTCCAATGACTCGCTAATTACTGTAAATACTGACCATCCAGTCACTGGCTGCCGACTACCCTATTCAAACATACACATTATGTCACATTTTGATTGTTCGTAATATTCTCATTTTAACAAAAAAAGTTTCAATCAATATCATCAGCAGGTTTTCAATCCTAAAGTAGAAGAATCAAACACTGTTCTTATCTTGAACGTACTTAGAATAAAAAAAGCCTGTGTTAAAGCTATTGAGGTTGTGCAGACCATAGAAGATACTAAACTGTAAAAAACTGGAAGCAAACCAACTTATCTTAAGTTTGTTTTTTTAATCGATTTGTGTCTTTACGGATATAAGTTTTTCTCTCTCGATTTTAAACTCTGGAACGTAAACAAGACATTAATATATATATCTGTAACTGAATACATTGAAAATCTGAGCATTAAATAATATTTCTGGCACTTACAACTATGTTTTAAGGCAACAATATTTAGAACTAATGTTACGAGACGTAGGTTTGTCACTCTACGCTAACTTTAAGTTAATCGTTTATCAATTCAACCAGCGCCACATCTTAAGTAATATTTTGAATTTCGTAATGAAATTTGTGGTTTGTGTTATAGTTTTTTGTGTTTTTTTGTTTTATGTTTTTGTGTTTTTATGTTTTTGTGTTTTTTGTGTTTTTACGTGTTCGTCTCACCTTCCTGCCTTCATCTATGGTAAATAACGAGTATCTGTTTATTTTTCCCTATCCTATCTTATTTCCAGTGCCTCGCGGCAGTTTCTTTGTTTCCATTATGAAATTTGAGTTAGGAATTTTATTTCTCAGAAAGTAGTCTTCCACTTGCAAACGACAAGGATGTGTATGCGGACTTAAGTGCAATGCTCATTGAAAGTGCAGAGCCATTGAAAACACATTCGAAGAATTGGATTTGTACGGGGTGTTGTCAGTAAGCCTACACACGCGAAGGTAGGACGGAGAGTTTTTAACGCGCGCACGACCGGAATGTGGAAGCCGTGGAGCTGCGGCAGCATTCTGCGCCCGTCCTCGCAAGAGAAATCTCCCCGCGTGTGGCGGCCGCGCTACTGCAATTTCCTTCAGTAAATCTTCTTATTGGGCCGCCGACTGCTGGAATGAGCTGCGTTCGCCGAAAAGAGGCGAGCCAGCGCAGAGGGGCCCTTCGGCGGAATACACGGCGAAGGCTCCCCCCAAGTGTCATTCCGTGAATAAACGCTCCGCATATACAAGCAGAATATACAGTATACACAGCAGAGCCTTCGCTCGCAACAGCTCTTCCGGGAATCGTAAGGGCCGTGTTTGTACTAATGAATAATAACCTTACCACGACCGCGGTGCCCCATAATTCCAGTGATATACTTTTCTTCCTTCAGTTTAGAGTCACTCGAAACTTCAAAGGTTCTCTTTTGGTTGTACTGGTATTAAGGAGATTTCAGTTTCCAACTGTACATGTGACACGGAAGTGACAAGTAAAGTAACGACGTGAAGTGACCCTTGCGTATTACAACACTAACGCTCAGGCATGGCATTCGGGAAGACGTAGGTTCGACTACCCGTCCGGGCAGCCAAAGCTCCGTTCCCATCGTTTCCCTAAATCACACCAAGCGAATAGTTGGATGATTCTTTAAATAACGCCATGGCTTAATTTCTTCCCTTTATTGTCTTCAATACACTCTCGCCTCTAATGACCTCGACAGCGAAGAGGTGTCAAACAAAGAAGTGTTGAAAGAAGTATTGTCTGCTCAGCAGTTCCACTCGAGCAGTTAAGGAGAAACATCGTTTTCCTCAAGCGAGAGTGTAGCGCACACCGTCCAGCGGATTGTACCTAGTGCTGTGTATTGCTGTGTATCACCACATTCAACTAAGTGATACGATAAATTATACGGAATAGTGAAGTGAAAAGTGAGTGAAATGGAAAGTGGGAGCTACGGGGAGACTGGTGAACCACCATACAGCCTGCCCGTCGACCAACAAGATGTACCGGCAGAAACCTTCCAGGCGGCGATGATGAATGCCTTGCACGTCTTACACACCGGCCCACCAGACCTTGATATGGAAATATGTAACCTGGAGACGCACAAGCGGCGCAACGAAGAAAACAGTGGAAGTACCGACAAGCGGAAAGCCTTGGCAGCATATAACGTAAGTAAGCCAACGGAAAGCGCTTTAGTTAGCACAATGTATGGGGATAACGCAGTCAACAACCCAGAAACCCCAAGCCAGACAACCCTGTCCTCAGCACAAGGAAAAATAAATGACTCTCGGCTAGAGAAAGTAACTAACAGAGTAGCATCAGGCGCCAATCTCACTGAAAAACATTTCTCTCGCGCACCTGCTCATGTACATAATAAGACAAACCGATACAAAGTTGACGCACCAGGACCGTATTACATATACGTGGAAGGATTAGGAAATAATATCGCAAACCTACATCCCATGGCCTTGGGGAAAATAATATTTGGATCTTGCCCAGAATACAGAAAACATATACAAAATATTGCTGCACAAGGGAAAAATAGAATTAAAATTGACCTCGCGACACCACAGGCTGCCAACAGCCTCGTTGACTCGCCAATATTCCCCACGCGACAACTTGCAGCATATATCCCGGCGCATATAGTAACTAGACAAGGGGTGATAAGGAATGTAGACGCAAGTATCGGGGAGGACGAATTAATTAGCGCCCTCGAATCACCAGTCCCAGTAATCAGAATCCGACGAATGACAAAAAGGGTAATAATAGAAAATGAAGCAAAGGTAATTCCACTGCGAACCTGTGTAGTGACATTCGACGCTCAAAATTTACCGGAATATGTATCAGTATACGGAATGCGCTGCCAAGTGTCTCCATACATAGCAACAGTCCGTCAGTGCTATAACTGTTTGAAATTTGGACATCTAAGCAAACAATGCAAATCACAAACTAGATGCACAAAATGTGGAGGAAACCATTCAAAAACACAGTGTACCAACTTGAAACCAAGCTGCGTACATTGCCAAAAAGAACACGAAGCCACGGACAAATCTTGCCCGGAGTTTAGCAGACGGGTTAAAATAAACGAGGTATCAGCTAAACTGAACATAACTTTCAAGGATGCAGAAAATATAATTACACAGAAAACATACGCGGAAGTATCCAGTCTAGCTCCACAGGTCAAGGAAAGGCCAGCCTTCCCACCATTACCTAACCCGCAGCGGAAGTTTACTGTCTACAGACGCGCACGCTCACCTCCACCAGTCACATCCACAACACGGACCAAACTGCCAGTATATTACCAGCCACAGGAACTACCACTAGGGCCTATACGACGTAATCCATACGCCCCTCAACCACGGGAAACACCACAACAGAAGACCACAGTAGGATCACCTAATATAAACCAGCATACAGTACAAACGGAATACCAGGAAGACACTACAGTAGAAAAAGTATTCAGTATCATTATGCAAATAATTAACGCAATCCAGGGCCCACAACCCCTTACCATAGATTCGGCTACAATAATAGAGATTATCAAGGAGCACTTCAACTAGGAAAACCAAAATGAAACTGTTACAGTGGAACGCAAGGTCAGTAGTCGCAAATAAAGAATCATTGCAACAAGAATTACACAGCCAGGAAATAACAGTAGCAGCCATATCAGAAACATGGATAAAACCTGGAAGAAATATCACATTCCCAGGATATCACATAATCACACACAACAGACAAGATGGAAAGGGTGGTGTAGCATTGATAATAAAATCAGACGTACCCCATACACAAATCCCTCTAAGCAACGCGAATGAATGGAGCTATCCAAGCAGTAGCAGCACGTGTGCGAATCGATAAGAGAGAAATCACAATAGTATCCATCTACTGTCCGCCAAAAACAGTTACAACACTCAGAGAATGGTACACACTGATGACCCAACTAAAGCCACCGTACCTTCTATGCGGAGATTACAACGCACACCACACCAGTTGGGGCTGCGCGTACAATGATGCGGGTGGAAACGCAATCCTAGATATATTGGAAGAATTTAATTTAACAATCCTAAACGATGGCACACCCACCCTAATACAGACACCTGAACGAAGACCCTCAGCTGTCGATCTCACCATTTGTTCACTAGACATTGCAGCAGAAATTATGTGGAAAGTAACCAATCAGTCGATGGGATCAGACCATCTTGCTATAGAATTATCAACACACAATGTAAACAATTTGAATTCTCGGAAACCAACAACAAAATGGAACACAAATAAAGCCGATTGGGAGAAATACAGCAACATCATAGATAAAGAAATCTACATAGTAAAAAGAGCAGAAACAACTGATAAAATGTACAACGAATTTATCAAACTAATAAATAAAGCAGCCAACATAACAATGCCGCGTAGAAAAGAAATTAACAACCCAAGATCACCACCATGCTCCATGGTGGAACCAAGCATGTTCTCAGGCAATCGCTAGAAGGAGGTTAGCACTGTCGACATATAGACGACACAGTACGTGGTCCAACTACCTGCAATACAAGAAAATCGATGCAGAAACAAAGCGCTTCCTTAAAGAAAATAAACGTACATCATGGAAACAGTTCTGTGAGAAAATATCTAATAACACACCACAATCTCAAATATGGTCAATGATAGCTTCACTTAAGAAGAAAAACATGTCGCATCACCCACTGACAGAAGTCACAGAAGAGTTTGCCGACATCTTAGCTCCACCCACAGTACTGCCACAACCAGAAACCATTTGTAACAACAATACAGAAGATCTATCACATCAAAATGAGGAACTACAGCAAGCATTTACCATAGAAGAATTTGAGAAAGCTCTAAAAGACGCGAACAATTCAGCCCCCGGAATTGACGGTATTCATTATTGCATGATATCGAAGTTACCAAGGTCAGCAAAAACAACCCTATTGAAACTATACAATCAAGTTTTGGAATGAAAGCCAATTCCCAGAATCCTGGACAACACAGATCATCGTGCCAATACTAAAACCAAATAAAGACCCAAGCAAAGCAGCATCATACCGGCCAATAGCATTATCATCCTGTATAGCGAAGACCTTCGAAAGAATGATCAAGCACCGATTAGAATGGTGGCTCGAGAATAACAACCTACTGCCCAATTCTCAATATGGTTTTCGAAAGGCAAGGAGCACCCTGGATAACCTAAGCCTGCTAACTACTGACATTGAACAAGCATTTTCAACAAATAGTTATCTCACAGCAATTTTTCTCGACATCTCTGGAGCTTATGATGGAGTAAACATTACGTTACTCATAAAGAAACTAAAAGCCCTGAATCTACCAAACATCTACCTCAAAGGAATATACAGATTGCTATAGAAACGAGTCATATATTTGCGCAAAAGAGACAATACCATGTTCGGTCCTCGAGTAATCACCAAAGGCCTTCCACAAGGTGCAATATTAAGCCCGCTGCTATATGCAATCTACGTAGCTGACATAGAACTAATTATACCACCAGCTGTAAAGATCCTGCAATATGCAGACGATAAATTCATCTACACTTCATCCGCAAGTTTTACTTTAACAAGGAAAAGGTTAGAAGAAACAGCAAAAGCCCTAGAAAAATGGATGGAACAAAATCAACTCAATCTGTCACCATCTAAATCCTCAGTGGTCATCTTCACTAGAAAATATCAACCAACGAGCCAGACACAACTACAATTAGGCCCATACTTATTTCCAAATTAAAACATCTGTAAAGTTATTAGGTCTACTATTTAGACAGCAGGCTTACCTGGGCACGACACGCTGAATACTTAACTGAAAGGACAGGGAAAGCCTTAAACATATTGCGAGCAGTAAGTCACGTCTGGTGGGGAGCCCACACAACAACAATGTTAACACTATACCGCTCTCTCATCCGATAAATAATAGACTATGGAAGTATCTTTTATGGAAATGCCCCCAAATATGTACTGAAAAAACTGGACACCCTCCAATACCGAGCCCTAAGGATATGCTTGGGAGCAATGAAATCATCCCCCACTAATGCACTCCTGATAGAAGCGAAAGAGATGCCCCTGCTCATCAGAAGGGAACTAGTGACAAAGATTTTCCTCATCCGGCTGAGCAGCAATAAGGTCACATCCACTTCTTAACAAACTCAACACCTTAATGAAAATCAGAAACTCACAAGGAAACAAAAAACCAAGAACGAAAACCTCTTCTGCTTAAATGTTTTGAACAGCTGAAGACAATGTTCCCATTGATATACAAAGACCGAGAGCTGCCAATTTACAGTTACCCATACAAACTGAACTTATATAAGACACCGACCTATCAACAACCATGCATCGAAACCTACAGAGGGAAAGCCAACAATTACATACAAAATCATATCTTGAACAACTGGCATGACTTCACAGAAATATACACTGATGGATCCAAGACCCCAGAAGGAGTGGGCTACGCTTTCTACTGCCCCACAACAGGAGCCTCAGGAAAGTACTCTCTCCCACTAGAGGCAAGCATATACACGGCGGAAATTCTAGCAATTACAGAAGCAATCCAATACGGAGTACAACATTTCCAAAAAATCCTAATACTCACAGATGCAAAAAGCATACTTAGTAAAATAGAATATCAGAAATGGACCACACGTACAAACCCATATATATACAAAATCTTAGATCTGACACTACGGGCCAAGCAAGTAAATAAAGAAATAAACATCATGTGGATCAAAGGACACATAGGAATAATTAATAACGAAATAGTTGATGAATTGGCAAAGGCTGCAATAGTCGAAGGGAATTTTAAAGCAATCCCATTACCATACACCGATTTCTACAACAGAGTAAGGAAAACATCTTACGAGGAATGGGAGAACGAATGGGAAATAACAAAACATGAAAAGGGAAGACATTACGCTACGATTCAACCCGAAATACCAATAAAACCTTGGTACCACTCTACAACTTTGAGTAGACGACACGTGTCATCTCTAATAAGAATGAGACTAGGTCACGGGTGTTACCCAGCTCACCTACACCGCATCAGAGTAGCAGAATCCCCCTACTGTGAAGATCACCCTACAGAAATAGCCGACCTAGATCATCTATTTTTTGGTTGCAAGAAATATAACTCTCCACAAAACGAATTACTTCGCCGCATCACAAAACAAAAGGTCCCCTTACCAACCAGCATCGCAATCTTGCTGTATGAGAATAACCGACAGGTTATCCCGGCAATCATCAGATTCCTAGAAGAAACAGGTCTCCACATATGAAATAGATTTATAAAACGACACCCAATTGGAAAAGACCATGAAACAACATATCAATAATAAATAGCAATCACCTATATAAACCAGATGTAAACCTCTTAACCCAAAAAAAAAAAAAAAAAAAAAAAAAAAAAAAAAAATTGTAATTACAACTACTTGCGCAAATATATTTGTGAAACTCTATATAAATGTCTGTAAATAATTATAAGTTATTGTAATCATTGATGTATTGTAACTATTATTGTAAATTTTATCTAACTGTCTGTAAATAATTATAAGTTATTACAAACATTGAAATATTGTAACTATGACCGGAAATTTATGTAATTGTAAATATTGAAGTATAGTAACTATTATTGTAAAATTTTAAGTAAATGTCTATAAATAATTTTACATTACTGTAAACACTGAAGAATGGAAACTAATACTAGAAACTGTTATAAACATTGTAAACAGTACACGATGTATAAGACGTACACCTTATGATGTATGAGTTTGATGGCTGTATAGCAAAAGCCAAAGGCCAAATAAATAAATAAAAAATAAAAAATAAAAATAAAAAAAATTGTCTGCTCAGAAACAAATTGTTAGATAAACCCGTTGCGAGAACGAATATTCCCTCAGTGGGGAGGTGTAGTGTAGGTGGCTGGTCCCATAGCAATTGCTCATTTCCACGGTGGCATTATTGCTGTTGTAAATTAGAGGAGACTGACGTACGTGCAGAAGTAGACCAAATCAAACTGTTGAGATTCAAGACCAACAACAAAAGCTCCCAGCAGCCGTTATCTTGTAACAGCATCGTCACCGACACTTATGTAAACGTTAGTTAATATCTTCGTTTTTCCAAGAGGATAATTTAATTAACTCTTACCCCATTGTCTGGTCATATTCTTTTACCGCCCTCAGACAAGACGCTGTGAATGACAAATTCTATGGTACAAGTGCCCGCCTGTTAGCGTGATGTAAATCGAGGTAGACATAAACGTTCGAAAAATACCGAAGAGGAAAACAAAAGGAGTATTAAGCTTTTAATAACAACAACAAAAAATGCAAATTTGAGGTTGGTTAGTAAAACATAGTAGGAACAATGATAGGCATTCATTGAGGAAATGGTAGAAATGTTAGCTAATGCATTAACGGAATGGCACACAGATTGATGGGTTTTAGACTCACGCTTCCGAAAGAAGAGGGCTGTGGGTGAGGAACAAGCAAGAAATCGGCGATTAACTTTATAAATGAATCATTCCAGTATTCGCCTGAAGTTATTTTGTCAGAATCGATATTTGCGTGACTGGACCTGGAATGTAACCTGAGTCTTCCAAGAGAGCAGATATCAACTTCACAACGTTCTAAGGAGTAATGTAGAAGGAGATCTGTTTTGTGCACGTCCTTTTCGAAAGTGGCTGCCGCGTGCAGCTGCACTTAATATTGTGCTGTTAGACACAACAAAATCAGATGGAATAGACGAGCAGTTGCGTAGACCACGTAAGAGGCCCGGCGCTGGTAAGCATAATGATGGAACTAGTGACGGTTCTGGGGCTTTGTCGAGAAGATTAAGGACCCTTATTAGGATTTTTTTCAGCAAGTTTTGTGGTTTGCGAGAGGGCCACAATATCATATTCACACCTAGGGAAATTTATTTCAACGTAAGTATTCCATGTAAGAACCCTACTTTGCAGACGCGTGAATATGTTGCATCAGAGTGATACATTCAGAGAGAAGGTATAAATATCAGATTGAAGACAATTAGCCATGCAAGACCTTATATGTGTCGGTCAACAAATTTTATCCATTGTCTGCGTTGAGAAGTGTTTTCATGTGACTGTTGGCTGAATTATCTGAGTCTGCATTTTTGAGAAATTGTTTGGGAGTGACTTATTGTCTTTCGCCGCTACCCCCCTTCCCCCCTTCCCCCCCCCCCCCACCGTTTCCCACTCTCTGCATGTGAGAACTTCCAATAGTCGCTCGAGGTTAAACTACTTCTTCGAGGCCAATTAATAATGCTTGTTTTAAATGAGACCGAAAGATGTCATTAATGAGTTATGGAAGCAAATGTACCAATGTAACTGGTACAGGTGACTGAGATTCAACGAAGCTGTAAATCACACCCAATTTTCCCA
The DNA here is from genome assembly GCA_031002005.1 of Vandiemenella viatica. NCBI lineage: Eukaryota > Metazoa > Arthropoda > Insecta > Orthoptera > Morabidae > Vandiemenella > Vandiemenella viatica. The sequence continues at coordinate 309,460,009 of JARYHS010013630.1, read as the reverse complement.
GTTTATAGAGTCATGACATTCTCAGGTTATGAGCAGTAAATAGGCAACTACGTATTTCAGAAGAGAACGTGTTTTATTCGTCACTGTGAAAAATGTGAAGAAAATGTTAGATATTTTTATTAATGAAGAACGCATGACTATCATAATGGTGCAACATAACACATAAATTAAAGTGGATTTTTAGAGACATTCGGTTACGGAATATTCTAGAAGTTTTAAGACTTTTGTGATCGTAACAGAAGTGTTTTTTGTTTAGAAGAAATAATTACCCCACAAGAGGCTGTTGTGGCGAAATATACTGAGAGAAATTTATCACTTTACAGGTCGTTGAGTGTATATAAAGACTGTTTGCCTAGTTTTATTTAAGACCCTTCTGACGTTTTTGTTTGATTCACAGAAAGGTCGGAAGAAGCCAAAGACTGACAGGGAAATTACAGGAACACAATTTTCACTTTACGAAGCCCGCACGGGAATTTGAAGCCACGTCCTAACGAATGAGAGGTCTGAGCGTTATCCGCTCACCCACTACGCTCGGTTTTTTTTTTTTGGTTCTGACAGGTTGTTTGTGTTAGCTCAGCCAAATAACGACAGAGAACAATTTGGTAATACATAATGTGTGATTGATGTGTCGTAGAGACCTCATGCAAGAAGACATATGATCCAACTAGTATTTAATTAAAAACACTTATTTCGAGATGCTACACTTGCACCAGTGAGTGTTATCGTGGACGTGAGCATGCCGTAGTGACGCAGGCAGCGCTGGGTACTGCGAGGAGCAGGGTAGTGTGGCCGACCTGGCAGCAGTCGCACGTGCGGCCTGCATCCATCCTCCTTGGACGGCGCCCAACGCAAACTCGTTAATTCCTGTCGCCGCTTCCGACACGGCTTGTTTTATGACGCGAGACAATGGCTTTTTAAATGGGTCGGCTCCGTCTCTGCGGCATACGAATGGGAACTAGTTTACATAATGAGTTGTGGAGGACGTTTCCAAAGCCGCAGACCGTTACCTCAATGAACTGCCGAATTACTGAACGTATATACCTCCAGTAACTTAACGCACATAGCTTCGGTATTTCCCGCAGTTTAATATTTAAATTTACGTATTACTAATTACATAAATTCCGTGACAAGTAATGTTTTTTATTTATAACAATTGCATATAGCATGAGCATCTGATTCAGCGAGTTCAGCTTTGAAATTATCGCTACGAACAGTCTGTTTCTACCTTCATATGATACTTTCCTGAAGAATGGGAAAAATGATTCGACAACTAAGTCACTTACCTTTCATTCAGGGGAACCGGACCGAAAATCTGGACAAAGCTGTAATAGGCCTACCTATTTTCTGGTGTTTCCTGTAACCGATACGCCACAACGCAAGGATCATTCCATAAGAAACTTTAGCTCAACCTGGAGGATGAGGAATAACACTCAGACCAAACGTTAGGAGAGACGGGTGTTCAAATACCCACCCAGCTTTCCAGATTTCGTTTTCCATAGTTTCCAGGGATCACTCCACGTAAATGCTTTGATGATTCCTCCTAAAGTCCATTGTCAAATTTCTTCCCGCCCCTTCGCCCTCGTTCTCTCTGGTTCTAAACATTTTTTTACGTCGATAAACCATAAGTTTCAAAAAACCTTGACTATAATGTTCATCAGCAGCATTATACATCATCCGCTAAATAAGTATCCCGATGCAAACAAGCTTTTAATAAATGTAATCAATACCACTGAGGCATTAATAGAAAGGGTAACAACAAGGTCATTATGTGGATAAAATCAAAGGTGACATCATTAACACACATCTTCCATCCTCAATGCAGGTTCAAAACCCAACACGTTCTATGAAATTGCCGTCACTGAAATATTGCAGCTAGATTGCTCCCAGATTTCGAAGTAAACTAGTTGTGACTTAGAAAAAACTGTTTTTTTTTTATTTTCCTCGTTGCGATTTATCATATCGCTTCTCCTTTCTTGCACAAATCAGGACCGTCCAATTTTGTTGCTTATGCTTTGTGCGATGAAAATCTGATTTTAGGATGCAAACAGGAGTTTTGTGTAGTTACTGTGGAATTTAGCTGACATATTTACTGTCTTACTAAACTTGGATTTATCGTATAGAATATTAAGTTGCAATGATGAGAACTACGTGCCTCTAAAATCATTAAATGAAACCTATACAGTAGATGTAAACAAATTACATTTTATAGTTGAACTTTTAATTACACCTTCGTTTTATGAGTCCTATGGTCTGTTCCGCCTTCGTGAAATAGTGATATTATTTTTGAAGCCGCTCTCTCGTAAAACACAAGTTGACAGCAAACGCATATCATTTCAAAATTTCGTTTCTGAAATACAATAAAATAAAATAAAAAAATTGAAGTATATAGCACCTCTGTGTTCTTACCCTCACATAAAATAGAATGTAGAAATAAATACACCGATACCTTAAAATTTAATAATTTAACACATATTTCCGTTTTTGACTATGTTAAAAGTTTGTTATTGACAGATATGGGTAATCACTCACTTAAGATCTCGACATTTGAATATAACAAATTTATCTAGATAGTTTGCATATGTATATTAACTATTCAGCTTGTTGCTGCCTACACGGCCAAAGTTCATCAATCGTGATGTAAGAATATGTAAGTCTAAACCTAATGGTTTTCAGATATTATCAGTCTTACAGATAGCTCCTAACAATTGCTATTGTTTGATAACTTCTATCAAATGGTTAGAACCGTCAGATATTTCTATTTAATATTTTAATTTCACCTCTTAGAAGAGCAAATGCTACTTAATTCTTTGTGACAAATTTCCAAAAAGAGATACCTCGTAAGCCCCGTTTTTAATAACATCTTTCAAAAAATTCTAGAAAAATATGAAAAGATAGCTCAAGATTACTACATTCTTCAAAGTACCATTTCAAATTTCTAATGCTACAACATTTGATGCACAAAACTCCACAGAAACCACTGAAAGAAAAATGATGATGAATAGGTACTAAGTCTGGCAATTCCAGTATAGTGGTTATAAATGTTGTTTCTAAATAGTTTCACCCTGTGCTATCGTTTCATTTGGTGGCGCTAAAAGTTAACTTCATCATGTCAGCTGTATTTCGTATTAACCATCTGCTTTTTAACGATTATTCCTTAGGATTGTTAATTCGAGTTTTTAAACCAGTTAACAAGATGTGAGCCATTACAATGTCGATCACTGCATTCAGCAGTGTGGTTTGGAGTCTGCACTAGTACTAGCACCTGAACTACGCACAGACTTCTCATGTTGCGACACTGTGTAAAAAGCTCATCTATCCCACAAAATTTTGTATTCAAAGCATCTTCTTCTATTCATCTTCATTTTTCTTTTAGAACACTGAAGTTATTTTTCACATCATATAAGCAGAAGACGAAAGAAAAAGTGACCTTAAAGCTATTACATGGGAAAAGGCGCTTCACAACTATATTATTAATTTATTGAAAATATTAGAAATATTGATAACGACTACCATCACATAGGCAACCAGTTGCTAAAATGTGTCTATCCGGGTGGAAAAAAAATCTCAATGTTTAAAACTGACGGTTAAGTTTTATTTTACAGATAAAGAACCTAAGTTTCAATTACTAGAGTGAAATTGTTTGCAAACACAAGAATTGATAGAGTGAAATTATTTTTTGCTACTGGTTTCTGAATCAGGTTTACAATTCTTCGTAAAATTTATACCCAAGAAGGTTTAGACTTTTTTAAACTACACCAAATATTCACTGCTTATTTTACAGGATGCTGCTGATTTGCCATTGGCACACATTATTGCTTCGGTTCTGTTTCTGTAACATAATATTTGAATCAATAAACTTATCATAATCGCTCTTTAACATGTAGCACAATCAAAATTAACTTCATGTGTTGAATTTTTTTCCTAGGATAATAAACTCTTAACAGCAAGCAAAATAATGCCAACACCAATCGACACTCTCAATACGAAGTCGCTTTTTCACGTTTTTCTATTACATTGGTTTTCTGTATTGATAAATTTCGTATTTTGAGATTATAATAAATTAATAATAATAGCGTTTGCATTTCGATTTTCTTCCTATTTCTTCTTAATGACACGAAGTTTGATGTCAAGAACTTGTATTACGAAAAAAGTTCTGCAGATAATTCAAGCTGAAATTTTCATTGCGATATTATTAACTAAAGTTTACGATTGTCGAAACGCGAAGTTTTCTTACTTATGAAGTTAAATTCAGTCTGAAATCAGCTATATGTGCAAAGTATCTAAATATAAAAATAAAAATCAGATATTTAGTAATACCAAATAAAATAAAAATCGATTTTTGGTACTTAAATTTCCATGTTAGAAACAACTAGTGGTGCGATATCAACGTAATAATATATATAACGTTCTTTTTTTTTTTTTTTTTTTTTTTTTTTTTTTTTTTTTTTTAGAAAAATAACCCGGTGGAGGCGGGATTTTTTAAGAGTTGTGTTTGATCATATGAGTTATGCCAGGATGTTCCGCGGTTCGGTTTCAGAGGAAAGGAACCGGCCGTCATACCTCCGACACAATGGCTTATTATACCTTTTTGTGGGTTGTAAACTAAGTTTGTTTTATTCCATTTTATATAGTTTTCTCTTTACAAACTTTTACATGGGTACTGAGAGAACGGTCGAGAGTAGAACATCCTATATTTAAAGTTGGGGCAAACATGGGTACTATGATGTAACTGCATCAAGCAACAATATCTGGAAAGTTAAATCAAAGTAATTTGAAGTTTCGCCGATTATCATTGTTACTTGAAATTACAAGTATAGTTAGAATAACATGACGGGAATAATATCAGTAAAAATTAAAAGAGAACTTTTGAATACTGAATATTACATCTCTACTGCACTGTTGTGTTTAGTATGTCCGTAAGAGAATCTGCAGTGACAAGAGTCCATTTTGTCACTGTCTCTCTGGAGGGCCTGATGGGATACGGAGACAATCCAGCCCGCTGGCGGAGTTTCTAGATTGTGGCGCCAGTACTTGTCGGCGCGGGCGGTGTTTTAATCAGCGCCGTGTCCTCTGACATGTCCACTCAAGTATTTATCCGCCGACGGGCCTCAATATTTCAGGCCGCCGGTCTAATTGAGATTCAGGACGGCCGTGCAGCACACCGCAAACACATGTGCGTCCCGGTCGCCAAATTAACACGCGACATCCCAAATTAAATACCGCGCTGCGCCCCGCGCAACTGCTGGGCCGAGCCTTTCTGCGAATGAACACACGGCCAGACTTGCCAGTTTATGATCCCTGTCAATAAACAAGACGAATCAAAAGTAATTGACGTGTTCTTATCTAGATGACGAACAGGTTATTTTGTTCAAACTACATCGCAGGAAAATCCGGTTTATTTGTGGAAGATTGATTATAATGGGACCAATCACAGTAGATTTCCTTCGCGGCGTCCGTTTGGGCGGAGCCTGAATTTTCCACTCACCTTTCCATGTCAGTGATCAAGCAGCAATTACAGCACATTAAATTTTTGCAGCTGGGTTGAGAACGTTTTAAGCCTGTGTCCATTACGTTACATAGCATTTCTGGCTGACGCCACTCAAGATAGTCCCCAATGGTGGACTACAGTTTGCATGTGTGTCAAAAACTTTCGTGGTTTTCACACCATTTAATATCAATGCAACTTGCATTTAATGAGCATTATTCACCGACTGTTTCACTAAAGTATAATATCGTAGTTAATAATTCTGAAGTACATGATATACTTACAATACTATAGTTTTCAAATTTCTCAGCTTGTACTTTTAGCGGTAATAGGAAGATGATATATTTGTTAAAATCTGTTGGTATCTCTCCAGTTTCGTAATTTTTTGATACCCTTTTAATGATACTCGTATTAACAGATCTTAGGGCATCTAGTCTTTTCATTCTTCCTTCTTTTAATCCAAACCTACATCATATTCTGTCCCCGTCTTCTCCGTCATCAATATCGGCTAAGTATCTATCTCAACGTTTTGATTTCTTTTTCCGAAACAAATCTTCCGAGTTTAAACCTACAAATTAAAAAGACTATTACTTATAAATCAGACCCCCAATCTTTTTTTTTTTTTTTTTTTTTTTTACTTTTGCGGATTGTGTACAATGTTAGGGTGCGTTTATGTTGGAGCTGCGATAAACGATGAGAGCGACGATACTAGCGAAGCGAAGAAAAGTGAAACATTGTTAACAATGGAGGTGTTTATACTGGAGCAGCGCGCAGAGCAACGCATAGTAGCAGAGCAGCGATGAGAGCGACGCTAATCGCTACGTGCATTTTCTTCCCTATTATCGAGGGTGGCTGTGACCGTTTGATCGGTGAAGTTTTTAATAGGTCCCTTTTGTGGTACTGAAAATACAAAAATCACCATAACAGATTCGTTCTAGAAAATTGTAGGATGAAATGGCAACTAAATATAATAAAGCAAACAATCCTAAACGTTTTTAATTAGTGCGATTTCCGTAATTTAAACTCATTTTAATGTGTGAACACTACAGACTGAAGATTAAAGCAAGAAAATAAAATATTAATACAGCCAAAGAGAGATTGTATATGATTTACTGAAAAAATATTTTTCTATTAAAGGTAATTTAAAATATAAATATCAAATTAAATGCATAATATGTAGAAATTCGTATTAATTTTTTTCGAATTGTAACAAAAGTAGATTTTATATAAGATGCCGGTATATTGATGTCAAATTCTTAGGATTTTAAGTGTTAGTTTCTTCGAAATTCAATACCTTTTCAGTCAATAATATTATGGAGCAAACAAATGGTCTTATTAATACTGTCAGATACGACTACAGAAGTATCTATTGTTGTGGCTAAAATTCTCCATTTAGAATAAATAAGGCACATTCGACGGTTCCTCATGTTCACGATAACCTAGCATTGAGGAATCATCTGCCTGCATCTATATATTGTCCATAAGGATCTAATAAATTATTTAAAAATGGATAAGCCTTGTCACCTATAAAACCACGAGGTTCAGTGATTTCAGAATTTGGCAGAACGATTTGGAATATTCTGTCTTTCATCCATTAAAGAGACATACAGAACTGCAGATCTAACTGTTCCACCGTCACTCTGTTTACCATTACCTCCAGCTTCAATGTTTATAAATTTATAATTAGCATTGACCAATACTTGCAGAACAATAGAAAAAAATCTTGTAATTCTGGAACATGAAATCAGAGTGGGCAAGACAAGTAACTCTGAAGTATTTTTCGTCTACAGCGCCCACGCATTTCGGAAAATTAGAAATATTGTAACAATCTTTGGCTATTTTTTTACGAAATACTGTTCCTCCGGAATCGTCATATGAAGTAGTTGAAGTATTTTTCATAATTATTTCTCTTACAACTTCTAAAACTGTTGCAATACAACTCCTATACGAAAGAAATAAGCTAGATTTCTTCTACATGTCTGGCCGGTTGACAATTGTCTGCAATATAAACACGATTCTACGCTATTATCGAAGCTCCAATATAAACACTGCACGAAGAAAGAAATTGAGCGACGCTCTTGTCGCCGCGTTTATCGTCGCTCTCATCGTTTATCGCAGCTCCAACATAAACGCACGCTTACCATAGTGAGTTTCTGGAACACTGTCCCACCAATTAGTGTCCCTGACTCTAATACTACAGTAAATTTCTTTTATCGCTAATCTGTGTTTGGACGTAATAGTTTTTTGATCGTAATGCGTGACTGCAAAAGCATGATGCGATGCCAATGTTTAGAAAGAGGCAAGAAAGTGGCTGATCTTAATCATTTCTGCAGGATCCAGACAATCAAAGGAGATATTGTTAATTTCATCCTTTCGCTAAACGATATTTATGATAGCCTAACGCCTAGATGATACGAATAACCCATTGCGTGCAAATTTACGGCTAAACAAATCACATTCTAAACGACAGGAGCAATTTCATTATAACAGCAGCTATCAAAGCTGGCTGAAAATGTGAAGTACGGTGCTCGAGATATCCCTGATGTCCATCCTAACGAAGTTGTTCCTCGTTTGTCTCCACTACTATAGAAATAATAAGTACTCTAAAATCTAGCATTTTTCTTTATACATTCCTACCAGTGCATTCATTAAGAATGTATTATAGAATAAAGTTGGTAGCATTTTCCAAGGAAAGGGGTGATTCTTCCAGAATGAAACACAAACATAATAATCACGCAATAAAAACACAAATTACAAAACTGAGTTGAACTGTTTGCTAGAACTGAAATTACGCAGTTAGTCCGCAAAAGAACACTTCATTACCAAGCTTGTAGTGAGTTGTATTTTTGTATTTTGTGCACCTAAGTACTTCGCTCGCCAGATCCAGTGCTGGAGGTGCTATTTTACATTGCCACAGTGAGTCGTTTACAATGATCTCAGATCTATACTGCAGATGACTTGTGCAACTCTAGACGTTTTCACTCAGTAACTGTGCTTGTAGTCTCACCTCATTCCTACACGAAAGTGGAAATGAGAGCGCCTTTACAATCATGACAGCCTGCAAGAAGAGAATTAGGTCAGGATATCCGTCAGGTCTCTTGTCGGTCGTCGCAGATGATCTCTGTCCCTTCCGTATCTGCTCCTTCCTGCACGTAGTCTCGGTGACAGTGAGTAAGCCGGAACGTCTCAGTCGATTTCTAAAATGAAATGCGTCGATGTATGGCAATAAGGAGAACATGCGAAAGCAAATAGAAGAAGATAAAAATGAACTAACCTGGCTCAGGATAAACTATCAGTTCACTAGTAGGCAGCTAGACAGAAAACATATAATAGAATTTACTTGCGCTGTTCCTACATACATGTCTTACGAATTTCAAGAATCTGAGAATTTCAATGAAATTTGAGATAGTGGCAAAAATAAATACAATGACTGTTAACCAGCTTCAATTAAATACTTATTGTTTACTCAAATGTGGTTAAAAATGAAACTACTGCTGTAGCGAAACTGTAACCAGAAAATACAGACGTTTCAAAGAATACTGTAGATGTAGAGCTACTCAATAAGACTTTATGCTTTGTAGAAATAATGATAATACTGTTAGAAAATAAAAGGAAGAATTATAAAAAATAGGCAGACATCTCTGGGGTATTTTACGAAAACAAATTTTCACTCAATGTTAACTAGTATCGGAAATTAAGAACGAACTAAATTGCTGAACGCGGTGAATCATCACATGTACAGCTAAGGAAAGATATTGAATGATTTACTTAAGAAAAATGTACAGTTTGGACTTTTTCAGGAGGGAATGACCAAGTTAAATAACCAAGTGACATATATTCTTCCCCAAACCATGATAAAATATGAACTGATACCGAAGAATCCGCTGCACATGAAACCTAGATATCTAGAAACAATCAACTCTTCTTCTGATATAGTTTTCTTTTAAACAAAATAACTGCTACAAGAAATAAGACTTCTCACCTATGTGTATCTAAACTTTAACGTATGTTATAATCCCCTCTTCGGAACTGCACACACTTGTTTCACTGCTGGAACTTCTCTTAGCGGAATATAACAATGGTCGACAATAGCGCTCCACTTGAATCAGTTTAGGCCTAATCTTTATTTTGGATATGAATACTTGAATCAGGTATAATCAAAAGGTGGTTTTCTTATATTGTAAAAAAGACATATATTCACCACTTACTAACAGGTTTATTAATCTTCTTCATCCCTCTTAAAACTATGATTCCATGTTGTGAAACATGCTAGGACACTTTCTGCTACTTTTCTTTTGCGAGCTAGTTGTGTAATACACATCAAATAGAAGCTCACAAGACGTTTATTTATTTATTTTAGCCGGCCGCGGTAGCGTAGGAGCTAGAGTACATGCCCCACGTGCCGAAGGTTGTCGGTTTGAGTCCGGCCTAGGGTGTTTATCTATTGTGTGTGAATGTGCTTGTGCTGTCCGTCCTGTGGAGTGTCCAGAATTATTTGAAATACAATATATACATGGAGAAACTGAAAGCACTGGATGAACTAAAACTCATACTTGAGCTGCCTGTATGGCCTAAGGAAGCCAACTGCCATTAAAAAAATATATTTATTTTCTCTTTGAATAAGCACACACAAACCTCTAATAAATGAAAAATTCCTCGATATACTTTTTTCGCGCGGAAAAAATCTGACGGATTTTGATCCGTGATCCTTTAGGATGATATATGGTGCTAATTGCGAGCTAGTGAGTGGACCATCAAAGTCGCGCAATGACTGATTCCGGAAAAGGGGTTTTCTAATGTTATGGCTTGTCGACGTCGGGGTCAGTAGAGACGAGAGAGAATGGAGGCAAGGAACGAGGATGATTTAGGTGAGGTGTTTTCAACAAATCAGCATTCACGTGGAGTGATTTCAGGAAAAAACAATAGTAAAGCAGGGATTGAACACGCGACCCCACATTAACCACTCACCCACAAGTTCGTTTATCAGATATGAGCAGAGTGTCTCATTGCGGTTCGAGTGACACCTCGTCATGGTGTATAAAGCCAGCTTTTCGACAGTCAGGCTACTGTCTCCTTATCAGGCAGTACCGCCTAAAAATAACCCCGCAGGATGACGGTCGGAACATCGGATTTACACACCATGACGCGGCGTTACACGCACAGCCAAGGAACAACAGACTCCGGCCACAGGTGCCTAGATTACAAAGGCAGGATGCCTTAGCGGAAAAGTCATGACTCAGGTCGTGGGTGATTGAGTGGTTTGTGACAGACAACTGGGAATGAAAATGATGCCTTCTCGTTACGGAAGTCTGGTTCTCCTGTTCACTGTGTAAAAAAACAATCAGAATAGGAAATGATTATAGGAGCTACGTGTTGTCGTAGCGTGGAAGGCCGGGAATAGCTTTATTCCTGGAGGCTTCAGGATTAGAGTCCTCTCAGAGCCACTTGTCTGAGGTCGGTGACTGTGAATGTGGCGTGGCGATGCATGGCACCTAATGTGCTTACTAGTACGAAATATTCTATGCCTGTCGTTCCACTTGCCTCAAATCATTAGAGGCTGATTGTCCGCATCATAACATTCTTTACTTTTCGTACTGCGCGTACATTCGTGCTGTCGATTTGTCTCTACGTGATTCGTTTGGAAATGGAAGAACTTAAATGAGTGGTAAGTCCTACATTTCATGTTGCCACATTTTAGCTAATGTGTGATAACTGTATTACAACCAAATAACTCAGCAGAAATAATCTAATGATATAAACACCAACACTCATTTAATTTGGATTTTACTTCAGTTCATTTCCTATAAATAAAAATAGAGCACGTTTCAGTGGATGCACCATCATCGTGTCACCTTCTTTTTTCCAACTTTTTTCTAAGATTACCGGGTTGTTAAAATCCTATAAATACCCGTAGAATACCAACACAGCAACAGTTATTAAGATAAACAAGCTTGCTGGATCTGGCTGACATGGTGAACGTGCAATTGCGTGTGGCTCCAGCGTGACGCACCGATTTGCCGCCGCAGCAAGTTCACATTTGAATAGTGTCACCACATAGAAATTCTCACTGCAATACGCTACTTTGTGTCATAAAAGTATCAACTGCTTGAAATAATCGTTGTTTGCTTGTAGTGCGTAGGACTACTACATTTGCTTTTTGTGCCGATATTAACCAATGTGCTTTTAGTAATCCGATTCAACTTGATCTCTCGTTCCTTGTATATCCAACGACAGTGCTGAACGTGAAAAAAAACGTAGGCGAATGCAACGTGAATTTCTTGTAGCCATTAGATAACATTGTTAAAAGAATAAACCCATTTTATTTAACCTGCATTAATGGAACTATCGATTTGGTTATAAAAACTAACTTAGTTTACAATACGAAAGTTAGTTGGATCCCCCAGAAGGAGGCATACTAAGCCAATGTGCAGTGATAGGTTGACCATTTCCTTTCCTCCGAAACCTACAGTTTAACCTGGAATACGAACTACGGAACGTCCGGTCGCAGCTCACGTGGTCAAACGCAACTCTTAAATATTCCTGGCCCTACGGGCATTTGGGGTTGATCGAAAGTATAGAGAAAGTACAGAGAAGAGCCGCTCAATTCGTGACCGCTTGCTACAGTCCTTATGAAAGCGTCACAGAACTGATTAGTAGACTAGGTTGGGAGTCTCTGGTAAATAGGCGACGCACGTTTCGTTTAAACTTATTGTTAAACATGTGTACTCCCACTTTCACTTACGAGTGTAGTGAAATACTTCTTCCACCAACATATTTGAGCCGGAGCGATAGGAAAGATAAGATTAGAGAAATAAGGTGCCGCATTGATTCTTATATGAATTCCTTTTTCCCTCGTACCATTAGGGATTGGAATGCACAACAAAGAGATTAGCTTTGGTGCTGAGCACCCTCTGCCACCCACAATTTTGTGAATTGCACAGTATGTAGATGAATGCAGGACTAGAGCACGAATTTTTGAAAGCACGCCAAGTGGATTAAGCACTGAGCTACCAGACCACTCCACGTTGTTATATGATAGTCATATCTATCCATTGCTGTCGTCATTATTTTCTTAGTTCACCGAAATCTGTATTTTGTGATACATTTCGCAGGAGGGAGATAGACGCTCGCGTATTGTTGGAATCAGGTACTACATACAAACTAGAATAAATTTCACGACCGGCCATTGACAAGAAACTGACTTTTATAGGCTGCAAGGGAGTAAACGTTAACCCCGTCGACGTGTGCGATATTGGCTAAGCCGATCGTGGTAGGTGAACGGCTAACGCTCTGGCCTCGCATTCGGCAGGATGCCTGTTCGAATCCCCGCCCGAGCATCCAGATTTGGGTATTCCATGGTTGTACCAAATCACTCCAGGTGAATGCCGCGATACGTCCTTCAAAACGCCATTGCTGAATTCCTTCCCATTTCTTGTCCCAATCCCATCCAGCCTCTAGTGACCTCGACGTCAACAGGGCGTAAAGCCACAACTAAAAAAAAAAAAAAAAAGAGATATCGGTTAAGTGCTGTTTCTTCCATTTCTTCCTAGTAGTCAATATGGCAAAGAACTAGGTCTGTGGTATTACATTATATAATATATTTCTGCCATTTTTTTGTGTGCAGAAATTTCAGAGTACTCGTCAGTAATTTCCTCTAAACCCGACTACCCGACTGTTACATGTTCTAACCTCGACTGTGTCTTGAACAGATTTCTATATCATTAGTGTTCAATTTCACTGGTTTAAGAGATCATAATTAAGTAAAAATTTTCAGTTCATTTATAAACTCGTCGTTTATTTCTATATTTCAACTTCGATAACTTAGTGCAAATATGAATTATCGAAGCAACTGTATACAGTGACACATGACTAAGAGATATACTGAACCAAGAGATCTAAGAACGAGCAGGCGAAGTGTTAATCACCTCTAAATAACATTAAAGGAAGTATTCTGTTGCCTAAGTAGAAATTTGAATCTCCAGGCTACGTTTGAAACTTGATTTCATATTTGCCAACGTCCGGTAAGTGATTCAACGGAGACACTGGGTTACGGATACTATTTTGAATGGTTGTAAGCAAAAAATTTTATTTAATTTTTGGGCCGTTTTCCTTAGCTCTTTTACTAACAATGGCGTTTTTTTATTAAATTTGTTATAAATATTTTGAATCATGTTTATTTATTTATTTATCAATCTTGTTTCATGGATCCCTGCTCAGGAAGAACCTCTGGGATGTGAAACATGTAATGGTTATTACACATACATACAATATGAGTCATAATCATAGTAAAAACAATTTTACGTTCCAAAGACAAATAAATAGAATAGCAATAAACATTAATTTTTACAAGTGAATTTTGAAAAACTCATATTGAATACAATTAATTAATTCGTTCAAATTCTTGAATGGAATAGAAGGAGTTGCCAATAAGATAATCTTTCAGTTTTTCTTTAAATATATCTTTATTATCTGCAAACTGTTTTATACTCTTGCGAAGTTTATTAAACAGATGTATACCAGAATAATTAAATCCTCTCTGTACGAATGACAGAGATGTTTGTGTTATGTGCAAGTTATTCTTGTTTCTTGTATTGAAATTGTGTACCTGTGAATTAGAAGTAAACAGGTTAAAATGATCTATGACAAAGCACATGAGAGAATATTTATACTGAGAAGTCATTGTAAGAATATTGAGTTTTTTAAAAAGCTATCTGCAAGAAGTTCTTGCTTTTACCCTACACAACATTTTAATAGCTCTTTTCTGTGCTATGAAAACTTTTTTTACTTTATGAAGAGTTTCCCCAAACAATTATGCCATATGACATCACTGAATGAAAATATGAGGAGTAAACCTGTTTCGTTATTTCTAGATCTGCTGTTAGAGAAAGTGTTCGTATTGCATAGGTGGCACTACTTAACTTCTTCAGAAGTGAAGTGATATGTTCGAGCTAACAGAGATTTTCATCTACTTTAATACCAAGGAATTTTATACTCTTTGTTTCTAAAATTGTGTTATTTTTATAGCTTACTTGTAAATCTAGCTGTGCATAATTCTTTGTTTTAAACCTAATATAATGTGTTTTTTCAAAGTTTAATTTTAATGAATTTGTCTTAAACCAATTTGCTACATTAAATTATAGATTGCTGTTTGGCGTTTTTCTCACAGTCAGGTTAGTGTTTCTGCAAATAAAACACTCTTAACTTTACCACATAAGCTTCCAGGAAGGTCATTGATGTACAGCAATAAGTGGAGGGGTCCTAGGACAGAACCTTGTGGAATTCCATGTTTTATCTTCTCCCAGTCTGATGAAGCATCTTTACTTATTTTAGAATAAAAATGGAAACTTTTTGCATTCGACTTTCCATGTATGATTTAAACCATTTACCTGCGGTTCCATAAATACCATAGTATTCCATTTTCTTCAAAAGTAATTCATGCTTTACACAGTCAAACGCTTTTGCAAGATCACAAAATATTTTTACAGGGCTCATTTTATTGTTCAGTTCCTGAAATCTGTTATTTAAAAATGAATATATAGCCATTTCTATAGTTGATCCAGTTGTTGCTGCTATAGTCACTCCTGGACGCTATCAGTGTAATATTCTTGAGCTGTATTGAGTAATTTTATTTGGATAGTGGTATCTCATTCATTCTATGTAACATGTACCTCATAGCGGCCTGTTTGTGATTGATGGAGTGGTTGGAAATAACATGTAGAATTGTGTCCCTAGTTGCCGGTGTTTTTGTAGTTGCTAAAACTATGTTTATTAGCTACACTAAAAGGACAAAAATAAACATAAATCCCAATAAAACTTCTGTTTTTCTTAATCTGATAGAGAGCTTCACTCCATACATAAGAAATGTCTGTTTTATTAAAAATGTTCATACCTATGAGTTATCAAAAAACTGACTATTAAATTTTTTGACGATCTTACCCATTCTTTCTAAAAAGCACGTTGGTACGTGAAGTGCTTGTTGCTCTGACGCGAGCTTATTACCCGGCAGCAGGTATTGCTGTCCAGGTGCTCAATCACGCATGCCGACAGCCGGGGCCTTATATTAAAACAGACCGGCGCTCCCTTTACAAGCAACTTTTCATCTCGACGGGTTAGCACCACCTTGCAATGAAGACCTAATAAACGAATAAAGCCCTCTGCGCTCTCAGAATACATTCCTCCCATATTCAGCAGGCGCCGAGTCTTCGAATAGGATAGCGCGCAGAAATATGGCACCCGGGCCTCCTCTTTTATTCTGCCAAAAATAAGGTGTCAGATCCGAGAGTCCTGACGAGCAAATGATAGAAATACTACACCCTCCAGCGCCTCGCGAAATGGAGGTATCCCACCCAATGAGATGAAAAGGAAAGGTTTTAACGGAATCAGAATCCTATTACACAGAATAGATGAAATTGATGCGGTCCACAACGCAATTTTCGTCCTCCCTGTTCGCTGTAATAGAGGATTATCAGGCGTGAAAGTCCGATATGTTCACTTTCCTACCAACAAAAGTAGTAATCCATTTCAACATCCGTCACAAGTGTAACCAACGTGCAATATCTTCAGTCCGAAGAAAATCGGTATTAAAGGTTTTCTTTTGGTGACAGCTAATTAATGTGATAACACGTGAGCGGTAACATCATAGTTATCTTGTGACATTAGCTACTATTATCAGTAGCTTGCAGTATTTGCCGGGTGGCATATGGGGGAGGTTTTTTTTGTTAAATTATAAATTATTAAAACATAAAATATTGAATTATTGATACTATGCAAATGTATGACTGGGAATTCTACATCTACAAAGAACTTTGATGCTGCAATTACAAGGCACACAAATGACCAACCTTTAATGAATTTAAAGCAATGGCTAAATACAGGTTGAGCATATTTAACGTTAACATGAAACAAATGTTCTTAAAAGGAGGCAATCAAGCTCAACATTACAAGTTGCCGACATGAAAAGCAAAATGAAAGTATCAACTGAACTTTAATCGTTAATTTGCAAAACAAGCACAAGAACAAATAAATGCCTGCACATGCCAATAGTTAAAGAACATGGGCGCCAATCCCAATCTAAATGAATGAACAAATTAGTCCTAATACCCTCAGGCTAGGTGATTGCACTATTCACACGTTGGCATAATATCAAAGTTTTTGCCAGCTAGCACAGTAGTAAAATGGAATTCTGAGGTGAGATTCTCTCACAGGGGAACGCTTAAGGGTTCAACCTCAGATAAAAACCATGAACTCATGAACTTGTCTTTGGCGGCTGAAATCAACACTTTACCCAAATGTGAGTTGATTGCCGCGCGATCTGCGATCTCCACCGGTTCAGCTCCAAGCAACCGCTCAGACGGACACGTCCGTCTGTCGGAAAGCGGACAGGCAGACAATTCCAGCAGACTTTGCCAGAAGTGATGCACCACTGCGCTCTGCAGTGTGCGTGATATCTGCCCTGACAGTTCCACTCGAGCAGCCGAGGAGGCAACTTCCTCATACGGGTTAAGTCGGTCTCCACGTGTCGTTTACAGTGCAACAGTGTTTCTACCGCCTGTTTATTAGAAGTGCTATAGAAGTAGCAAGTAAACAGTACAAAGAAATCTTAATATTACGCTCGTCAGCACCATAGTGTTCCAGAGACTTAGTCTCGGAACACTATGGCAGAAAACTCCGAACATTCACCTTCAATCAGTCAGTCAGTGGGCGCGGCGTTACAGTCGTATTACAGAATGGAGAATGCAGCAGAAGAGACAGCCTGGGTCAACGAAGAACTACAAGCCCCTCTCTCACCTCCAGACAACAGCCAATTTCCAGCAGCTCATCTACCACAACATGGACAAGAACCAGCATACCCTGAACTCCACCCGCACTCAGCCACCGAAGAGATGCAGCTCGACCAGTTGGAAGCTCCAACTGCTCTTCAACAAATTCGACAGACTCCAAAAGGGCGACTCCACACTCGCCCACGTTCACGCTCTCCGCAGGAAATCAACCAGCCAAATCCAGTGAGTAAACGAGCGAAGCAATTTGACTTAAAAGTGCAACAGGTAGAAACTTTAGAAGCAATGACGCAGCCTAGTGTTGTAATAGTTCCACCAACTACGGAAAGTACACCAATTTACGATTCAAGCTCAACCCCAGTACTAACAGCTCAGCCGCAGCCGGCTTCAACTAGTAACCAAGCTAATCCTAATAACCTTTTAATTCAAAACAATCAAAGCAATAGGTATTCACCTACAGACAATGGGCCCTACTTGGTGATAGTGGAAAGCAGAAATAATAATTTTGGCAGACTCCACCCCATGGCAGTAGGGAAAATACTTTTTCAAATTAACAACCAACTTAGATCAGAAATTATTAATATTACATCTACCGGTCGCAACAGAATTAGGATTGAAACATACTCCAGTGACTCCGCTAACTCAATAGTTGATCTGAAGATACTTAAGGACAACCTTTTAGACGCATACATCCCTTTTTATATGACCAGGAAGCAGGGAGTAATTCGGAATATTGATACCAATTTATCCCCAGATGAAATCCTAAGCGAAATAGCCTCTCCCTTTCCAGTTTTAAAGGTTAGGAGATTCACAAAAAAAGCCATAGTTGAAAATGGTAGCCAGATCCGCCCTCTTCCAGTGTGCATGCTAACTTTCCAGTCACAAACACTTCCCCAATTTGTCTACCTGTTCGGAATGCGATGCGAAGTGCAACCGTATGTACCACCTGTCATCCAGTGCTACCAGTGCCTTAGATATAATCATACCCAAACCCAATGCAAAAGCCAACCCCGATGTAGCAGATGCGCAGGGCCCCATATCTTAAAAAACTGTACGGCAGATGTCCAGCCACACTGTATTTATTGCCAAGGAAACCACCTAGCTACAGACCGGGTGTGCACAGAATATAAACAGCGAGTGGAGAGAAAGCAAAAAATGGTAAATAACAGTACTCATTTCTGGTTTCCACCCGTGAATCCACCATCATTTGCTAACATAGCAGCATCAACCCCGCATCCTGTCGAAATAGGCAATCAATTCCTAAAGGAAGCTCCTACTCTTGCAGTACCCAGCCACCCGCCCCCGCCATCTGCCCTTCCCACTTCCTCTATAGCGCACGACGGTAACAGCGGCCAAGTATACCAATCCCATATCCATGATAATATCCGAAATACTATCTCACGCCGCCGGACAAAAGCAAACCCGGTCCCTCCCAAAGCAGCGGGAAACAGAGTCAATATCCCCAGTCATCTTTTCTGGAGGAGTGATGGCCCCATAAACCCAATAATCAATAACCTCCGGGAACCAACAACCCATTCTCCAACTATAGATTCAACTCAAACTCTACGGAGTACAGTAACTACTACTCCAACTAGCAAATCCTCTCCACTAATTGAAAATCTTCTGTTTTTTATCACTTCCATGATCGAAGTGGCCAGATCAGGAGGCCCAATCGACCCGATTTCCATCGGCAATCAACTACAGGAAATACTAACCAACAACGGAACCTAAACCACCCAACTATGGACAGCAACACAAGCAATTCTTTAACCTCTCAGCAACTAAACATACTTCAATGGAATGGGAGGTCGGTATGGTCAAATAGAGAGAGCCTTAGTACAGAATTAATACGTAGCAGAATAGATATAGCAGTGTTATCTGAAACATGGTTTAAACCAAACACAAAAATCACGTTTAACTCATACACCCTCTACAGAAATGATAGAGCAGACGGAAAAGGAGGAGTGGCCATAATGGTACACAACACCGTGCCTCACGACCCAGTCCAACTCAACACGGACAATTTACCTTTCCAAGCAGTGGCTGTACGGGTCCGAGCCAACCAATTATCATTCACTATAGTGTCTATTTACTGCAGCCCTAGCTCAGTAATCAGACCGAACGATTGGTCAAAACTGAACGGACAAATAAACCCACCATTAATTCTGGCCGGAGACTTCAACGCACACAATAAGAGTTGGGGGTGTCATTACAACGACCCACGTGGTACGATAATTACCGATATGGCGGAAGATTACAACCTGATAATCGTAAACGACGGTAACCCTACCATGCTCCGCAAACCAGGTAAATTTCCTTCGGCTGTGGACTTAACCTTATGTTCACCTAACCTGGCCTCTATTTCTAACTGGGAAGTTCAGAGAGACCCAATGGGATCAGACCATTTCCCTATTTTATTAACAATTGGCTGCTCATACACGAAGGATATCGCAAGCCACCCAACTATCCAATGGAACATAAATAGAGCGGACTGGACCCATTACAGGAGACTAATGGAGGAAAAAATAAGCCAAACCAATGAATACTCCACGGGCACCGAAACTTACAGAAATTTGGAAAATATAATTTCAGAAGCAGCTGAAATAGCAATTCGTCGGAAAAATTTGACAACACTAGGAAAAAACCGTCCCACCTTTATGGTGGAATCCATTATGCTCCAAAGCAGTGGCCCAAAGACGTCTCGCACTATCCGCATACAGAAAGAATTCTGATCTGCACCACTACATAGCATTCCTACAGACCAATGCCAGGACCAAAAAGATTTTAAAAAACCAAAAACGCCTAAGCTGGATCAGTTACTGCGAAACCATGGGAAAGAACTCAAACGTTTCCTCTATCTGGGCCACAGTGAGAAGCCTCAAGAATAATAAATTCAACACGGGCGCCCCTGCTATCAACGCATCGATTTGGAAGAGATCTTGGACAGAATCGCCCCTGCGACAGTACCGAGGGAAGAACCAAACTTCAGATTAACCCCTGACGAGCCTTCCGACCACTTTCTGTGTAGGCCTTTCGACATTAAAGAACTACATCAAGTCCTCAAGCGATCATCTGACACCTCTCCTGGGATAGATGGTATCCACTATTCTATGATATCAAACATGCCCCAATCTGGCCTGCAGCTACTTCTAAATACTTTCAACCGGATTTGGATGAATGAACCAATTCCACTAGAATGGAGAACGCAAGTCATAATTCCTGTGCTAAAACAAAACAAAGACCCCCTGGCAGCAACTTCATACAGACCCATATATCTTATGTCCTGCGTAGGAAAAAACGCTTAGAACGACTAATAAAAAATAGATTAGAATGGTGGGTGGAAAACGAAGAACTTGATACCTAACTCCCAAACAGGATTCAGAAAAGGGAAAAACACAACAGACAACCTTGCTATATTGACCTCAGACATCAACCTCACATTTCTTAATAAACAATACCTCGGAGCGATCTTCCTAGACATACAATCCGCATACGACAATGTTAACATATCCATCCTCATGCACAAATTGCAAATGCTAGGAATCCCGAAGAAATTTGTGGCAGGACTTTTCTCCCTCCTGTCAGAGAGAATAATATACGTCAGATCGAAGAAGAACAAACTAGGTCCTCGCATAGTCATCCAAGGACTGCCTCAGGGAGCTATATTAAGCCCGCTTCTATACTTGATATACTCAATGGACATTAATTCCCATCTTCCGACCAGAATCATTTCTTTACAATTCGCAGACGACGTGGTGATCTACGCCATTAGCGATACTCAGGATGAAGTCCTCACTCTTTTGAGCGAAGCTATCTCAGCCCTTACTATTTGGCTACATAACAACGGACTAGATTTATCAAGCGCAAAGTCATCAGTGGTCTTCTTCTCCAAAAGGAAAATCCTCTACAACTCCAGCAACCTACAGTTGGGGCCATATAGTCTAGCTTTGAAAAGACAAGGCCGATTTCTCGGGATGATACTGGATCACCGCCTCAACTGGGCCCAACATATAGATCAACTGATAACAAAAGCCATCTCCCGCCTCAACATAATAAAAACGGTATCAGGTGTCTGGTGGGGCGCCCACCCCCAAAGCTTACTCCTCATATATCGATCTCTGATCAGACCACTAATCGACTACGGCAGCATGTTTTATCAAAACGCTAGAAAAGATGCCCTGAACAAACTGGAGAGGCTACAATCACGCTGCCTAAGAGCCTGCTTAGGAGCCGTTCGGTCCACTCCCACAAATGCATTGCTAGTTGAATCAGGCGAACCTCCGCTCCACATTCGACGAGCATACCTATCTGAAAAGTTTTTAACTGAAAGACTATCACTCAATAATCACCCAATTCATGAACGTCCTCGAGAGACTATCAACAATAGCAAATAGAGGGAAAAGTCGAGCTCGTCTTCCCCTATTAAATGCCTACAAATTTTGGCTAAAATACAAAGACAAATTATCCTCGTATAACATGCTACCGATCTTTCAAGAACCTTTCGAGCTTCGTCTAGAAAGAGTCCATACAATCCTCTGGGAGGAAGACAAATCCGGAAATTTGGTGCACAAGGTATCCAGATTCCTATCAAAATCAGACAATAGCACTCTTAAAATATTCACAGACGGATCGAAAACCACTGGAAATAATAGAGTAGGAGCGGCATACTTCTGTCCCAACACAGGTAAATCGTCTCAATTTTCGCTACCCGAAGAGGCATCCATCTACACAGCTGAAGCAAAAGCCCTGCTGGAAGCCATCAGATACAGTCAAAGTACCTTCATGGACAAAGTCGTCATCCTGTCGGACTCCCTCAGCGTACTAAAGAGCTTAAAAAATACTACGTGGAATAGCCATACTCAAACTATTGTATTGGAAATTCTTCAACAGTTAAAACGGAACAGGGAACTGGGCATTACGACGACTCTGATGTGGATCCCATCTCACTGCGGCATCGAGCATAACGAACGGGTGGACGCCCTGGCAAAACAAGCTATCCATGAAGGAGAGGTAATCGACATGCAACTCCCGATCTCGGATATAACACATAGCATCAAAGTAAGAGCCAAGGAAAAATGGCAAGAGGAATGGACGATCTCCTCAAAAATCAAAGCCTCATATTATGCAATCATTCAACCGATCATATCCCCAAAACCTGGGTTTTACAACTGGAACAGTAGCAGACGATTAATCACCACGATATCAAGAGCCCGCTTTAACCACGGTAACTTCCCCAGCCACCTACATAGAATAGGGTTGAGAGATTCCCCATATTGCGACTGCTCAGACCAGGCAATAGGAGACATCAATCACACAATATTTTCATGCAATAAGTACCAACAACTTCAGGACCGAATGATGATAGATCTTTCCAAGAATGGCTTCCCCCTGCCGACAAACGTAACCCTCCTTCTTTCCAGCAACAACAGAGTAGTACTTAATATCCTTGCCAGATACTTAAAAGATGGAGGGATAGAATTCTAGCCAACCCTGGAAGTTAAAACAGGAAATGACTATACTTCAAACCCAAAGCCCAAACCACAGCTCAACCCCATATCCGCGCAAGCACAATAACCAGCATGGCAAAATCAACAGTATCCTAGATTCAATAAGATTGTAATAATTTAACTTAATAGAGATAAGGAAAAGTGTAAATAAAAAAAAAAAAAAACCTTTTACTGTCTATAATATACTATTTTGTTATAATTTCAAAGTGTTTAAAAAAAAAAATGATCTCTAGATGTATATTTATAAATTGTTTTGAAGATGGTGTTATATGAAACTCATCAGCTTTAGTAGTACAATGTAATAATTATGTAACTTTGTGCTGGCATTATGGTCTTGTAACCAAGTGCCAATAAAAAAAAAAAAAAAATCTGCCCTGACTTCCAGACCTGATCTCTCCACCGCACTGGGCGAGAGCAACCGTCCACCTTGGCGGCTTGTTCCAGAGTGATTTTTCTTCAACCCTCGCCAGTGGCGTCGGATTCTCCCTCCTCCTCTCTCTCGTCGTACGTGGAACAGAAATTCACCCAATCAGCCCTCTTGTTACAAAAGAGAGTCCACATTGGCTACGTTTTAAACCTAGACAGGTGACGCACAGAATCGTGGCACCGCTGGGGATTTCTGGAACGGTTGGCGCTCACCCGCCACAGCAGCGGCTTAACGGGAAACTTTCCCATCACCTGACCGCCGTCGTCCGACTGACTGGCGCCAGGCACTGTCTCCTTGGCCAACCATCACAATGTCTGAGTATAATATTTCACATACAAAACTATATATAAGTCTTTGGCAGCCCTTCCTTAAATAATTCTACGGAATAACTACCTTGAATAATTAAATATAACATATCAATTACTTCCTTTAATAGTTAAATATTAATTAAACTGGAGCTTACGACATCGTCATGATACAAGCTGTTACCTAACCATAAGTCCTTAAAAATATAACTTGAAGCTTAGAAATTTGGTGTACATACACATAACCGAAAACATAAGTTTTGCTGTTTACCGATGATGCAGCACAAAAAACAGTTGCCGAATAATTTCGCATGATTAAAAAGCTAAAATTAAGAGACGCATAAAAATTTCATACCAAATTCTATGGATAAAATCTAATAAAAACTGCATGTTAACTGTCAGATTGAAGCTAATAACTAAAGTAGCATGTAAGCACATGTAAGCACATGTCTGCTTTTGGATGTGTGCACATCCGTGTTGCAACTGTAGTTGTTATCCCAAAAGGGGACCTACAATTTACGAAAGCGATCTGGTGAACTTCACATCACACAACAAGTTGTGCCAGAGGTGAAAGTCGGATTAATGGCCTTTGCAAATCCGAGCAGGGACCAGGAATCGAACCGGGGACCTTTCGGTCTCCAGTCAGACGCACTAACCCTAGAGCCACCAGACCACTATTGAAGTACTTTTTTTTTGGTGAGTTTCGACTCTTTGGAAAATCAGAAATATAGATTTCATTAGCTGTACTTACAATAGACTGATCGGAACTAAGTTCCTTCTTGGATCTTTCCACCACTGCTGCAAGTCACTTATACTGTTCTGCAGACTCGTTTGAAGGGCTACATCAACAATTCCAGGCTCGTGTGGAACACTTGCTTCCTATCAACATTTTATTTAGGAAATGTGTAATAAGAACGAACGGAGAGAAAAGGTGAAAGCTCGACTTGCAATATCACAGGGCGATCAAAGAGGAACAGCTACTCGTCCTCTGGGGACACGAGTCACGGAGGCTGTAACTGAAATACAGAGAGGGAAGAGGAATACGGCTACGGAGAGAGGGTTATTTCCGTGCGAAGGGCAGCGAGCGGCCACAGGGGGCAGGAAGTGTTCATTTGGGCAGCTCGTTGGCACGCTTTCGTTCCCCTTGATCGCCGCTGCCCCCCTCAAGACGAAGTGGCTGTCCCCGAGCAAGCAGCTACTTTGCAAACATAACGCATTCCCAAGGCCGCCGCCTCCTTCCCGGCTGGCGAGAAAAAGCGCTCTCCAATTACGAGCGGGCTCTGACAAACGGCCATTCGCAGGCCCTGCGCCCCGTCCCCCGGTGTTAATCCGCCTTATCAGCCGTATAAAGAAATGCGCCTCCCCTCCCGACTCCTTATCGGGGCCCGC
This sequence comes from Vandiemenella viatica, assembly GCA_031002005.1. Classification (NCBI taxonomy): domain Eukaryota; kingdom Metazoa; phylum Arthropoda; class Insecta; order Orthoptera; family Morabidae; genus Vandiemenella; species Vandiemenella viatica. The sequence continues at coordinate 309,435,119 of JARYHS010013630.1, read as the reverse complement.
CACCGACTCGACTAGGCTCGCCTCGCCTCGACTCGCTGAAGACCACCCGACAACCCACTTGTTTCTGCCACTGCCAACCAAAAAAATTCACTTTCATTTACATTACGTAATTTAATTATTACTAGTTTCAGACAGTACTACAGGTCGGCAATGACAAGCAACAGATTTTCAGCAGACGCGGCAGGTCATATCATCCACGTGTCTGCAACAGAGTAGCAGAAAATACTAAGATTAACGTTTCGTATATTCCAAAGTTTCACCAAGTTTTTCTCCTTTTCCGTATATTTCTACATAGTTTCAATTGTCTTTTATTATTATCTTTCGTTCACGCTTCATAAACTTTTTCAAAATCCTCAACTTTTGTCGGCCTACAAACTTTTTTCATATTTTCTCCAAGTTAAGCAACAATGATATTAATATAAGTGTGGCGATCCAGGTAACCCTATCAACAAAAGGCAATAAAACTAACAAGTATCTTCCCTCCAATACTTGAACACTGCGATAGATGAGCAGTGTGATTGCAAGAAAAAGAACAGGCCTGGAGACTATTTATTAGTATGAAATCTCATCTTAGTTTGCATCTCAGAATGCGAATGATTCTTTGCAACGTGTTATCCATTTTTCTTTATTGATGTGAAAGCTGGATAAAAGAATTGATGCTTTTGCAAGGTATCTATAGCGTCACCTCTTACGCATACCTTGGGAGCTGAAACTCTCAAACGAAGAAGTATTTCATCGGATGCAAAAGCTCACTATAAAGCAAAGCAAAACTCATTACCTCAACACATTATGAGAAGCTAGAGGTATCAGCTATTCTAAATCAACATAGCAAAAGTCCTGTTGAAAGAAGGAGAAATTAGTGGCTGAAGTACGTTAGGAGATGGCACAACTGCACGTCAGAAGAGGCTTTTCACGCTGCAATGTCACGTCCAGAGTTAATTATGTGGTCCGCCAACATCCGACAGTAGAAGTCACATTAAGAAGAAGACTGCTATCTATCGTGTTTGAAGTTATTCTATACCTAAACTGTTCACGTCCACCACTGGATCTAGGTAATTAAGTTGCTGAACAGTCCAGTATTCGGCTAACAAGGAAGGAGAGGTGGAAGTGCAGAAATCCCAATAACCCAAGTTTATACCATAACATCATCTAGATCGACGAAAGTCACCAGCCTCAGGATGGGTCTGCTGGGAACAGTTTCTTCTCTGGTCCATATTTTTCCAACATTCTTCCTCTAAAACTGCAGTCCCCTTTGGCCCTCTGCATTACACACTCATTTCTGTTATCTTAATCAATTTATCTCATGTTCTTCGACGAGGCCTATTTCCTTCCAGTTTCAAACTATACACTTTATCTGTCATCATTTCATCACTCATTCCCTTCATTTGTCCATATCACTGGAGCCTTGATACTTCAATTTTATTTTTCTGACGTCGATATCATTAGAATTTGGGAACGACTGTAGCAAGGCACTAGATTGGGTTTGGCCATGGTCTTATGAAAAATCTACTCCATCATTCGGATTTCGGAGAACTATGAAAATCCGAAATCTGGATTGCCAGACGGGGATTCGTACCCCCATAGTCCAAAATGGATCTCATCGATCAGAACTGATACACAAGCTCCTCTGTACAAGGCCAGCGTTAGGGGGGGTGGGGGGGGGGGGGTTGGGTAAGCGGGTCAAAAGTACCAGGGCCCGCCGGCTGATGGGGGGGCCCCGATCACCGACTGTAGGGGCCCTCAGGCCATGAAGACAAGAAGAATCTGCCCATTGTCGCCGGCCAGTTTGTAGACCTAAAAAAGAAATTCCACACGTCTCCGCAGTCCATGATATAATGTGACGCTTAACGCCCCATTCTATGGCGCATTTTACTATATGAATGATAATTTACCCCCATCCTCCACCCATCCTCCAAAATGCATTCATTCCATCTATCAGAATTGATACACAAATTCCTCTGTAACATGATCACTCCGCAACTAAATTAGTCTGGTGAAATACCATCAATTTTTGAAGTCCACGATATAATGTAACGCTTAACGACCCTTTCTATGGCGTATTTTATTATATGAATGACGATATTGTCTTAGATTAATTTTTCTTACAATCATGAGTGATCGGTAATTTTCTTTAGATAATTCTTATAAAATACACAAGATTATAATTACGGCAGTGTGCCAATATTTAATCTTCAGTTTATCTTGGTGTAAAAAGACATTTTTATGGTGAATATTGAGTTGTGTGGGCTTGGCTAGTTGCTTCAAGCAGACGTTGACCTGTGGAAACCGTTACCTGCCCCGCCCAACAAGGTGTGGTGGAGTGTTTACCTGCACTGGGTATTTCCTCAAAACCTTGAGAGAGATCCCAGATGACGCCAGTCAATAGTAAGATCACTGCGCTTAGCGGGTAAATACGCACTTCTCTGAACATAGCATCACTCATGGTGGTTGCCGAATCGTTCCGAACGTCGTCGTCCACGCGATGAGGGTGGGCAAATCATAATGTCAGCGATATCACGTGAAATCATGATGCATAGCTCACGAGCCTATCAAAATACGTGCTGGTCCGACATTCACCAGAGAGGGTCTGTAATGCTGATTTTTAACATTACACTGTCGATCCTGATTCCAGCTGCCTTGTGAGGCATAGGTCTCACATTCCGCTGGTCCACCTTCGACCATTGCCGGCTACATGCGCAGAGCTGCATAGTAAAGCGCTACATCACCAAGTCCAGTGTTTGTGCATTCCATGAAACTGACCCTTCTCTGAAATAAGAAGTTTTTGCACTGACTTTAATAATAAAACCCTACTGAGCTAACGGCATAATTTGCCATAATAATACAAGTCGCTTTGCTTTCCAAGACTATTTTCGTACATTCTCATACAATTTCGAAGCGCCTATTTGTTTCATTCATGGTGTCCAATGTTATTTTCATTGTAAAGTCTCAGCATCATTGAGAACGATATCTGATGTCATAACTTGTTATGTACTTTAACTTTGCATAAAATTCCTTCACATGTATTAATCATTTCAGTTTAAATTTCCACGTAAATTTCATTTTTTTGTTTACTCAACGGCTAATTGTACACCTAGGTGATGCATTATTTGTTCATACAATCGTGAATTAAAATTTTAAAGAAATTCGGCTAGAAATGTAATTGCAATATGAATCAAATAAATATTGTGACTATTTTTTCAGCATATACCGACAGCGTCGAAATTCTAGCCAGTGTCAGACTTGAATAACCTCATTAAAATGCCTTTTTCTAATTATAAATTATTTAATGATAAACTACATGAAATCCTCGCACAAGGAACCTACTACTACAATACGCAGAAACAACATAAGACACCGTTGAACCTGCGCGCTTGTGAATTGAAAGGAATAGAAAATCATGGGTCATCCTGTCGCCCATGCTTCTAATCCGAATTTTCTCCGTATCCGATAAGCTCGTGTGGAGGGGGACGCTGAAGCCTTCCACAATGCAGGTGGTGTTCAATCTGTGTACTACGTGGATCGGCGAGAATGGTGAAGGGACATTCACTGTAGTGATATCCTCTCGGTCGAACCGAAAAGACACTTCCTCACTCGATGAAATCCAAGGACATCGTCTCTAGCTCTTCTAACAGTAGCAACGTAAATTACTGATGCATCTCATTCCACGTTTAATTTACAAAGTATATTCCATGAATATCATAAATACGTATATCGGTTAGGAACAGTTAGATAAAAGCATTACTTTTGAATTGTGATGTTTCACAACATCCCCAGCCACAAACACGGTAAATGCATCTGTGAATACATATACTGAAAACTAAGTATCAGAAATTGTGAAAAGAATTCACAGTAATCGACGTCAACAGGATCGTCTACAGAAAGAATATATGATGAACAGCATTGTTTGTATTTCAAAACGTAGTCGTCAGCAAATTAAAACTTCCTATGAGAGCCTAGTGATTTCCAAGGCTCTCCTCTCAACAACAGGAGTTTGTGTTGCTATCAGCTGGTTCCATTCCTGGAACGATATACATAAACGGCAATTGAAGAACTTATAATGGTTAGCACTTTGCGAAAGAGTAGTGATTTTCTCAATCACTACCAACTGAGGAAAGTTATTGAAAAAAATTAAAATCTTAGATGTTCTTTAACGATAATTTCTTCAGCTCTTGACAGAAAAGGCTAAAACTATTTTATCAAATCTCTTAATAATATCAGTATTCATTATTAATTTTCTGACTGTAGGACAAATATGAAATCTACGGGGATGAAATGCAATCTGGAAAGCTTTTTAGGTGTTGAGTGACAAGCGCTGATGTGTATCAATTAACAGTAGAACTCCAATTATCCGAATAAATTGGGATCGGACCCCATTCGGATAGGCAAAAATTCGGAAAATTGGATTTTTCCCAAAAAAAGGGTCTATTTCAATTAATAACTGTATGTATGTTGAAAATGGAAGAAAAACTATTTTTAAAGAAAATGATCTTTTAATTAATTACATGAAAAAGTAACACTTTTACATATTCAGCGTACTTACAAGTGTTGTACGTCAGTGCAGTATGTACATACCGTACTGTAAATAAAAGTCATTGCTTGCTGAGCATCTCGGTCAAAGTAAGCTGTTTGACTGTATTCATCCGTTTTCGGTCAGCCGCTTGACAGTAAGAAGTTGCATGTGGTCACACTAGCGCTGACACTCCATCCACATCAACGTATTTTCAAGGGTGGCAAATGCTCGACTAGTTGATCGTCCCGTGTCTGCTTCAACTTCAACATTAAGGTCATCTTCTTCCTCGACACTTTCTTCTTTCACACTTTCAATAAGTTCATCATCATTAGAATTTCCTACCCACTGTCTGACGAATCTCACACCAACCACTCTCCTATATCTTCAGCACTAACTTCCGAACGTGCAGGAATTTTTAAAAGAATGTTTCTTAATTAAAAAAGCAATTCTGATATTCAGCGAATCGGATGGTCGGAGTTCGGATAATTGTAGTTCTACTGTACTACCAAGCTTGAATCTGGCATTCTGAAAGACTCAGGTCCGAATCCAATCAAGATTTTTTCATGGTTTCCGAAATCATTCCAGGTGGTGCTTTCAATAGGCCATAACCAAATTTATTTGTTCCTTGCCTCCAGGCCTTTCCTGCCTCCAATGAACTGAATGTCACCGCGGCTTAAAAAACAATTTTTTTCCATGATGGATTCATCTACATATTTATCGGTCATATAAGTCATGTCAAGAAATACTCATACGCTGAAGTACGTTTTAGAAACTGGTTACTAAACTACTTAATAACATTGCACCATATGTAGACTGATTTTTATTATTATTATTATTATTTTCGATTATACGCGTTTCATCATTTTTGTATCATCTGAAGTGGTTATCTGCATTAAATTCATAATTTGTTAATTATATTTACATATAAAAAAATATGAATCTCCCAAAATGCACCATTGTAAGTCAGAAAAGCGCTGAAGATGCCACAGAAAATTGGACGAAACGCCTACAGTGGACAACAAAATTAAAGAAACATTTCAAGTTGTATTGGAATAGTATTAATTATTTGTACAAATTGACTAATTTTCAATTAAATAAATGGTACACAACATCCATTGTTTACGTTGTTTAAAAGATTCGTGCCCTCTCTCTGGCGTACGGTTCTTGAACTTGGACTGTAAGTCGGCTTGCCCGAGGCGTCCACCGTGACACGAGTTGTACTAATTAGGACCATTAAGGTAGCGACTCGACGCGGCTCAGACTACCTGCAGCAAAGAGAAACACGATTGACGGACGACGCGCTCACTACAACTTCGCAGAATGCAGATAATTATCTGAGTAGCGGGCGCTCGCTCGCAGCTACACATATCTCCCCCAGTTAGGGATAATTCAGTCATGGCCCGCCGGCATAGTTGGGATTCAATTCGAGAAGTTTTGCAGTACTCGGGGGCGCCGGGGGCGGCCCGTTATCTCAAGGGCGCGCGCGTTGAGCGCTCTTTCTGCTGTTACGGCTTTGTTAAGACCGGCTGTCGACCCTGCCCCCCTGATTACGTGTTAACGGCGCTCCGCCACTCCGCCACACCCACTGGAGCCGGAATTCTGATGCGTACGCTCCTTGGCGCCGGAACTGAAATTAAATTTCGTATTCTCTTTCCTCGTTCTTTGTCGCTCCCTTGTACTCACTACTGTTATTCAGTACAAAGTCTTCATATCAACGTTCACGAGAACAGCGTAGATTTTGAACCTTTGTTTTCATTTCTTAAGAATTAGATTTTCTTTTATCAACTTATTTAAAAAAAAAAAAAAAATCCTTTACACGCCAGTGATCTCCTGTATTTTCAGAACGTTCAATTGCCGAAACAACATTACATCAGTAAACAATGAAAGAACCGTTTATATCTCTGATCAGCGAAAAGCTGTTAAATAATTTTCCAGCCACCTTGAAACTAAAATGTGAATCGTACAATCAACTATACAATTCTTGTGTTTAACGCTACCTTACAACGGATTTCTTTCTATTTTTTCTTTTTTTCTGAATTTACGGTTCATGGACGTCGAGGACATTAGAAGTGGGAAAGGACTGGGACGAGAAAGGGGAAGGAATTTGGCCATGGCCTTTTGAAGGAACTGTTCCGGCATTTTCCTGGAGTGATTGGAGAAGACCATGGAAAAACCAAATTTGGACGGACGGACGGGCATTAGAACCTGTGTCCTCCCGAATGCGAAGCCAGAGTGTTACCACTCATCAAATACGCTCGATCCACAACATATTTAGTTCTTTGCTTCTAATATTAGTAAGTGTCAAACTCAAAATCGTTTTTTTGGTTGGTAAACTAAAACAATATACAACTGATACCTTATAAACTACCTTCGCTCCAAAATGGTGACCGACTAAAAGCGCACAGGTTACATAACCACACAAGGGTCCCCTTCCTGGAAGGACGGTCTATATTCCTCTAACTTCCTGGAAAGACGGTATCGTCAGAAAAAACGCAGTGAAGCCCTGATGGCCTATAAGGCGGGGTGAGCACTTGGGATTTATTGGCGGGCGATTAAAGACCAATTTTTCAAGAAAAACAAATTGCCAATCTGCCATGTAAATACGGAATAAATTGTATTTCTTTACTATTTTTAGTTCCGAGTATTGTAAAATATCGACCCATCACCGTTTAGCAGTTAACATTCGAAATGGAACATACTAGTGTGATGTTAAATAGCTAACCGCTGCTGGAAATATTTATTTATTAATTATTATACGTACTGTTCCACTTTCTCGAAACTCTTTTCACTTGTGATCAATGCGAGTATATCTAATCTAATCCCACCACAACACTTGCAATCCCTGCAACAAATGTGCATTTCAATTTTGTGAAGCTTGGATTAAGAGAAAAAATTATTATGAAAATTACTATACTTCCCAGTAACCAGTATTGATACGATTTGTCAATTCATAAAAAATAAATATTCCATGTTAATTTTTATATTGAACAACATTATACTTTTATAACAATACCGTTTGCTAAAAAAAATGAAAAATTCTTATTTGGAACATTTTGAAATTTTCGTTTAAATAACTTTTCACCATTAAGAAGATATGCCCAGTATAGTTATTTTTACGTTTATTTTTTGAACTTACTACACGGAGACGATTCATAGTTCGACAATGAATTCTGGCATCATCTGTTGCGACTAATTAGTCTCAAGAGTGCGCACTAACATTCTTTTTTTTGCGACCTATTTTTCTATGGTAGTGACAGAAAATCGCTAGAATGCTCCTAGCCTAAAGAGTTCTTGAAGTCATATATTTTCCGGAAATAATTCAGTAAATTTCTAACACTTAATAACTCATTTTAATAACTGATTTCCGTCACACTTTTTCCAGACATTGGAGTGGCTTAGTGATTGAAACGCACGTGTCACACAATCGTTTAAGGCATGCTTAAAATCATCTTGAATTAAGCTTCGTCAATATTTATTTATTTAAATGTTTACTCTGTCCGTTTGTTCATATTATTTGCATTTGTTTGTGTGTTAAGGAAGCAGGTATAGCCCAGCTTTTGTAAGTGTGATATCGCTTTCAAACAAGACCTAATATCACCGTTTTCCTCATACTTTTTTACAGTTCTTTCCAAACATGCATCTAATTTAATACAGGAGATTTTCCTCTTTTTCCCAGCAAATTGATCTCCGTTCTCATGTATACACAAGCGGAATTTTCAGCTTCACGCTTTAAACACATTATCACTTTTTTGATCTTGGGATTTGGTTGCCCGAGAAGATTGTTGATTTTGTTGTTCCAGCTTCCCACAACACTTGTAGTGCGGTGTCGCCTACCGTAACAAGTCCACATTTTAGGAGGAATTTCTTCACTCTCCAGCATTTTTCGACGAAATAATCAAAAAACTGAGACAATTTCGGATTTGCTGAAGCCTCCGAATATATCTCGACGCAGCAGTGTAAGATATCTTCAGTTTTGAGGAATGCTAGCGCAGCACACATCCTAACATGCAGTCTAATGTCTTCATTTTCCCGATACTCACGGGTCAACCCAATTTCTTACAATTTACTCCACAGAAATTTTCTCATGTGGAAATAACGGCCATTAATTTCAACGGTTGGAAAAACTCCTCCAGTGCGGATATTGCACTTCACTCAAAATCAATGTTGATGTTTCTTGGTTTCCATTCTGGAACTATATGTAGAATATGTCGAAATAGTCGAATATACGTTGCTTTATTTTTGTTTGGCAACAGGGCAAACGCTGCTGGATACACGTTAGCTTCTTCCTTGGAGCTTCCGTAATCAGAGTGGATACTATAAATCTGAGCAAATTGTTTACTAAAACTTTTGAATCTCTCATCCATGAAGAAATCTTTCTGTTTCTTCACGCATTCTTTTCTCTTCTGTCCACAAAGAATTATCATTCGCTCTCCTGAGCTGTCATATTTCAAAAGGAAACTTGTAGCTACCATCTTTCATCTCGGCTCTTCGGTTCCTTTCCATTCCCACGAGCTTTGCTTCTCTGTCGAAATAAGGTCCTCTTGACAGTCACCTGGTGGGGTATTTCGGCTACATATTCGTAGCTTTTACTGTGTAAGTCTCCCAGTTCTTCCGTGTGAATTTTAGAAACGGACGTGTCTTCATCGCGGGCCCTCTATTTCGCATGATTTATTCATTTTGCAACTTCCAAGCGAACTGTGTCCGCTGCTTCGCATGAATGTTCAGTTGCAACTAAAACTTCCCAATTTTTCGTTTTGATCGTTCCACAACAACTTTTGGACTTTTCCTTCTGACACCGCCATAGTGTTTGCCCATCTTCTTTACTTCTATATTTCCTATAAGAATAACCTTTATAATGCACGGCAGGTTATGACGAGACTACAAACACTTTCTCAGCAGAACCGTATAGCACAAATGGCACTGCTGCCAATAAACATCACTGAACGAATGACATGAAAGTAATAAGAGCCTAAACAGATGAGCTGTGCTGGATATTCAGTGAAATTTTTCTTGGCATTCTCAACTGAAGGTAGACGATGGTGGGTGGTTATACCTACCCTCGCCTACCTGCAGATAAGCTTTGGTTGTGCGCTTTTGCACTGTGTGCTTTTGTCATATAACCCTAAGAAATAATGGAATAGTATGCAGTATTAAATTACATCAGAGGTATATAGACCCTTATGAAGTGAATAATTAATTTGATTACTTATAAGTATCATATTACTGCGCACGATAAGATGAAAAATTATAATCATTCAACATTAAATAATCTCATAACTGTCTCGAGGAAAGAGAAATACAGGTAAAGCTGTGGGTACATGCTAATGCCAGAAGTCGGGTATGGCAGCTTGTGTACCCCAGTTCACAAATCAATGATTCAGACCACGCGCGACTTAATAGCGCCCAGACAGGTTCCGCTTTGTTCAACTTTAGCGTGCTGAAAAGCCGGTTTACAGTTACCGAAGTTAAAGCCTATTTCTGACAATCGTTTTGAAACGACAGTAAGAAGGGAAACAGTCGAGCGTCTTAGTTGGTATTCCCTAAAATCTGCCAGGCAAGGTGAAAACCATCCATTTTCGAGATGTGTCCTTCGAGAGTGAACAAGTTACTTTGAAAGAACGAGTGAGCTGTTGCTCACTGAAAGTGAACGGTGGTTCCTCTCGGAGGCCGCAAGCCGTTTGTGTGACCACGATCTAAATCCAGAGGCATGACACAACTAAACATAACTAATGATGACTTCAGTGGAGTGAGCTCAACAATAAGAAAACTGTCGTTGCGGTGATGGTGCGGAACTAGTACCGGTCAAGTAACCCGACCACCGTTAACCAAAGCAACGCAAATTTGTGTAGGAAACGAAAAAAGCTGCTGAGCGAAAAAATAACTCAAATGTTATTTGTGAATAGTAATTTGTGTTCGTACCAATAAATAAATTAAAAATAAACTAACCATGCTTTATTAATATCAAAAATTTCCATCAACCCAAACAGTGTTTCACTGACGATCTGAAACGGCATTTCTGCGCGAATATGGAATGTTTCAAAATAAATAGAAAAATAAATTAAAATAACCCCCTGTTAAATTAACGTACGATATCAGTCTCAATGTAAATAAAACGAACAGATACTACACCAAAAACTGAAATAACCATTCTATTTATTTAGAATGAATTTCGCTGAGTAATTAAATGAGCGACGCTCTTTTTAGCGAGTAACTTTTCCCTCCCCTAGTCCATTTTATGGGCAATAGCCAGTCCCGGAACTCCTTCCCCTTACCCTTCGATATTGACAACCAGATCCACAAATTTAGTCACCGTGCTAGAAGCTAAACTATGATATTGCAGGCCAGCAACACACCGTTGAAGAACCAACAATTCACGCCATCTTTATCTCATTGACAGTTAGAGATAATCCTTCACACACCATTACGGTGATAGAACATGTGTGATGACTAATATAAAGCTACAGATATTGTTGAAGGTTAAGGAAAAGATAACAAAGTGCAAGACTACCATACAGGGTTTGTGACACTTACCAAGAAGATGTCAATTTCATAAGAACAAAAATATAACGTGGAACCCGTCTACTGCAATCCTCCATCCCTTCCTATCATGTGCTATACTCTTCATTTCTAATCTCTACATATCCCTTACAACCCACATCCTCAATAATCTGCTTCATATATTCTAATCTCTGTCTTTCTATACAGTTCCTACCTTTGACTGTTCCCTCTACTAACAAATTAACCAATCCAGCATGTCTCAAAATATGGCCTAACAGGGTGTCTCTTCTTTCTGTAAGCTTCTTTCACAAACTTCTTTTCTCACCCATCATTTCCAAAACTCATTCATTTCTTACTTTCTCTGTCCACTTAATTTTCAGCATTCTTCTGTAGCACCACAATTCAAATATTACAATTTTCTTTATTTCCGGTATTCCTAAAGTCCATGTTTCCACACCATAAAGTGCTGTGCTCCACACAAAGAGTTTTAAAAAGTTCTTTCTAATTCCTAGATCAATATTTGAAACTAAAAGGTTTCTCTTTTTCATGAAGGCTCTTTTTGCTAGTGCTATTTTGCTTTTAACATCATTCCTGCTTCGGCCATCGGTTGTAATTTTACTTCCCAAGTAACAGAATCCACTTACTTCTCCTATTGCATCCGACCCTATTTTTACGAGATATTTAATCTACTAGTATTGGTATCATTTCTGCTACATTTCATCACTTTTGTCTTGCTTTGATTTATATTCAGTTCAAATCTTCCTTCAGTATTTTGTTCATGCTATTCAGTAACTTCTCAATATCCTCAGCCCTCTCTGCAAACAAGACAATGTCATCAGCAAATCGTAGCATACTGATTTTTTCTCCCTGAAAACTTATGCCACATGGAAATTTTTCTTTGACTTTCTTCATTGCTTTTTCTACATACAAGTTGAATATTAACGTGGATAGACTACAACCTTGTCTCACACCCTTTTTAACTGATGAATGTCTCTCATGATTCTCTACTTTTATTATAGCCACTTGATTCTTATATAGTTTATAAAGTATTCTTCTGTCTCGATATTTTAGACCTGACTTCTTTAAACTTTAAACATCTTGTCCCACCTAACACTATCAAAATCTTTTTCTAATTTAACAAACGCGATAAAAGTATCTTTGTTTTTCTTGATCCACCCTTCCAGTAGGCTATTAATTGCTTCCCTTGTTCCGCGGTTTTTCCTAAACCCAAACTAATTATCATCTACTACGTCCTCTGCTATTATTTCCATTTCTTTGTATATTATTCTAATCATTACATTTGATGATTTGATGTGTTCTCACATTTGTCGGCTTGAGTTTTTTTTTCGGAAGTGTGAAGATTATATTAAAATTTATTAAAATCAGCTGGAATATCTGTTTCATAACTTTTTGATATAAAGTTGAATAATCTCTGAATTCCTTCTCCTCCGAGGCATTTCAGAAGTTCTGCTGGACTCTCATCAATTCCAACTGCGTTACTTCATTTCAAGTCATTCAAAACTCTATCAAACTGTCCTGAAAACAGGAATTTTTAAGTCATCAACGCCGACATTGCCTTCCTTTCCATTTTGCGATTGATCAAGTCGTCCCCATCATACAGTTTTCCTAAACTTTGTTTGGAGCTTTATTTGAGGAGTTCTGATACATTTTAAGGTGTACTCAGTGCATGGCACAATGTATGGACGTGTAGTTAGGGGAAATTGCTGCAACAGAACGTTTTAGTGGAGGAATCTCAACTTGCAGACCAATCAATCAGGTTGCAAAAGATCGAGAAATTTGAGAGAAGATATATACAGGAGAGGGGGGGGGGCAGTCTTACAGCAGCGGGAGAGCGTACATAGACGCTCCAGGCATTTCTGGTGAAGAGAGCTGAAGTCTTTATTGGGTAGCTGAATTCGTTCGTCGTTTGATTGAGAGTAAGTGAAGTTCCTGCCGAATGTTGTTTGGTGTCGTAATTTCTTTCGGAAGATGCTTGAGGATAGACAATATTATCTGCAAACCCAGGGTTAACTTTAGTATCTGAAATTGCGATGACTTTTAATGTGTGATAGGAGACCAAATTAACTTCAGCAGTGTTTATATTGGATTCAGCGTAATATTATTTTAGTTTTCAATTGTTCGTTTCATTACCAGAAAGATAGTTCAGAGTGGAGAAGATAAGTGAAAATTGAATGCCTTCGTGAAATTTAATACCGAAGTTTGAAATTATTTGTGATCGCTAAAGTATGGGTCATTTATTATGCAGAAAAAGTGAAAATAGTCATATGCGTGAAATATAGCGACCGGGAGCAAGACGGGCATTGCATAAAACGCATGAAACTATTCGGACAGACATATTTAGGGTTTTCGTTTAATTTGAATAGATAAGGAACCTTTTTGAAGTGTAAGTAATATTTTCAACCAAACAGTTGAGTCAGCACCTGATTAGAATAATTTATAAAGTGGCGTAGTTAAAACTGTGTGCTGTGGAAGTTTCTGATAAATTTATTTTTATTTAAACATCGGTCGGTGTGCTTGTTCGAAAAAGAAAATTGTAAATATAAGATTTTCAGACATTTATGAAAATTTATTTGGGTTATTTCAGGATTTTCGAGAGTCATTTCCATTTTTATTTTCCTTTTTTTGTGGGTGTGGGGGTATCTGAAGTTCCTGAAATCTATATTGAATGCAGCTGCCGACTTGCGGATTAATAAAGGTGAAGAGTGTGACCTGCTACTATATCATTTTTCTGATACCACTTGGCTTAATCTTTAATACAATGAAAAAATTAAAAATGTTTTCTTTATAACCGTGAATTTAAGGAACTTGGTGTTTCAACCAAGCATATTTTCGCTGGGTCCGTGCGCGGCGAAATTTGTGTGCAGGTTAGGGCTGCGGAATGCCTTTAGAAGGCGCCTGTCCACTGGGCGGGCAGGCAGGCCCTTCCGGCCGGCCTTTTGACGGCGGCAAAGCGGCGGGAAGTAGCGCCGCGCCGGCAGGGCTCGTTATTCACGGCAGCTTAGAGAGGGCCTAACAAACCAGAGGGCCACAGGGCCGGTAATTGGACGCAATGAGACGGCAACGTGGACGTCCTCAATTAGCGGACAGCTAGAAGATGGCCAGAGGTTCCCTTGTTACTGGCCAGTCTTTCGAGGCCCAGTGCACGAAGAGTCAGATATGAGCGTGCCTACATTTGCAGGCGAACCTACGCTATGCTCCACCATGTCTGTTTTGAGAAGGATGACCCTGTCCTTTTTTTTCCCCTTAGGACTAGACATCTCGTAGAGGTCGTGGTCGTTAGGTGAGGAAGGGAAGTGGTGCAACGAACGGCAAGGAATTAAGCCATGACCTTTTGAAGGAATCATCCCGATATTCGCCTGGACTGAAGTCGGGAAACTATGGAAAACTGAAGTCAGGATGGTCGGAACAGAAATCGAACCCACGGCCAACCAAATGATGGGTCAGCTAATTCAGTCATCTGTTTCATACAAAGTTTACTGCCTCAATTATTATCGGTATAGTCAAATACTACTAACAAAATGAATTAACGTTTCAAGGGTGTTTTGTTACAGTACTAGGCATGATGTTACACTTTTTTACCTACCATTGTTCTAATACAGTCATTCGCAGCCACATCCGAAATAGAGCAGCTGCTGTCCGATAGTTGTAATTTCTGATTAACAGAAATACCTAATAAATACCTAATTACCTGAATCCATGTCTATGTGATCTGAGGCCACCGGTGAATAAAAAGCAGCGCTCGTGAAATGGATGTAGAAAGATAATTGTACATCCCTGGTTTACACACTGTACAGTAGATCACAATAAGAATTCAAACGAATAACCTCACAAGGAACTTCGGTTTGGCTGGCCTTTTGACACTCGCATCATATTGCAATGGTTCTTGGTACTAGTCCATCTTCTGGGGTACGTGGTTTCTATTATGTGTTGTGCCAGTCTCATATTATGTGTGATTACTTAAAGCGGGGGTCCCGAAACTTTTTACCCCGTCGACCCCTTGATATTATATTTGCCTTCTTATCGACCCCAGCCCCCCCCCCCCCAAGTATTTAATAAAAACATTAAATCATATTTGGCATTTATGATGCTAAGCAATAAGGAGGCCTGCATAACAATTCAACGAAATAATTTATAAAATCCACCCAATAGAATTAACAGAAAAACGAGATACTCTACACTATTATTATAATCTCAAAAAATAGGAACAAAAGTATGGATAGATGGATTAAATTTCTAATAAAGACCTGCTAAAAAGAACAGATGGTTATTGTAGGCCCTACTGTTTTAACTTGTCACATAGCGATGGGTCCACCTTCCTAAAGCAGTCTTCAACTTTCAATACTGCAACTATCACCTCTTGACAACCACCTTACCTCAGTGAGCAAAAGTAATCGGTTGAAAGTTTCATCATTTATTTCACATGACTTCACAAACAGACGAGAATTGAGAGGATGAGCTTTACTTGTATTTATTGACCTGACTTTTAGTAGAGCATTCCTATTTTTTTCCTGTACAGTTTAATTGATCCTCTTTAGTATTAATCGACCCCCTTTCGACCCCGGGAGATCTCTTATCGACCCTAGGGGTCGGTATCGACCACTTTCTAGATCTCTGACTTAAAGCATATATGGACAACTCCCGACCCCCGGGCCGGATCCGGCCCTCCACCAGATTCAATACGGCCGGCGAAATTTCAAATAACGCGCTTTTTATTCAATACTACCTACTTATTTCTATCCTTCGGTCCGCGACCTGATTAAGTCCAGAAATTAAGCCCTCAACTAAGCAAAGCTTGCCTAAATTAAAGCAATATACTACAGAAATTGATTCACTTATACCTGAGACAATTACACTATTACTGGAATTCCCCGTGTGGCCTAGTAGCGAAATACCATTTTATTTTTCAGAAAACTCCGGTTAATTTTTTTAAACTTGTGAACTTTCCACTCAGTTGGTGTGTTTTAATTGCCTGCTGACAGTTACCAAACTGCCTCTGACGAATTACGTTAAGTGATTAGCATTTCCACACCAACTGGGGTAACAGTGTGTTTCTGAAGAGAAAGGCCTATTCTCGTTTCGAACACAAGCCAGCTGAATGATCATTTCTGTTTTAATTAAATAACTTATGACCACCAAAGGTGAGAGGTATTGTTGTTGATTGTAGAAACGATAATCACTGTTGCGAACGAAATACCACTTAATTTATTTAATGCAGCTCCTCGGGCTGCATTTTGACTGGCTCCGAATGCACTTCACATCAGATTACAGCTTTCATACAATGAAGATCAAACTTCCGCCATACGACATTTTTTTTAGATCGGATGCCAAACATACCAACGTGATCACTCAGCTGTTACTGGCCGGCTAAAAATATTCTTACAATGCTAGCTAACGATATTCAACTTACGCTACACAAAATCTATACAAACTACGGGTTTTAAAACCCTACAAAAATACAAACCAGTTTAGAAATAATAATAATGTAATATGAATAACGATAATAAAGCCTAAGGGAACAATAAGCAGATCACAAAGAAAACTCCATTGGGTCATTTGCTTAACGTCTTCCATTTATTGGGAAAATTCGCCACTGATAATAATAATAATATAGATATAATATTGACAACGAAAATAACAATAATGATTGGAGGGTTGTAAGATTGTCACAAATTGCTTGCTTTCTTTGCAGTATCACGCAAAGGGGTACTCGATTAAATTCACATTTGCGTACTTACAGAAATTAATCATTCTATTTTTTGTCTCTAAAGTATATTTATTCTGCGCAGATGGATCGAAATGTCTATTAAACATTATAATTTTTCAGAAACGACATCAACTAATTAATTATATGAATATCTTTGATACGAAGGTTACATTAACTACGCAAATAAATCAAGTATATTAAATATGACATTAAATGAATTATTTTTTTTTTTGTGAGAATTGTATTAAAATTAAGAAAAGATTTTTGCCTTAAACTGTTAGTCAAGGATTGTTCACTACCCTTGATGACGTCACCCGACAGCCTTGTTGAAAAGTCGACTGACTGAAATGTAGGATAGTGTCTAAATTCTATTACTGAATTCTGAGCAGCACTATACGAACTACCTATTTGGCATATTATTTTAAACCTAAAATATGATGTAATTTTTACTATATCACTCTTGTGTGATAAAGCTAGCATAGTGTAATAGAAAATGAAGTATCAGATTTAAGTGTTTACTAACTGTTACCCGCGACTTCGTATGCGTGGACATAGAATCTCATTCCTAGAATTGGACATAGAAAGCTGTAAGTTACGTAAGATTTATCCCAAACAAAACCGAGTAGGCATAATATGACGGGAATGCCATCACTATACCATTCTACCGTCGAACCTGTCTTACGAAGAGTATCAATTTCTAACATGTTTAAAAACAGAAAAAAACTAAGATGCGGTGAGGTGGGAAAGGGGGGGGGGGCGGGGTTAACTGAGGGCAGCATCAATTTAAGCTTTGTCTTATCTTCTTTCTTCAGCATTAGCATCAGATTCTTGGGTTCTTATAACGTTAGCTGCTCATGCTCTGCTAGAGATACACCTTATGTGTGGTTTATGCCTGCGAGGCATGTGAAAAAAGAAGAGAGAATAAACTGATGCCAGATATGTTTAGACAGACAGGAACTAATGAGACAGTGCAGCTCAAACCGACATCTATACTAAATAATGAGTTTTTTTTAAGCCTAACTATGTTACGGGGAGGGAGGGGAGATGGAGGTCGGCCTTGGCCTTGAAGGGAACCATCCCAGCATTCGCCTCAAAGGACTGCGGAAAACCACGGAGTTTTGTGTGTAAACGAACTTTATTAACAGATCATACACAAACTGACTGCGGCAGAAGCATAGCCTGAGAGAGCGATTTAACATTACAAACTTACACACGCATCCGTCGGCCTGTCACCATTCGATAAGTTATCAAGACTTCATGACTAAAACTTTTATTTGTACCAGAAAAAATGTATCCTGTGTCCTTCCTAAAGATACAAAGTATTTACTTGTCAAATTCCATCAATATCGGTATAGCCATTTAGTCGTCAAAACGTAACAAAAGGACAGGGCGTTACTTTCGTATTTATAACATTATTAGTATAGATCACACACAAACTTCCTGCGAGAGAAACAAAGCCTGAGGGACCAGTATAGCGTAAATAAAGAATACCTTTACGGCACTGTATGGCCTTGTACGATTTGCCACGCATTCCGGCCCTGAATTTATGGGACCAACATTTTAACATTGAATTCTTGCGACGAAACTTCCAGGCTTGGCTCATACGATGAAAAACAATTCTTAAATTTTTTTACTCCCCGCGGGATTTGAACCGGAGACTACAAGGCGAAACCTAGAAACCAACCACCTTATACACTGCATTACCAGCTTACTCTACTGGTAAGCATTGCAGAGAAGTATACATACTATGCGTCTTTCACAGTTCAGTTAGTTTTTCTTAATTACATGACAGAAAATAGTACCCTATGCCCTTCCTAAAGGCAAATAGCATCTTCTTGTCAAATTTCATTACGATCGGATTATTCATTTAGTGCGGAAAACTTTACAAACAGACAGACCCAGAGACAGAGTTACTTTCGCATTTATAATATTAGTATATATTATATGTGAAATCATAATTTCCAAAATCTTAATTATTTCTAATTAATAGACCTGCCCTATGTTAATTGAGTTCAGATTTACATTGGAGGCACTAGCTACTCTTATAATTGGTCTGACAAACGACTAGTGCACAAAACTTGAATGAAATATCATTATTATCTGCCTAATAAGCACGAATAATAAATAAAATTAAAAAAATTGATTCCGACGGTGTTTTAGAGCATTGATTCCCAATTAGTGGAACGCATATTCCTAGGGATACATGAGGCTGCTTCAAGGGGTGCGTGCAATAAGTTTTTTGGCAAAGGTAATCATAAAGATAATTAATAAAACAAATACGCAAAATATACTTTAAGACAAACTTTATGTGTGTGAATTATATTACGGAGATGCTGTGGTTGTGCGAAGCATTGGATTGGGATGACTGCACTTATTCATTTATCATTTCAGTGTAAGGGACACTCTTTCTTGAAGTGGTACTCGGAAAAAACTAATTGGGAACCACTGTTTTTGAGGAATTAGTTGCATGTATGCTTGTTTAGCTACGTTATGCAGTTGTAAACAGTTAGTAAGTTTACAAGAGTGTAGATTGCTACAACCTGATAACTGATCCAATTTGTACTGCGGGAACTAATTAAAAATGCAATATCAGATTTTTACTGCACCATGAATCGATTGCAATCCATAGTTTTCGATGTGAATCAGTTACGATTGATATCTGTAGTTTCAAGTATTGTTCATTCCATCAAACATTCAAATTTATCATCGCAAGTTAAGACCCATACAAATTACTTTAAAAAAATAAATTGTTAAATATTAGGAGCTAGGTACGATTCTCTACGAGCAGCTCTAATACAATGGTCGTCAAATTCTTCCCATTACTCGGATTGTTATGGTTCCGTGTGCTAATGTGTTCAAACTGAAACAATTGCAGACTCTCACAATGCGCCATATTAAATGATAGTCTGGAATATAGACAGATTATTACGTTCTATCCAAAACTCAGAAAATAAATGTTTTAACTGCTCGAGATGATTTATTTTCTGTATGGATGGAGGTGTCTTGAGTCGCTGTAGGGAAGTTTCAGAGTGAGCTAGGGAGCGGTATTCAATAAGTATGGCTCACCCGACCATTTGCTTAGTTACCTGTCCCTTCACACTCACCACTTTGAGAGGTACCACACCAGAGATTCGGTCAGGATTATTTCTTTCTAACCGACTTCAAAAACGGAGGAGGTTCTCAATTCGCCTGTATTTTTTTTTTTTTTTTTTTTTTTTTTTTTATGTATGTATGTTTAGCGATATCTTTTCCAATTTCGAACCGATTTAAATTAAATTTTTTTAGTGGATAGGGTATACTTCCAAAGAGGTCCCATATGAATTTAATTGAGAAACCACCCCTTCTACCCCCTTCCGCCCCTTAATTTTTATACAATTCCACATTTTTTATTCGATCTCGATGAAACTTTGGACATATATTGCCAAAAATACAGAGAAAAATACTGTCAACTTTTGGTTTAAAAAAACTGAACCCCTCTCCCCCTATCCACCCCCTTAATTTTTGCCAATTTTCTTTATTCAAAGCTACAGTCGACACCATTTAGCTGATCTCCATTAATGTTGGCAATTACATGTAGTTTTTCATGGAGAAGGTTTCTAGATTTTAAAAAAAAAAAAACCACCCCTCTCCCCTTTACACCCCTTAATTTTATAGAAACCTATATTTCTTACCTGATTTTTATTGAACTTTGCCCATGTATACTTTAAAACAAAGAGAAAAATCCTGTCAACATTTGGTTTGCCAATGCTCAACCCCTTTCCCTCCTTCAACCCCATTAACCTTTGTTAATGTTCTTTATAGAAAGCTACAGTCGCGATCGTTTGACCGATTACCATGAAATTTGGTGCTTATATGTATTTTTTCACGAAGAAGGTGTATGACCAAAAGATCTAAAAACCACCTCCTCTTCCCATTAAACCACTTAATTTTTATACACAACCACAGTTTTTATACGGTTTAGACAGAACTTAACAAATTTTTAGTATAAAACAAAGAGAAAAATAGAGTCAACTCTTGGTTTGCAAAATCTGAACCCCTCTCCCCGTTTCCACCCCCTTGATTTTTGTCAATTTCTTTTTAGAAAGCTACAGTCGACACCATTTGTCCGATCTTTATGAAAGTTGGCACCTATATGTGTAATTTTTTATGGACAAAATTTGTGACAAAAAAATCAAAAAAACTACCCTAGCTCCTCTTCCCTTAATATTTGTACAAAACCCACATTCTAATTCGATTCGGTGGAAATTCGCATGTGTATACTTTAAAACAAATAGAAAAAGAAAAATACTGTCTACATTTTTTTTTCTCACAAAAACGCATACCCTATCCCCCTTTCTACCCCTTTAATTACTGTCAATGTTCTTTATACAAAGCTACCGTTTCTTTCTGATTTTGAAGGTAGTATGCACATGTATAATGCAAAACAAACAGAAAAATACTGTCTACATTTGGTTTCGAGAGTCCAAACCCCGCTCCTTCCTTTCCATCCTTTAATCTACAGTTTCTATCCGATTCTGAAGGAGATTTGCACATGTATATTTTAAAACATACAGAAAAATTGTGTTTAAATTAGGTTGCAGAAGCCCAACCCATCTTCCCTTCTACCCCGACCCCTCCTAATTTCCAATGTTCTTTATAGATACTCACAGTTTTATCAGATTTCCATGGAACACTGCGCATGTGTACTTGAAAACAAAGAGAAACATAGTGTCTACATTCTGTTTACAAAACCTACCACTCACTCCCTTATCCCATTTAATTTTTTTCTGCAATTTTTATAACATAAATTTCTAAAATTACCGATTTAGTCAGTTACTGAAAAACGAGCGAAAATTTGGTAAAGAAACAGTTGAAGAATTTGAGCGATAGTAATATGTCGAAGATAATAATAATATAAAAAACCAGAAGAATTGTAACAACAAAGAAAACTTAAACTGTGGAACAATGCATGCCATCGAATGGAAGTGAGCAGAGAGCGCGGAAATACGGAGTGTGCCCATTATGTTTCGTGTCCAACTACTGCTCTGAGAGTAGCGGCGCATTCCAGGCAGGACAAGCGTCATATGTGCTATATTGCAAACGGTTGCCGGCACGCAGCGGGTGACAAAGGAGACAGCAGGCGTGCCTCGGGCTGCGTGGGCGTCGTCTGGACGGCACAAAATACACAGCGCCGCGCCCGAGTGAAACAGGTAGTCTCCATCGACGTGTAAAATTACCCGCAGGTCGGATGTAACGCTCAACGTACTTCAATCATCGTATTCGCAGAATTAATTATCTGTGTCTTGGAGAAACGGTTCACAAAAATTACTAAAAAAAGTATCAGATGATTCATACGTTAATAAACTTTTCTCTGGGCGTTATTTTGCTAACATACAGTACGTCTGAATGGAATTTATTCAAATTAAACTGTAATAATCAGTTATCAATATTTTAAATGTCAAGCTCCGTACCTAATCTTTTCATTTTAAGCCTGGTATGAGACGCTGTTTAATTTTTCTTTTTGTAACTAAACTTCAACAGTTACTGAGAACCTTCCCCCCCCCCCCCCAAAGAAAAGTATTAATGACAGACAGTTTCAAATATGTGGTATATAAATATGTTAATAATTAAGTTTGAAGCCAAACGATAAAACCAGGTATTTTTTTATACCTTCGGCATTATTGAGTATTTGAAGTTGTTTATACAGACACAAAATAGATATATTGGTTAGATACAAGTCCGATGAAAGTATTGTAAAAGACAGAATGAAATAAATGTATTTGTGTTACCATATCAGCTAAAATTTTCTGTTCATTATAAAAATTAAAAGGAAAACTGGTTACCATTTTATGTAATTTGTACAAGATCGACGAAATTCAGCACCTGTTTGTTTTTTGGCTTGAAGATGTGAGGAAGAAAAAAGAACACAAAAGTTTTTAACTACTAATATGTTATCTAGCAATTTTCTAACCACCACACTTGTTCGTAGTAACGGCAAAGTTTCGTACTAAACACATCACCTAGCATAACCAAAACTGTTTGTATGGAGAAAACGTAAAGGTTTAACTAGCTTTTACCCATTACTTCGTTCACTGGGTATTTTATGCAGGGAAGGGTTGTGATACCTTTCATATAACTTACAGGTTTCTATATTCAGTTCTAGCAATAAAATGCTATGTCCACGCGAAAGAAGTAGCGGGTAACAACTAGTGCCCTTATAAGTGAATCAAAAATATTGGAATATCTCCTCCACCAGCATCCAGCAATGTAAATACTAGATAAATTTCTTTTTACCTAGGACGGCGGTTCGAATCCCCGTCCGGGCATCCAGATTTGGGTTTTCCATGGTTTCCCCAAATCACTCCAGGTGAATGCTGGGATGCTTCCTTCAAAAAGGCCATGGCCGAATTCCTTCCCATTCCTTGCCCCCATCCTTTCCCGTCTCTAAAGACCACGTTGTTAAAAAGGGACGTTAAACTGTTACAAAAAAAATAAAAAAAAATAAAATCTTTTTACCTTAATTTGGTATCTAGTTCATGCTTACTCAGTGCTCATTTTGAGTCCCTATAAATAATCGATGAGACAAATCATTATTATAACCCCTTTCTTAATATCGTATTGGTCCACCCATGGAACGCAATACAGCAGTAATTCAGTGTGACATGCAATACTTTTAAACTACGGGCCAGTGGGATATAGGCGTCGAGCTTTTCCCGGATAACTTCATAGATGTGTTCTATCGGTTTGAGATTAAGTGAATTTGTTGGCCAAGACATCTTAAGTTTACTATCATACTCCTCAAACCACTGTAGCGCGCCACTGTCGTTGTGATCCTTCTGGAAGATACTACCGCCGTCGTGGACTGTATGTAGCATTATAGGAAGGAGGTGGTACACAACAAATTTCACGTAGTCCATAGCAGTGATGTGTCTACGATCACCACCACAGGTCACTATGTAGGCCCGCTTTTTTTATATACTTTTTTAATGGCATTTGGCAACGAAGGTCATACAACCAGCTCAATGTAATTTTTGTAGTATTCAGTGTATAAATCATCATCCAGAATGTAATGTATTTTCCAATGTATGGACGCCACAGGACGGACAGGACATTCACACAGACACACAACACTTAAACATCCATGCCCGTGGCCGGATTCGAACCGGCGGCCTTCGGCACGCGGAGCTAGCACTAGCCCCTACGCTACCGAGGCCGGCAGGTTACTATGTAGGCCCGCTTCAATATCCTCCGTAGTATAATACTGACCCTACCGACCTGCGTCCGTGAAGCGGTAAATGTCGAGAGCTTCCGTTCGTCTGGATGACGGCATAGCCGAACTCGACCTTCGACCTGGTGTAACAAGAAACATGATTCATCTGATCAGCAACACGTTCCCAATGGCGATGGTCTAAACTCGATAGCTCGTACCCACTCCAACATTACTTTTTAATATCTTCTGGTCAACGTGGGAATACGTAGGGCCCGTATGCTTCGGAGCACCATGTTCAACAATGTGCGCTGTACGGTGTGCTCCAAATCACTTGTGCCTGCACCAGCATTGTACTCTGCCCCAACCGCTCTGGCCTCGCATCCGGGAGGACACGTGTTCGAATCCCCGTCCGGCCATTCTGATTTGGGTTTTCCATTGTTTCCGCAAATCACTCCAGACGTATGCTGGGATGATTACTTCAAAAGACCTTGGTAGAATTCCGTCCTGTTCATTCCTCTCCACCCCGATATTTTCCCGCCTCTAATAATCTCGACGTCAACGAGACGTATAGCCAGAAACAGAAAAAAAGGCATCGGTCGCCCCTTATTCTACTTTTACAGAGCAGGGAAGCATCAAACATCCACGTCATGTGATGATGCGTGGCGACCACCTTTAGTGGTTTCACCATCCATCAACCGTATTCCATAGATGCTTACTACCGTATCACGCGCCAGATAACCTGCCTCGTCGTTTCGGAGATACTCGTTGCCAGGCGCCGGGTCATAACAAACTGTCCTTTGTCAAAGTGGTTTATGTCAGTTGATTTTCCCATTTACCAAACGTGTTGTGACTAAAATGACTCCCCATGCGTCTCTGCTCTGCTTATATACATTCCTTACCGCACGACATACCCGGAACGTCACTAGACGGCATTCAGTCTCCCGATTGGCAGTGGTCATAATGCTTCTACTCATCAATGTAAATTATTACGACTGATGTCAGCTCACCCCACGAATGGTTACTTTTCCAGGTAAACTGAAAAATAATTCACTTGCTCCTGTCCATAATATTCTCAATAATCCGTTCTACGGCGATATTCCGGCTGAATAGGAATTACTAATCCCTTTATTTGTATGAAAAATACTTGAACATAGATATACTCTTTAGAAAATGCAGTGCTTTCGTTGTGGCTCATAAATTATACATCGGTAACCCGCCGAAAAAATAAATTTCGTACTACAATTATTATTTTTTTCCGTGGCGATGTAATAATAAAGCTTTCATATGTTTCTTGCTGGACGGTGCACTCCCTTTAATCTAATTGTCTCTACATGTATGCTTGCAGGGTTTCTGTGTTTGCCCCCTTCCCCCTACAAAAAAAAAAGAAAGTTCCCATTTCCACGAGTTAAGAATTTAACTTTTTTCACTAATTCCATATAAGTTATCTGAAGTTAATAAGTACTTATGAAAAATCATTTTTTCAGTAGAAATTATATCTTTGTTTAGTTCCGTAAATATTTTAATTTCGTTGGTATATAAAAGCATTGAAGACATTATACAATAACGGAAACAAAGAAAATTCAGTACATAATTTGGCAGTGGTGTAGATTATGATACGCACCAGTTCAAACAAAAAGCGTTTCCCCGCGCAAATGAAACAAAACACGCCGCCAAACAAGCGCCGGGGCTGTTATCTCGGCACAGGATACCGCCGCAACAATACGATAATACACACAACACGCACCTAAATCGTCAAAAATTAGTACCACATCAGGGCATTAATTTAGCCTTAACAATAGTCCTTTTTGTGCCGGCTGGAACGCGACCGAATACAACGGTCGGAAACTGCACAAAGCGCAGCGCGGATTGTATTGGGCAGAACGGCGGCGAAGGGACGGCGACAAATCGCCGACAAAAAACTTATCTGCCTCCGCCGCCGCGCCGCTGTCACTCGTGCAGTTTCAATTAATGACGGCCGGACGGAGATACCGTTTTGTAATGTGCCCGGCAAGTCCGGACGCTTCGATTGTGTTTGACATACAGCGAGATCGGATCACTCTTCACTGCCCACGGCGTCTAGCAAACGTCACAGAGAAACTACCAGAAACTTCATAGATTTTACGAGAGCTGGCAGGATAAATCTGCAGTTGAGGGGAAAGATGGAAATGTACCGTCAGACCATAACAGTTGTTCCGCTAAAATCTGTGCTCACCGTTGGCGGTGTATCGTTATGAGATATTGTATGATCGTTTGAGATTACCCTCGTAGAGAGCATTGTGGTTATGTAGTTAAGATTGAAGTTACTCTCAACGACCTCTAAAAAATATAGTTAACTCTTGTTATCTCGTATGCAGCCTCTCCTATCTTATCAGCGAGTTCATTTATTTCCGTATTTCAGGTAAGATTACTTCCTACTAGTTGTAATAATCTTCTACCTATATAAATGAAAATACTTATCCTGCTGTTTTCTTGATATGTTGTGTTCATTTACTTAATAGTGATTAAGTACTAATAGTATGTAATCACTTGTAGTTAAATTATTTGCTAACCACTTTTACATACCTTAAACATTAAAATTATTTTACTCTGTAAATAATTCAGCAACGATCACTATCTTTTCTCGTTTCTCCTAACACTAAAAAAATTATTTTTATTTCCACCATTTATTCAATTTCCCTGCTGGAGGACACACTATGCTTTTATTATTTCTTAACGTCAGATTACTATTATGTCATTCAATTAAACACATTATCAAAATTAGCAACTTTCTGTCCGTTATCAGATATGTAGGTGACTGTGTTTTGGGTATGGTCACGGGTTAGAACAGTTCATGGGTTACTAAATGTAGTAATAAATTTGGCACTAGGAATGACTCGGATATACCAGTGCCGTTCCCAAGTCTTGATAAACGAGGAGGGTCAAGGACTGGTAGTTGAGCCTTGAGGAATGCACCGATGACGAGTTAAAACTCAAGAAATTCCTTTGCTGACAGACCATCCGCAACATACATCACCGCCCGGTGATGTACCAATGAGGAGCACAGACTAGCTACATCAATGCAAGCTGCTGCCCACGCAACACTACAAAATAGATCGACCGGCGACTGAATCACCCATACACCGTAATTCGAAACGGTACAATAAAACCCGTGAGCGTCTTGGTAATTCAAATCTCAAGAAATAATTTGTTATATTCTGCCATTGATTTGCTGAGTTGAAGTCGTCCATACCTTTATACAATAATCTGCTGGTTATTGTTAATAATTACAATCGCAACTCAGGTAATGCTCCGATTCTCGTCAGCGCTTATAGTTAAAGGCTCCTATACACAATCGCCCATGATGGGCAATTAAAAAAGTGGCCATCATCGTCGCGATGATGAGTTTCTGTCTGTGAATTTTCATTTACTGACTGTTATCTGTTGAAAAGAGACGTTAAACTGATGGCGCCTTGTGGTGATCACGGATTAATAAGTTACTCTGTGTTACGCAATCATAATTTTATAGATTCCTTGAGATTTTGTTTTAGTTAGGTTTTTGTTTGTTGTGTTGGTTGATGGCTAAGTCGTGATATTGAACTCAATCATCACAAATTCCAATTACGAACCGTGTAACCTCAGAAGGAAGTCCGATATAAATATTATGCGTGTAGCTTCGGCTGGTGTTGTTGGAACATTGTAAATTAATTAATTTAATGAATTAAAGATATGATAAGTACAAAGAAAGGCTTACGAATCTTTCATTAATAAGATAATTTCTATAACGTATTTAAAAAAATAAGGAAAGGCGACCGTGAACTAAAGAATACCATAATCTTCCAGAAATAACTGGAAATCATTGAATAAGTACCAGGCAGAAACCATGCATAAAGAAAAATAACACAGGCTCTTTCTATCTATTTGTTTAGCACATAATTATAATCATTATCGGAATGAGCATCAAAAACAATAAAAGTCACGTAAAATAGATAGAAGAAGAGCAGATGGTGGATGTTGACTATTCACCGCAACTGAACAAGGTGTAGAGCCTCCTATTATTGTGCTAGGTATTAGGCAACTCTTGCCTGTGATTCGTTTTCACTTCTCCGTCCATAAACATGATTTTTTTTTCAGACAAACCATGAATAAACAACTAGCCGAACTTCTGGCAGAACCATCATCAGAATTTGATAACTTCGATCGCATGTCATCAAGTGACTTCGAATGTGTAGTGCAAAAAGTATCTCCATTGGTTGCGAAAAAAGTCGTATGTTGGACCTCTGCGTGCGACTGCATGATGGGCTATTGTGTCGATACGCGCACCATCATCGGCACGCGTTACTTTGATGTACCGAAAACTAACCAATCGGTCACAATTATACTCACGATTATAGGCGATGATGGCCACTCACAGACGATTATGCCCTCTACACAATCGTGCTTGCCTATAGTCGCCCATCATGACCGATTGTGTAGAGGAGCCTTAAGAATTTGTCCAACGTTTCCACTGGTGAGTTATTGCCAGTTCTCGGAGCATATGGGGGGGGGGGGGGGGGAAGAGGAAGCTTAAGTTTTTCCATCTGTCCGCGATTCGTGCAACTCATGTTCTCTGTAATGAGTGTGTTGTTCTTTACTACTGCGTATTTTATGAGATGGAGAGTGAGGTCCGTGCCATCAATAAGGAGGACGCCGGTTCGTGGGTACCAGGATTCGAACCGCGTCCCGTTGTACCTCCCTGATGAATTGTGGAGGCTCCTTAGTGCGCGAAGCCACGCTACAGTGTCGTTATTAATTTCAATATCCATAAAATATTTATATTCTACATCATTGTAAAAATGATCTAGTGGTACATCGCGACACATACTACTAAGAACTAGTTCGCTATCCACCAAAATGAATCTCTCGCCCTATAGCGACCTGTTTAATCAATGTAAGGAGCCGTTTTATCGGCTCATGAATCTCAAAGTAATTCTTCCTATTTTTGTAAAAAGAATTTTAGATGCAATACCCAGAATAAATTCTAGTAATACATTTATAATTAACCTTTTAACTTTTTGTGTATCAGATGTCACACGTATCTATGTCAGTGATTTATTCATATTATTACTACTTGATGATGGAAAGTTGTATTGCTCTATAATGGAAACTACAAGTAATAAAATCAAATAAAGATATAACCCGTCTCAAATGACCTCGACGTCGACGAGGGGTAAAGCTATAAGTAACAAATAAATAAGCGAATAAACCAAGTAGTACACTGACTGGAGTACAGCAGTAAACACGTGCAATAAACAAAAGGGTATCAATGTTTCGTCACTGAACAATCTGTTTCTCACTCAGCAATCCTTACTCTATGTATTTGGTGACATCACAGTGGCTGAGTCGCACAATGCATCCCTCGCTAGACGTAGAAGAGTTGAGTTAAATCATTTGTCTCCATTTTTCCCGACGTATATTGATGAATGATGATTAAAGATGCTGATTTTATCATTTCTAAGTTGATCTTACTATTAGGAGCAATGCATTGAAAATTAACTTATTTCTGTACGCTGTGTTATTGTTTTCTCACCCACCAAATTCCGATATTATTCTATATTAGATAACGGATGGAGGGAGAGTCAGGACTATATATATATATATACTGGAAGCCGTCTGACAAAAGAGCACATGACAATAAAAAAAAAAATAATAATAAAAAAAACCCTACAAGTTCACCGAGTATTCTGTTTGTGGCATTTCTGATTGTACTACTAAACTAACATAAATTCAGCAGTCTTTTTTTAAATATTCTTTTCTTCTTTCTCTACTCTCTTAAAAAATAAGCTCAACCATCTTCAACGACAAGATCAATACAGAATTTAGATGAACACGTTCGTTTTTGGCCGATTTTTTAAAGTTTCCGTAGAAGAACATAATACTCGTTAGTTCATGCCATCTAAGTTCTGAATCGTAAAATAAATTTAAGGAATAGGAAATATACTCAGATAAACCTTAGCAAAGTTCCGAAACGTTTTTAATATTCCAGAAAGCTTTTAAAACAAAGTGTAGAAGTTCTTACATTGAAAATGTCATTAAAAAAATAGGCCGCTGCAGATGAAAGAGGGGTTCCAAATTGGCGCAATGTAAATAACAAAGGACGATTTAATGAAGCCAGTGGAGGGCGGAGAGGTTCGCAAGACCCGACGAAGACCGCTCTGCAGAAACAAAAGGAGCTCGCCGCCCTGGAGGAGCAAAGTGATTACAGATGCCTCTGGGCCCCACCCGAGTTTAGATTGAAACCCGCCGTCAAACTGATTGCCGCGCCCACAATAGCACGCGCCTGCCCTAATTCCTTGTAATGCCCGCGTGATTAATGGCGGCGCTGCGAGCGCCACGAACCGTCGGCGGACGCATCCTCTTCCGCCGTCAGCTAGTGGGTCAGCGCACCTGCACAGCCAATTAACTGCACCCACGTCAGCTTTGCTTCCTTTTTATTTCTTAGAAAAGAGTATTAGGTTCTTGCTACAAGGCCACACAACCAACAAAACTTTTACAATTTTGTTATTAAGTCGACTTTTTGGTGAGAGCGCTGTATTTAACGTCTGCACGGTAGGGACAATAAAGAGTAAATACAATTCTGTAACAATTACCTCAGTGCCATTGGCCGGTATGAAATCGGTGATACCTATCACGTCATGTTGTGATGCGGCAAGCTCGCTTCATACCGATGCATCCATCTAGTTTGCCACAGATATTTGAGTCACTTTGTTATGAGGTGTACTTTATTAATGATATAAATACTTACAGATCTTATTCTATGAGGAATTTGTTGTAAAGTATGTAATTATTGTAATTTTTTGTTTGATATGAGGAATCTAGCGTGGTTGGAGAGGGGTAACGTTTTGGCGTCGCATTCAGGAGGATGCGTGTTTTTATCCCGTACGTCCATCCAGATTTTGGTTTTCGATGGTTTTCTCAAAGCACTTCAGGCAGTGCAGGGATGGTTCCTTCAAAATGCCATGGTCGAACTCGTTCCTTGTCCCTGGTCCTTTCCCGCTTCTAATGACCTTGACGGAGCGTAAAGCCAGAAGCAAAATAATAGCGAAAGAAGTTATTTCGTTATTTATTTAAGAGTAATTTAAATATTTACTAGGATTTTATTGTTCTGATGAAAGGCTGAATGTAAATCAAACGTGTCGATTAATCTTAAACATCTGTCTATGCAAAATAAAGTTCAACACAATACCTCGTCTTACAAGTGCAACATAGCAAACAAACAATTATCGTTAATTGAAGTTAAGAAATTTCAATACATGTACATTACAAAGAGTTACAAATTCCATATGCAACTGAAGCATAAACTCTCTTGTACATAACGAGAGCGATTCTTGTATGACAATTATAACAAGAAAACCTCAGATTTAACTGGATTACATAGGGCGCCAGGGAGTTAATTTGTTCCCACAAATAATATTTATCGAAAGTTTCCAAACATGGAAGTCAGTCTTTCAATTCAAACTGGATAAAGAAATCCAAAAAGCACTCGGCTTTTATACAAAACTAGCTCAGGAATTAATATCCGGCGGCATAAGAACTCTTACTCATAAGACTGTTAAAGGGCTATCTCAATGATTCGCCTGAGTACACACTGTTTCTGGAGGTATAATTACCGTGTCTGTCTGGCAGCATGCAGCGTCGCAACAAGAGCGCTATCGTCTCTCAAACAGCGCACCTGTCCAGGTATGGTAAGGCACTTGTCACGCCAACCAGCACAAATGACAACCTCGACGGGACTTGGCACTCAATCACCCAAGCTTCCAGAAAGTAACCATCAATACTGCTCTGTCAAGCAGTAGCCAGGGCGATAGTCCCAGCACAAGTGACCTCTTGTCGCCTCTCAGAGCTCGTCTCTCCTCCTCGGCGAGTATCATGAAAAACACAAAATTTGTAATATTTCCAACCACGTGAGGAAATAAAAACATCGGATTGGCTTCGCAAAAGTCTCCCCTCTACGCTGGCTAATACATTGCCTCTTATTTGCTAAGAGTCTTCGGGTTTTGTCGGGATTGTTCGGGAGGCTATGCAGAAATCAATTTTCTCACGACACCAAGCGAACGCCCATTGAAGGATTCCATCCGCAAAATTCCCAGCGGCCAGACTTTCTCACAGGTATCAGTGCCAGAGATAATCCCCTCACTGTCTCGAACTACGGGACACTTCCGGCTGAGTCAGACTGTCGCCCACGCTGACACAACCCTTAGCTCGGCGCGGATTTCTGTCTCCAACTCAAGAAAAGAATATCTATTTATTTCCGATGTTTCTTATATCAAACAATAATTAATTTAAATTGTACGAGATGACCCATCTAGTCATCTTGTTACAATACTAAGGTAGTGAAAGTATTTTGCTTGTATTAGTTATGTGGTTGGCCATTTGTGTGGAGAGAAAGTCACTTCTCTACAAAAATAAAAAAAAGTTGGCAATCATGTATACGGTTCCACAAAATATACGGAATAAAATTCCACACATATAAGAAAACAAACCAATGTCAAGTAATTACAATAAATTAACCATTTCCTGTGCTTTATAAAAGCTTTGTTAGTTGACGGGAGGGTATTGGAAAGGAACTTCAGTTTCAATTATGTTTCACAGTCTTAAAGATGCGATTAATTAGTGCACTGTTCTTCCCCTGTAAAGGTACGCTAACTTCTTACAGGAGGGAAATACTTCTCTTTGACTGGAGACGCTCAGACAGCGCCATACTGTGTAAGAGGTTTGAGCCTTTAAGTAGTCTTTGTAAGAGCACCAGCTGAGTTTACATTTTCATATCGTGGGATGTCCTTCAATAGCTGATAAGGTTTACAAACGTAGATCATGAGTCTCTATTAACTCAACTAGGATGCTTTGTGTTCATCATTCCAGACATCGACAGCCTATTGAAGACAGAAAAATAAAAATCCAGAAACGTTACAAACAATTTGTGCAGATAATGTATGATAACATTATTCACCTAAAACAGGAAACAAGAATACTATCCGACATGGCACTTCTTTTATCTCCTTAAGTTGTTTAATTACTCCATTAACACCAGTAACTATGTCTATAACGATTTTGTTTGCACATATGCTAGCATTACGAAAATGAACACATGAACACTTCCATTCAAGCGTCTATCATTCTTAGACTGTAGTCTATTAACGTTTTCTTGTTGTACAGCTGCATCTGAATGCTTCGTCAAAGGATTTTATGTTGCCAGTTTAGTAAGTTTATTTTTTGAAACATTTAATTAATGTTTCCATGTTTATTTCTAGCCTCTTCCAGTCATTATGTGAACAGCTTGGCTTTTTTCGTGATAGAGTTTCCTTACTCGCAACGACTTTTTTTACCGTAGGGAATGCTGTCTAGTATCGTTCTGATTAACTTCATTAAACTAGCAATAGTGGGTTTAAGAAATTTACTAATTCAGGGAAGAGCATGGATCTCTAACCAGAAATTTATTAAGTACTTGCTGACCGACTATGGAAGATTTAAGTTGTTAGACGAAAGTTAGTTGAAAGGCTGTAATAGGTAATAGGAAGCTGGTAAAACTGACGTAATCCAAAAGCCGTCTAAACCTTATTATCTTGACTTAGCTGGACCTTTACTTTTATTTATGAACTAGTAGACGTGTACAGCCTTTCAAGCCGTTTTCTCGCTACGTGCAATCTTCGGTATATTATAACTACTCTATAAAGCAGATTGTGTGGAGTGACCGTTTTGGAGGAGGGCACTTATTCCTTAAAACACTCCTATAACAACTTAATTGAAGGGGATCTAGAGCTATCTTTCCATGCAAAACATATACACATTTCTCAAGCAGAACGGCATTGCAAATATTGTAACGCCTGTAGTCGGACGTCAGAACTAAGCATTTCTCTAGGACACTACCGCATTTATTGATCTCACTGTCTTAAACAGGTAAAGGTCAACAAGTTTATGGAAACAATACATTTTAAGTATTCGTAGGTAACCTGGATTGTTTTCATATTATCAATTTACACTTTTCCTGAGTTGTACTTGATTTAAACTGCATATTTATTAAAAAGAGACTGAAAAACAATCAGCATTTGAATATGGTACCATAATGCTGTGACTCACGTTTCTTAATTTTAGAAATATTTAACATTATCTCCTAGCTATTAAAACAATGAATAATTATTTTACTCTGTTTGATGACTTCTTTGAACTGAAAGAGGTGAGGCGTTTTAGAGCTGACCGTTACTTGTCATTGTTATTTGACAGAAATGTTGGGAGCAGCAGTGTTTGTTCGACGCTTACTGCGCGGTGCGGTTATGTCCGGGGTAATATGTCGGCCTAATAAAGCGCCCGGCACGCACCGGCGCCATCAGTTAATCACGGTAGGAAGCGCCGTTGCCAAGGCGACAGGCGCCCCTCCACCGACACACTTGCTTTGTATGCTAAACCTGAATCTGGCGTCCCAAACGAAACCAACTGCTGTTTAGAATGTTTACTTGTAAGTGTCTTGAAAACCCACAATGCAGCTATAATTTGCCAGATTCCTGAACTGTTATATAACATTATGGTAGAATAAACTTGAATTGAAAAGTGAACATAATCTATATGTTATGCGTAGACCTGAGCATTCTCTTGTATTTTATACAACAAGAAAAATCAGCTATTGAAGATTTTGTTTAGTTTACTGACAACTCAACCTCGAAATGCTCAGTGAATATAGTTAGACAAAAATGTCTCATGATACGCACGTTCCAGATATATCTGACCCCCTGGATTGCCGAAGTTTAGGCATTGGTAACATGCCCGTCTCGAATAGAGGGGACTACAACTTAGTGATTCACTTTAACAATATTTAATTTTCATGTAAACCGTTTTTTCTGCAGTGGCACAAATAACTGAACTAACCGTCAGTGCAGCTGTTGTTTATGTCCTAGTGTCGTACGCATTCCCAAATATGTTATACGTATCACCAGCGTCGATTCATATATATTGCTGTTTGCAGGTTTTTTTGTTACATTTTTCTGTTTTTCTCACTAAACATCTTTCTTGGGGAAACATCTGCCAAAATAATATCATGTCGCATCAACAACTGAAACAAGTGAGAAGTGACCAAAACTGTACCCTGTATATTTTTATTTTCTTGTTTTCGCTGTTCGCTAAAACAGAGTTAGCAGCTTCTAGGATTGATCGATGTTACGCGTGAATAAAACGTTACGCACACAATAAAATATGTTACATCTCCACAGTGATTCTCACAAATGGGTTCTCCGACACGTAATTTGAAATATAAACAAATACTACGATAATAATTTCTCATCTACGCTAACATACTCCCAGGATGAAGGATACATTGTGGTTCCTAATCCCCATCAAACATTAAATTTTTATTGTACCTTACACTTTAGATAGTAGATTCCTCCTTTATTACATTGGTAGCTATGACCATCGCAGTAATCATCAGTAAATCACTGTAGTAATCCACAATGAAAACTGATTAATACTCAGTAAACTTTTCCATTAAATTATTTTAGAAAACGGAAAATTATTTTGAGTGAATTGATTTAATTAAAAGACGAGCAATTATTGGGAGTCCATATACACGGTTTATAATATTTATTTCGAAAAATCGGTTATTAGATTTATGTAAAGAAACATTACGAAAATATTCCGACACGGCTGTTTTGTAAAGACCAGGTGAACATGAGGTAGCAAAGCACCGTTACCTGTTGTGGAAAAAACAAGAAAGAACGATAGCAAGATAAACGCCTCGTCCTAAGAATTCGCAGAAATCCAGAGCCGAGGCCAACCGATTCGTCTAGGTGGCGTGGGCATGCTTCCAGTAAGGAACGCGTTTCTCTCACTGTGTGAAACGTCATTTCTGCGAACAAAGATAGCAAATAACATATGTTCTCGTAATTTTAACGATAGCATACCTATTTATTTAGCAGCTATTGAAAAGCGATTGTAAATCCTTTGACTTATTGCTATTTTGGCCGCCGCATGAATGCTTTCGAAACACGTGTTCTTTGACGAAAGCAGCCTGCTTACACGTGCAGCTCTGGCTTGCGATTAATCCCTCTTGGGACGATTTTGTCAATCGCCACAATACATTATTTTTTAGTGAATAGCATGCGTCCTTTCAATTCCTTGTTATTATTATAATGAAGTCTTCACGGCTGTATCGCCGAATTGTGTTGTAAAAACACCATACTTCGACGGCTGCCTCCGACGTCTTCCTCACGTGTGAAATATCGTGCTTTTACGCCGAAATCCGGCGGTACACCCGTGAGGACTTCACTGCAACCATATGCCAAAAAAGTCTCCTTTCTTACTAAAAAATAATAATAATAATTTCCGCTGTAAAAGAGTCGTTACGCCACTTAAATTAAAGCTGAATTACTTGCCGGTTTACGTCTTGGTGAGTAGTTTCTTTTAATAACAATTAATCTACTATAAGATCAATCAAGCAATCAGGAGACATAATAATGAATCCCACAAAAACAATTCTTGTAAAAATAGGCCAAGTCTCGTGCTTGCAGCGATCAAAAGTTATGAGATCTTGTTCTGAGCCACGTTTACACTTTACGGAATATATTCAACTCACTTTGTTAAATAGAATGTTTTCTCTCGGTGTTATGGAACGTTTATGTGGAATTAAAAAGTAAAAACTGGTAACTTGGCTATTATGGATTCCATGTTTTTAAACTGATGTGATTATTGTAAGGCACATAATACTATGAACTAAAATTGAATATTTAAATTTTTTATTAATTATTTAAAAATTGGTTTAGATTTAAAAACAAAAATGTAAAACCTCGATATACTTAAGACATGCAAAAAAATTAATGTCATTTTGCCAATTAAAGTATTGCTAATTTTTATCATTTAATATTAAAATTGATTTATTAATTTGATTAATAGATTTATATTATATTAAATTATATTATATTATATTATATTTATTATAAATAACTATCTTCTAAATATATGCATTAAAAAACTGTTGGTACGAATCCTGCTGGATCCCGCGAGATTCCGCGGGATTGGTGCAAATCCCGCAAAAATCCTGCGGGATTGAAAACACTGCAGGATTGCAATCCTTAGGCGTATGCCATTATAGAACGAATGAGTGCCTGATAATTCTATTTCCCGCAACGCGTTGGTAGAGCGGAATTGGTGTCGAGAACTGGAGGTAACCTGCCCATTGGTTATGATGTCTTCTACGTGTTGCCTTAAAGCCTTTGGTCTGTGGTTCCTCCGTGGTATATTACTGCTTGTGCTACAATAAGTTTATATATACCATGTCATTAATATTAGAGCTGTAAAATATTATATCTGTCATATCCTCATTTACTGCTCTGTAAAAAAATCGTAATTTGGTAATTTTCAAACTTGTAAACTGAAGAAACATTTTTTTTCCTGTGTGGTTATGCCATCGTATGCCTTATAAGGTGTATTGACTTACAGGTTTGCAAATTGAAACTCATACTAAGAAGTTCCAAGTCATGTATGTGACTAATATACGAGTGTTTCAAATAAGACTGGTCATACTATTATCATTCCAGCTAAATCTTTTCAGAATCGAGGCCATATTTGCAATAACATGTGGACTAATCACCACGAGCAAATGACATGAAATGGTACCCACAAAATTCGTTTCTTAGCATGTGGACTAATCACCACGGGCAAATGACATGGAATGGTACCCGCAAGATTCTTTTCTTAGTCCATACCAAAATACTAAACGTCAGAACATGTTTTTAGCGTTACTGTTGCAGAGATATCGTATCTGAATTGTACTGAAATAGTTCTGTTAAAGAGGTATAGTAAGTGAAGAAGTGAAGGGGGTGTCTTCAAGATAAACGTTTTTAGTAAATATTTTTCTAAACACGGAAAATCAGAGCCCTCAGTCACGAGAAGCTGAATACGGTATCCGACTCTGGCCAACATGGTTAGATTTTGCTCTGCAGCAATTTTTGTAATCAGGTACGACGTACCTCTGCTACCAATGTGAACTGAACTGCAGAATGAAATAACATACTAGAAATATTAATGCAAACAGATGTTAGGCTATATGAATGCCTATCAAAATGGAAAAAGTGAAGCTTGTATTTTACTTAATTAAAGAATCTATCTGGTACGAAATAATCACTCAATTTAGACCATTCCCCATAGATGTCAAATTAAGATTAACTGTATAGAATTTTGTTCTGTTTTGATAACTGTATTTAATTTCTGTAAATATTTTGTTACCGATGAAACAAAATTCTTTATTTATCAGACAAGGATTGCGGTTTTTCGTGTCGTTAAAAGAGAAGAAATCTGTTTTGTAGAGCAATAAATGTAAAGTTGTTGTGGAGACCACAGCTGTAAACCACGTCGGCGCTTCAAGTTAAGGAGAAAGTTTTTATTTTTTGCTTCATAAAACAAGTAACTTAAGGAGCTTGTTTTATCGGTAATTACTCGCTGACAAAAAGCTGAAAATAACTCTGTCCATGTACCTATTGCAGTGTACTTGTGGTTCTGCAAAGACGTTGTTACGCCCAAATTTAAACAGGATTTTTGGGGAGAGTAAATGGCTACCTGTTGAGGAAATAGCAACGATACAGCTCGTAATGGGCCATTCGTAAGAAAGCGGACGGAATAACTTTCCGAAGTAGCTATAAAAGGAAAAGAAATTACCTAGCTCTTAATTCCGCAGAAAATATTAGGCGATAAACTGCTGCCTGCTTCTTTAGACAGCAGGAGTTGCATTTAACTGGTGAATTAATTTTAACGTACACTGGTTTGTTTTGTGCCGTTTATGGTTGCTATGTAAGGTCACATACATGGTTGACGGCTTAAAAATTCTCAGCCGTCAGTTTATTTATCGTTTTATCCTCTTCTTAAATATCGTGAAACAACTTCAAAAGTTTACAAATTGTTCAGGAGTGAATTCAGTGGGATTAATACAAAGCTTAACGTAGGATATTATTGTGCTTGTATCTTTTTATACTTCAACGAAAAATTTTTTCATCTGAATCTCATTTATTTCGCCGTAGAATCAGAAATCGCATTCTTTTGCAAATACATCAGTCTTAGATCTCACAAGAAGTATGACTTTAAATAATTAATAATCAAGCGACCATCAACACAGTTTCTCCAGCTTCTCTTTGATGATAATATCCTACTTAATTAGCAGGAAGTAAACATTTTCGCATATAACATTGACATGCACCTATTTAAGTAAGATTCTAGATTAATTCATTTCTGATAATCGTATGCAACAATCTATTTTTTTTTTTTTTTTTTTTTTTATAAATGTACGCTAACACATCATATTTTAATCCTGCTTGATTTTTTCCAATTTTTAATTACTGAAAGGAATACTACATTGACAAATTAATGAAGTGAAATCGTTACACCTTTCATTATGGATTCTAGTTCATTTCCATGGCGACTTTAAAAATATGAGTTGTAGTGTTAATTGCATTCCAGCGTTTAATATATGTTAGATTTTTGTAGTCTTTATATGAACAGATTTTTTTAATTGGTATCCCGTATCCGGAAGAAACCATTAAATGACTCTCTTCATGCGGCAGCGTTACCATGTAAACGGCAGTAAACCTCTTTATTTACATTTTTAGTGTTGTATTCTTCGATTTCTGTACTGCATACTAGAAGAAACCTGTAAATACACCTACTGAACTCGGTCTAGAATTTTTCATCGTGTTTACCAGCCACCATGCTATTTAATAATAATATGTACTGAGACAAGTACATGAATGTAAAGTTCCGTATTAATTTTTAATCAGATAGTCAAAACAGAAGGTGGAAAATATGATATTTAGATATCCAACAGGTTTCTTAGACACTTATAGAACACTTAATATGGATCTATTAAGTATTAAATTTCTGAAAGTAGCAAGTATTACGTCATTTCCGTAAATCGTGGGTTAAAAAGATGTGAAAATATGTCACACATGCGATGTAGGACTAGTTAGAAGTAAATATGCAAAAAATACAGGAAAAGTTCAAAATGCAGGTGAAATCCATAAATCATATAGATAAAAATGAAAAAAACATTGAAATAATTCAAGACAGTGAATCAAAATTAGAAGAATCCATAAATCTTCTGGATGATGAACTATCTAAATTCCTAAATCAAATATAATGCTATGAATAGGAGATTTTATGCCCAAATAAGTAGAGAGAGAATTCACAAATGAGTAGTAGGAGAATACCCAGCACATCATAGAACAAATAAAAATGATGATAATCATTATACGTTAAACATTTCAACTGAAGCTGAAACTGACTTTCTTCAAGAAACTCCTAACAAAATCTAAAACATGGATATCTTCATATCCGAGAGTAGGCGAATTACAAATGGATCATGTAGCCATCTCCCACAGAAAAATTGAAAGAACACACAATTTCCCCAATAATGGGGTGAAAAAAACAATCCAGTTGAAATTTCCG
This sequence comes from Vandiemenella viatica, assembly GCA_031002005.1. Lineage (NCBI taxonomy): Eukaryota > Metazoa > Arthropoda > Insecta > Orthoptera > Morabidae > Vandiemenella > Vandiemenella viatica. The sequence goes on along the minus strand of JARYHS010013630.1, from coordinate 309,394,766 downwards.
TGGAACCAATGAAAACAAAAGAATTATGGAAATTAAGAAGTAATAAGGAAATACACCAGAATATAGAAAAGATAACAGTATCAATAAGTAAAATGCTGATTTTTTTACATACGTGTCCATATAAAGGATGGTAAGAGATTAACAAAAAGATATTCAATTACCTTTGGAAAAAAATATAAAGAACAAACTGCATTCAACAAGTTAAGCAAGATTGGAAAGAAATAATATAAGTATAGAAAAAACTATGAAAAGTGAGATCTTTAGAAAGATGATATTAAGTACGGAAGAATTCCAAGGCAGAAGAGGAAATAAATCCGGTCCGAAGTGGTCTGAACAGAGAAGGAAGAAACACAGTAAAATAATTAAGGAATATTCTATTTAAGGAAATAAAAAAAAACAACAAAAAATGACGGAGAATTGAAATCGCACGTGTCCTAGCAAGCCTCATCGGAAAGAAGAAGAATACAGTGAACTGAAGGCTGGATAAGAATTAATAAACATATACACAAAAATAAATACACAAAGCAACCTAAGGTAGTAAAGCTTCCGAGATCTTAAATGAATCAGAACAAGCAATAAATGAGAAAAATTATTTTAACTATCAGCACTGAATATAACAGCAATTGCACCCATTAGAATATATTTGATCAGAACTTGTACTAAGTTAAGAGAGATTATGAATACAAAAATTACTGGTGTTCCAGACACATTCAAAACTTTAAATAATAATAATAGTGTCTACACAGATTTCACCAAACCATCCGCAACACCTCATTACTTGATAGTGTTAATATTCTTTAGCTCTTCTCACCCTCACAGACGAATGACCAAACCCACGACCTGAAAGACTCGTAAGCCAGAGCAGTTTCTTGCTCTGGAGAAAAAAATGTTGAATCACCAATGGATCTGTCCATTTTTGGTATCATTCAAGAAGTCTTTATGATTTTCTTTAACTCTACTCTGCAGATTTGTATATGGCTAGTTGAAATGGGATGCTTCCGCTTTCAAACCTAAATGATTATTACGTAGAATAATTTTTGGTTGAGTCATTCTTTCTTCGGACAACTGCAAATGCGAAAACTTTATATTTATTTGCCATCTGAAATCATAAAAAACCCATTAAAAACATAATTGCCTCGCTATAAATCTCAGGAATAAAATAAATATACAAAATAAATTAATTTATTGTGATTCCAACAAACCCATCAAAAGTGATTCGAGTAGCCCTATTTGAGAAAAAGTGGTCCTCGCTGGCCGTAATATATACAAATCATACACAAGTTATTTTTTTTTTTTTTTTTTTTTTTTTTTTTTTTTTTTTTTTGCATTAATCAAATCTTAAATTTTAAACCTGTAAACTACGTCAGCGTAACTTACAGTAATCCCAGCTGTACTAGATATATTCCATGTGAGACTCGTTGGAGGTATTTGATCTTGTGTTTCCACCAAACAGAGGCAAGCTGCAACCTGCAAATAGTGCCCAGGCTGTGCGTGAAAGAGGCACATGGTACCATTTATTTATTACGATTCAGTAAGCCCCATGGCCGAAATAGCCCTATCTTACACTGTGATCAAACACGTCTCTTAAAATTCCTGAACACACCAGTATGTGAACCAGGGCCCAACTTTTAAACGCAAGTGCCTTACCAGACTGCTTGGCACTGTCTTAACCTGATCATTAAATGAAATGGAATGCGTTACATCTTCAAATAGCAACTTGCTAAGAATCAAATTACCTTTCCCCATTTATATAGATGCAGGTCGAAGGTCGTGACTACTGCAACGGCACTGATCAATGGTAACCGCACCAAAACTCACATCACTCATAGATGACAATAGTCCCTAGTTATTGATTTTTGAATAAAGACAAACAAATGCAGAACAGAATATTTATCTAGTGATGGTATTTTTTAAATTTTTTTAATGTCTTTCGGCAGCTGAGGGCATACAGCCAGCTCAATGTGATTATTATAGCTTCCAGTGAATCAGTCGTCATCCAGTGTTTATATATTGTATCTAGTAAGTATGGACACGACGGGACAGACAGGACATTCACACAGACACACAACAGATAACATCCATGCCCGCGGCCGGATTCGAACCGGCGACCTTCGGCACGCGGAGCTAGCACTCTAGCCCCTACGCTAGTATCTTTTTCAACAGTTTCTCGTTAAAGTCAAGTGCCTTGCCTGCCTTGCTGAAGTGGGCGCTTATCATTGACTTGTTTGGTCACAGCAAGTTTGGAGTAATATTATGACTCAGATTGATTCCCGTTGTCTCTCTCAGTATGGCAGGTGTTATTATGTGATAGTGTTAGTGTAGAAGGCTGCGACGAGTGTTCTTTAAGTGCAGTATCTTTTTGTTACCACAAAAGATGGATGGAAGAATTCTGTCGGCCCATTCGTGCATTGACTTCCGAAAGAAATCATCATCTAAATGTAGCCATGAGACGGACGAATTAATGTTAGCAGTGTCATAAACCCCAACTGTCCTTTGGTACACAACATTGTGATTAGGTATCGTGCACCTCACTTAAGTCATTCTAACGAATTTATTCAGTTCTAGGACTCGAACCAGCTACCTCCGTGTCGAGGAATAGTTAGTGTGCCTTAGCGACCATAGCAACGTAGTTGGGTTTAGTAACAGCAGCTGGGGTCAACGCTGAGCACCATCCATGAATGTGTAATTAGCACACAACTGTGCATAGTGTACCCCTCCCCTGGCACATTTGCAGCGGAATCGCGGTGCTACTTAACTTCCCGAATCGCGTTATGGCCAGCATCGGCTTCCAAACGAGGTTACGGCAGGGCCGCTCGGCGCTGCGGTCGCCGTGTATCACGCAGCCCTAACGACTGCACAAAAGGCCGCCAATTATCGTCGCTAATGGCAAGTAGGAGGGCCCCCGACCACATCTTGCCATCTATGGGCCCCCTACAGCAAAACTTTCGATAAGTATACAACTGGTGCTACCGATTGGAATCATGCCACAAGCAACTACAGGACGTTAGCAGCCATAATGCACGCACTAATTAAAGCACAAGTTCAGGATTATGTATTCGTCTATTTTCATGATATCCTAAGCATACTTTCCTATTCTGCTGACGATACGCAAAGGAGAAAAGATTCTGTCAGTGAAGTAATTTTTGAGACATAATGCAACTATTTAAAGCATTTTTTTACTTATGGTTTTACGCCCCCCCCCCCCCCCCCCCCCGACGTCGAGGTCATTAAATACGGGATAGAAATGGAGACAAGGTACGGGAAGGAATTCGGCTATGTTATTTTGAAGGAACCTCCTTATCAACAAACCTGGCTCATTCTTTATTTCTTTTCTTCCCCCAATGCTAAATCATCTCATACTATAAGCAATGTAATTTCTGTTAGCGTACCCGAATCGACCCCCAATGACGAAAGTGTAGTCAAGTAATTAATAAAATCACCGATATGTTCTTGATCTCCACGAGTGCCAGCAATTTTACTAGTAATTAATCAGTTATATTTTCTCGACCGTCTAATTATCCCTATCAGATAAATATATATTTTTTTATATAAAGATGCGGATGATACAATGCGTTATCGTGGGTGTATACCCCAATTAACTGTTTAGATTTTAAATTATTATACTTTGATTTTGTTCTAAATAAATTCTTGTGAACGGTATTTTGTCTCTACCATCCATACAACTATTTTTTTTTAAAAGGAATGCACTTTATTCCAACCACTATGACGTCGTGTTTCCCATATGTGTTTAGTGCTCAATATTTGCTGAATATTATTTAGGATGCCATTGGCGTACAGAAACTTCTTCCAATGCTAGAAACTGCTTTTATTGTTCCGTTGCATGGTTTTATGTACAGCCTATCAGGAAGGTCAACACTTCTCATAGCTTTTCGGTTTCAAATTTACTTAATTTTTTTCTGTTTTTGCATCTGAAAGGATGCCTTACTTCTTTTCGAATTAGGTTACTCTATTTTTTATTTTCGCTGAAGAGTCTTGTATTAAACTTCTTTCCACCACTTCCTGATTTTTCCCACTGCCATATAAATCTGTCTCTCCGTTATTATATTTTCTTTCAGCCAGTTTTCCATACATTTCTCTGTTTCCACTCCTAACTCGTGTCTGACTTGTTATAAATCATTTTAAATTGCTCCCCGTTGACTCTACGTTTTATTTTCCATCCTCCTTAATATATCATATGTGACTCGTGTCTTTTGTTTACTAATGTTCTTAGATTGCGGGGAAGCATTTATTCCCCGACAGCACTCCTGGCAGTAATTTCTTTTCAATTGTCTGTCGTTTTGTTTTATATTGATTCCAATTATCTGTGTTACTAACATAATTACACTTCTCTGTAATTTAGTTTTTGCTTCTTTGCAAAGGTATCTGTCATCCGTTTACCTACTTGAAGCTGTTAACATATGAATAATTTGACTTAATTTTTGGATACACCCTTCTTTATCGCTCATAAAATTGTTTGGCATCCTGGTTCGTAGGCCATCAATCTACGTTATTTGTAGTCAATCTATTTTTTAAAGCAGTGTATATTCAATTCACTTTTACTTCATAAGCGTTTATCTTGTACTGAAAAAAATTATTATTAAATCTAATGAAAAGTTTTTAAGTGATCCTCACATTCCATTGTATAGCGTCGAATGCGCAATGAATAACACTAGATGAACTTCTTCCTTTCATTTAGTTTAACATTGTTTTAATTGTTTGATGATTTCATACACGATTATGTTAAAAAGTATCAGAGTTTTAAAGTCTCATTTGTTTGTCTCCCTTTCCTGTTGAAGTTTGATTGTTCACTTTCACATTCAATTCATTTCAATTTCAGACTATATTTCTTCTATTAACCGTTGGGTGATCTCCTACATTTCGTATACTTCAACATTTTTTAAAACCTTTCTACGTTTATAGAAGACTTGTGTGTACCGTTACCCGAACTAACTATATTTTTTGGCATTGTAAACAACGGATCGGAGATCACATAACATTAAGATTCTAAAATCTTGTAAATCATTTTTCTAAGCTATTTACGACATTAAACTGAATTTCAAAATTTTCGCAACGGTATTGGAGGTGGTATTCACTAAAACAACTTCTCTGTGAATTTTTTTATATTTGTTACCTTTATTTACGAAGATCGGTATTTAAATATTTGTTTTAATCGAAATGTGCCACACAAACATTCTTTATTTGGTTTATTAAAATGTATTTTTTTTTTCTGATTTGCATTCTCCATATGGTACTAAATATTCCCATATGTTATCGTCATTGTTGTTATTCTTCTGATCTCGGCTTTCTGATTGTCTCTTAAACTTCCTTCCGTTTTTAAGATTATTTTTTAAACGTTTTTTAAAATTCGTTTCCTTTTTTTTTAAATCAGTGGCACGGAAGGTAGCTAATTGAATGATATTTGTATAACACTAATATTAATGTCCAATGGCTTAATAGTTTATATGGTACGGTTCTTGACAGTAGTTTATAACACGATAAGTTAGGAAAAATTTTCTAGTATATAAAAATTAATTTCAAGTGTAGGTTTCCTAACAACATTTACTTTGCATAAACTTTGATGATTATTTGTTAAGTTTATAACGAGCATTGCCGACGTGTTTTTTACACTTGTAACCGTCCCACACGATCTGCAACTTAATGGAGTTGTTTATTTAATTAGTCCAATTCCAGTCGCTCTAAATTTGTTTTGTTTCAATGTTTTCTCCATAACACGGGGAAAAAGAGTTTTGGTCCTGCAATAGACATTTTAAATTCATCATCCTACAAAATTGTCCTTTGTTAAAGCAAAACTGAAAAAAAAAAATAACAAAATGTTGACTGATCAGTTAGTGTGTCCAACCACACTGAATCGTGCAGGTACCTCATGACCAGTCAGGTCCGGTAGTCTTGATTACGATGTTTAGGCGTTTTCCTGCAGTCACCAAGGCGAATGCTGGGACAATACCCATTCTACTCCCCATAAACTATACATTTCACAAACAAAAATACACTTATCACGCAGAACATAGTAAACCTGCCAGTGTGACTCAATGTGTTGAGGCGCCACACACGGGATCGCGGAGGTACAACGGATCGGACACGAGCCCAGTACGCCGCGTTCAGCCCGTCCTGACTGCGGTTTTTAGGCGGTTTTATGCAGCCATCAATGCGAATGCTGGGTTGTCCCCAAACTCCGCCTCATAAACAACACATTCCACAAACGAACAAAAAAAAAAAAACACTCATCACATGCTGAGAATAGTTACACGTTACACAGATAGGGGGAAAAAATTTACTTACCTCATTAGTACTTTGAACGACCTGGTAACTTTTGGAGTTAGCTGCCTTCGATGAGTTTTACTAATCGTTACATGGTCAAATTAGGAGATTTTTCCTTTTTAATTTCATTCCTCCTAGGTGAAGCCTGGGAGGCGATCTGCTGGAGAGTCTCGAGGACCCTTTTCAGCCTACTAACCTAAAGGGGAGGGAGGGGGAATGGAAGTCAGCCGTGGCCTTGTAGGGAACCATCCCAGCATCCGCCTTGAGTGACTGAGGAAACCACGGAGAACCCCCCACGGAGAACCCCAGTCAGGATGGCTGAACAGGGTTTGACCCCCGTCCTCCCGAATGTCAGGTAGTTGTGCGAATTCGCTCTACTGGAGCGTCGGTGGATTTTACGGCCGTCTGGCCTTGCTGACGCCAAGCATTTTATACCTATTGTCAGATTTTAGCAAGTACTAATGGGAAAGTAAAGTGCTTCCATCTCTGCGTGAAACGTGTAACAATACTCGGCGTGTGAGGAGCGTGTTTTTTGTTTGTGAAACGTGTATTTTATGAGGTGGATATTGGACACCGTCTTGGCATTCGCCTTGATGGCTGTGGAAAACCACCTAAAAATCTCAGTTTGACCGACTTGTGCCGGATCCGTTGAACCTCTCCCCGATACAGTTTGCAGCATCTCAGCTCACTGAGCCACAACAACTGCTCTGGTGATAAAATGCAGATTAACGAAAATGACGTCGAAACTAAGTACCAATATTTCCAACGTAATCTTCCAGAAGAGCCAAAACCAAAAAAATATCTAGCTCGATCGAATATAAATATTTCACTCACTATTTTCTTCGATTAAAACAGCTTACTATGAGTAAAATAATAAAATTAAAATAAAAGATAATAGATTATATAAGTTCACTTAAAAATCCAACACCTTGGCTGAATGGAATTCGGAAGGGTCTTAAAAGTGCAAGCATAGGAGCAACAGACATCTTAGAAAGAGACACCTTCCGACACAAAGTAGATAAATGGGAAGTTATAACTGAGCAACCAAAACAAAAACAATACAGACCAAAGTGGTCGGAAGAACGCAAATCAGCTTTCTCGGAAAGAATGAAAGCCTATTGGAACTATAAGAAGAACTCGAAGAAAACTTGATTCGGTCATTTGCTTACCGTCTTCCATTTATTGACAGAATTCGCCAGTAAAAATAATAATAATAATAATAAATCCAATAAATTACTTTTTCCAATATTGTGAAAAAACACGTAATCACTAAAGGAGCTAATAACCATATCAAAAATTGCATTTTAGGAGTGCTTCCAAGATGGAAAAATCACTGGTATAAGTGTGTTAGGCCTATACCTGATGAAGACCACGTTGTAAACGGAAACAGGTGACGAATAAATAAAGATTTTTTGAGAGAAACCAAAATTCAGAATATGTTTCCATCCAGCGGTATGAAGTATGGCTCACGCGGAGACAGGTAGGGAGCTGACGCCCTTGTGGCAAAGGAGAGATGCGAAGCTGACGCTAAAGCATAAGCAGCGTCGCTTCTTTGAAAAGACGGCACGATTTAGTGTCTGCAGTATGAAGCGCGGAGGCGGTAGTGAGGCGCGACCGGATCGAATTTCATGGAAGGCAGCCGCTCTCGGAAATAATAGCAATAACCGCCGGCAAAAAGCTTTGGCGCACGCGAGACAAGGAGCCGGCCCGTTATTTATGGCCGCTCGTAATGGGCGCGGAGGGGGGAAGGAGAGGAAGCCGAAACAAAACGCCGGCGCGCGGATGAATACATTACCGCGAGACGGGCTGGCGCGGTGTCTCCGGCGGAGAGGGCACGCGTCATATTAAATTTCAGTCAGTGCGCGGAAAATTGCAATCTGCTCCCCGCGCTCCGGCGACACTGCAGCCCTTATTGTTCCACACTCGCAGACTCTGTCCTGATTTCGTTTTAATGGCCGCGTACCCAACAGACATGACATATACCTGCCCTCCACTGGGACGACACGTGCAGACATACTGCAAAACAAATCGAGTTCAGCCCAGCGGGACAGCGCTAACACGCTGTGCGAAAATGTGCATTGGGTAGGTTGTACTGCGTTTACTACACTTAGAAAACAACAGCTACCGAGCCACAGAAACTAAACGAACTTCATGTTACCATAGTCTTCCTCTTCTTCACCACCTTATCCCCGACAATTTTTGGTTGGTTGCTTTCGATGAGTTATTCATCGTTGACATGGTCAAGTTTTAAGCTTTTGTTTTACGGTAGCATGCCCTTGCTGACACAAAGTATTTTATACCACCTGCCAGGTGGTACTAAGTACTAATGGCGGAAGTGAAGTATTGCCATCTGTCTGTGAAACGTTTAACTGTTTTTAATGTGTGATAAGTGTATTTTTGTTCGTGCCTTGATGGCTGCCGAAAACCGCCTATCCACCGCAGTGAGGACGGCCAGTGCACGTATGCCTGGGCTCACGTCCGCCCTGTTGAACCTCAACGATCTAGTGCGCGCCGCCTAAGCGCACTGAGTCGCACTGTCGGGTTCATGTTGCCTTCGTGCTGGAACTGAGTGTCAAGTTGTGGCGTATTTGCCGTGTACGTGGTCTAGTTCAGCTCTGTAATCCTACTACGTAAAGGAGACTGCGGATTAGCACGCAGATTCCTGATGTGCCCCGTACACAGACCTCGAAAGTCAGCACAAGGACCAGCGCTAAATTCGGCCGCAATGGCATCGGAAGAGGAGCTTTCTGATGGCTTTACCAGTGAAGCATTACACCACTTTCAGCAGACGAAAAGGGGAGGGGGGAGGGAATGTGTGTCATTCAGCAGCTATACAAGAAGTAATAATTGTTCTTGAGATGCCTAAATACATTTTAAATGTTAGCTGATGGTATTTAGAACTACTTCGACCGAGCGTGGTGGTGTAACGATTAGCGTCCTGGCCTCGCATTCGGGAGGACGGCGGTTTGAATCCCAGTCCGGGTATCGAGATTTGGGTTTTCCATGGTTTCCCCAAATCACTCCAGGTGAATGCCGGGATGCTTCCTTCAAAAGGCCATGGCCGAATTCCTTCCCATTCCTTGCCCACCATCCTTTCCCGTCTCTGAACACCTCGCTGTTGAGAGACGTTAAGCAGTTAAAAAAAATCCTTCGTTAGAAGCGTCATAAAAAAAAAAATATCAAAGGGACATATTGAAAGAAAGGAGAAAAAGAAATAAACTGCATGATAGAAAACTATCAGCATCAGCAGGAGTAATATTAGCATCGAGTAGAAGATAAATATCAATAATTTTCATAATAACGTTGTAACAACTTTTCTGGGATATTCTATAGATGTCTTACTACAATTACCACTTCTTAACTTCTACTAAACTCTGGAAAAACGAACTGTTTCGAACTGAGACGCAAGCTCAATCCCTAGATTCCATGAAAATCACTCTATATACCAAAGAACTTCATATCACTACATAGGTCTGCGGAAATTGTTAATTTAGAGGAGTAGAAACTTAAGTGTTACACTATATACTTGCTTCAGTTCGTACTGTACCACCGTCACTCAATAAACAGTAAAATATCGGTGTTTGCACCACTGACGTAATACCTATCAACACTAAATTAGAAAACTGTAAAACAAATGTCTCAATGAAAACAAACTAGAAGCAACGAAAGCAAATCAAACGTTCAAGTGATAGAGGCGACATTGCTGAGTAATGTTTCAACCCGCACAAAGGAAGTTGCAATACAATAATCAAGATAACCAGATATGTACGTAGCTAACATTTCTACTTGAGACAAGAGGGGTAGTCCAGTAATCAAAGAAAACTACGTTTTCACAACATTTAGTCTGCATAAAGGATTCTAATGATTACAAAACCATCATGAGGCACCATAACTTGTACAATTTCTTATACAAATTATTAATAAGGCACATGAATATAACCGGCACTCAAATAGTCCACAGTTAGTAGAGTGTTATTGCATAAAAGTTACTGTTTGTCAGTCAAAGATACGCCACCACTGGTTAAAAACAAAATGAGACGATAGAAAGACATCTCTCGCAATACGGCATCCATAAATTACATGAGGTGAAATAGGGGGGCGGGGGGAAGATCCAGCGAAATCTCGCCAAATCTCACCAATTGGGGGGGGGGGGGGTGTCAACGGAAATCTCACGTGAGGTTTTGTAAAAAAAAGTCGATTTTAGAGGGGTATATTTCGTCGAAAAGTGGGGGTGTAACCGGTTAAATGTTTCGAGGGCGATTCCTAGGGGGAGGTTCTCACGGACCATATCTCACCAGAGGGGGGGGGGGTCTGGCCAAATCACACGAGAGAGGGGGGGTGGGCCCGGTAATCCGGAAAAACACCTCTTGTAATTTATGGATGCCCCCTAAGAAACAGTTAGGGGGCATTCATTAATGACGTCAGGTATTTCTCGGAATTCCGGACCCCCCCTCCCTCTGGTGAGACTTCGTGAGATTTGGTCGAACCCCCCCCCCCAAATAACGTTAGATTCTGAGGGAGACCCACCCCCCTACCAATCGACATCGCAAGTTTTTTTTGAGGTCACATGCTGCGAAGGGCGATTATACCCCCCCTAAGGTCGGGTTTTAGACCAAAATACCCGCCCTAAAATCTACTTTCCCGTCATTTGTAATTTTTTTTTTTTAGCTCTACAATTCTACTAGAATTTCAAAACCTCACGTGAAATTTCCGTCGACCCCCCTCCTCCCCCCTGGTGAGATTTCGCCGGAAACCTTCCTCCCCCCTATTTCATCTCACGTCATTAATGGACGGCCCCTTAGAGTAATGCGGAGGCCGCCAGCAATTTGCCCACGTGAATAGGTTCAGGGCCGCTGTCTGGGCGGGGCACACGAGTCACTGTGGTCACGGTATCACTAAGTCTACATTACCAGCGTGGAGTCCGGCGTCTTGGCTCAACCGTATACGGCAGCAAGGTGGGCACGCGGTAGTCTTAAATTCTAAAGCTTGAACTCAACAGCTAGGGATAGGCAATGTAAGAAAATCTCAGTGCACTATCACAGTGGTGGGTCACATACACTGCAGGCTTGGTCGTCACGTTCCCGGCGTTGCCGCGTGGTCCGCAAATGGTGAAACACCCGGCGTCGGCTCGCCGAACCCAACGTCGATGGACACCGAGGATCGGCCAGCAAGTACGGTCTCGTCGTCCTAGTGACGGGCTCCCCGGCGTATTTGGAAGTCCCTGTTATCAGTCTTGAAGATTATGGCATAGAACATCCGAAACACATCTGTCAGTGGCGTGGATCACGAAACTTTCAGTCATTGGCCTCACATTCAAACTCACAAGCACGCAAAGTCTTCGACGCTCCTTTTAAGCGGGGGTATCGTGTGGACGGAAGTCTGCTTAGTCGCGCGATCTTCCTTGCTGTCTCTATTTTTGATTGGATAGCAGTAATTGCGTATATAAAGGAGGCCACAAGATGGTGGTTGGTCGAACTTGGTCGGTGGCGGGCGTCGCACGGAAGCTATCGCCGGCCGGCCCGAACACCGGACTCCGAAGACTCGCCACTGCCTCTGCCCTCTCCTCTGCTCTGCTCTGAACTTGTAAGCATCGGTATCTACATTATATCTATTGGGCCGTAGTATCGTTCTATCGTATATAGCCAAGACCATGTATCTTTCTCATTGTTCCTTTCTATGAAAGTGGTGTAAATATACTACTGTGTCTTCAGCCACTTTATCATTAGTAGCAGTAATAGAAGCATGCACCCCCGCGCTATAGACAATAACAGCTGTTAGCTCCCTCCGAGTAGTCAAGTTACTCGACTAAATGTTCCCACGAGTACCTACCATGTGTCCCAAGTCCCTCGGGGGACGGTAGATACTCTTGAATACCATTGGAAGTTAGCTTAGAGCTTCTGGTATAGTCTGTGGACGCGTCTCCATGAATTCTAACAGAACAGGAATGCGACGGTATAAATGGATGTTGGTATATCTGAGATTTGTTAGACTTCGATACCCTTTGACCAACTACCTTAAAAGTTGCGACATATATGTATTTTTTCTTGGAGAAGTTTTCTCAACAAAAAAATTTAAAAACCGCCCTTTCTCAACCTTTACCTCCCTCATTTTTTATATAAACCCACTGTTTATATCCGATTTCGATGGAACTTTGGACACGTATAATTTAAAACAAGGAAAAAAATACAGCACACCTTCAGTTTACAGAAAACCTACCCTTTTTTTTTTTAAACAGTTTAACGTCCCTTTTTAACAACGTGGTCCTTAGAGACGGGAAAGGATGGGGGCAAGGAATGGGAAGGAATTCGGCCATGGCCTTTTGAAGGAAGCATCCCGGCATTCACCTGGAGTGATTTGGGGAAACCATGGAAAACCCAAATCTGGATGCCCGGACGGGGATTCGAACCGCCGTCCTCCCGAATGCGAGGCCAGAACGCTATCCGTTACACCACCACGCTCGGTAAAACCTACCCCTCTCCTTCTTTCAACCAACTTAATTTTTGCCAATGTTCTTTATACATATAGTTTCATACATATAAATGTAGTTTATATATACAACTTTATATCTACTTGTTCAAAGAAATGATTTTATTATTAGTTTATTTTAAGGAGGGAAAAACAGAAAATGGAATTTGACATCGGTTATAACTTTTAATTTTTATTCAAAAATATACGAACATGAAAGCAATTTCTAAAGCATATCTATTTCCTTAATGATATATACATTAAAAAACATTCCATGTCCTAACTTAATTTATTGAACTGCAAGATCTAGTCATTATTAGGCTGTATCGTGGTACAATTTGCAAGATTACTCTCGTGGTCCTTGCTTACGATTGTATACTGTGACTGTACACTTATTGATACATAAGATGTAGACGAATTGTTCGAAACAATATGTTCTTCTAGAGCTGTGTTTCTTGTTAAATCGTTTAACAAGGCTCTTCTTAAAACTTGTTGTATAAGAGATTAAGCTAGACCTCTCTGCTAGAAATTAACTTGCCTAACTGTAGCTTCTGCATTTTTACCAACAAAAATTTGTTAATCATCGATGTCTTTTTTATTCAACACTGAAATGCGTCCAGAAAAAATCTACTTCCATTTTTGTTTTTGTTGGTTTTTTTTTTACTTCTTTGGGTGCGATTTAATCTTTAATAATGAAATATTGTTAAAAATTCTTATTTATAAACATCATAAATGATTTTAAATATTAATTAGCACAGTTAAGACAGAAATCTTTTGTTGCAGTACCCTTAAATCAAAGAAGATTGAAAAAACGTCGTATATGGGTTTAACCAACGTTATTAATTTATTAATTGTGGAGGAGCATTAGACGGGAGACCTGTTCGTACTAAACCGCCACCTAATTCTGGTGCAAAACATTACAACAAAATTGAATAGAGAACAATATTGCGAATACTTCAACGCAGATGGCCAAGTAAACTGGCATGATGAAATTTTATAATTACTACTATTACTATTACTCCGCGAATGACTAAAAGTGTTTGGCGGATGGTGCATTGCACCTATCCGAAAGGGTAATGGTTTGGATGGCAGTAGGCGCCCATGGGCTATTGTGAGGAACCATTCCAGCATTCGCCTGGAGTGATCCGGGAAAACCATGGAAAACCTAGATCAATCAAGGAAGAGCTTAATTTTACTGCTTACATGTAACTGCGGTTTAATTTTAATCTCATGAAGGGACATTAAATTTGTAAGCATTTTACAAATATTATTTCCATTGACATGGGAAGGTCTTGGACAGTTTAATTAAGTCAGTTGAAACATCTTTGCCAACAAGATGAGTGACCATGGCAGCAGAATACGTGTCAGTCCAAGACGGTCTGTCAGACTGTGTTAGCGGCAATCGAGGGGTCGCAAGCTGACGCTTGGAATGTAGGGTAAAAACGCTGGCGTACTGACGCCCACTAAAGTATTTGCGACGGACTCGAATCACCGCATTCCAGGACTGCCCGTTTCCCCGCTAGTGTATAAGCCGCTAATGATACTGTAATCTTGCACCCTCTCCCCTTCTGAGATTTACACCTCATCAATATGGAAAGCAATACAGCCGACTCAAATTCATCGAATATTGTACAAAATTAGTCTATCTGTTGATATGGGATTGTAGTGGACAGAGAGAGAAGAACACTAATTACAGCAGTACCCTGCAGAAAATTAATCTGACAGACACTGAGGCTAGCTTCTCTTTTCATTAATCATAAATTAAGCCGGAGAGAATGATTAAATCATTACGTATACTTATTTTGAAATTGAGTAACGGCATGATTTACATTTTTTTCAGATGGCATAAATTAAAATAGTAAGTTTTATTGGTAATTTGCAAATAAAAATGAAAAACAGAGATTAACTCACTAGGTGTATTACATCCATGTAAACCATGGTTTAAAGAGTCAGTACAGCTTTATGTTTTACATTAAACTTTAACTCAGACTGTGTGATAATAATTTAGGTTTCTGCACGATAGTAAACAATGTAGGAGTCGCAATGGTTGCAACAAATGTAAAGGAACATTTATCACTAAATTGTAAGACAAAAAATTCAAACAGTTTTTGTGAACTTCAGAGATCATTTTAACTGTTAAGTTCAAAGCGTTATCCCCGAATTAAAACATTTATTGTGTGGATGCCATTAAGGTTGTGAATATTTGAATAACATTTCACAACAAAATGTATTACCAATAATAGTCACAACGTTGAATACAAACGTGCAAAAACAAAAAACGCAAAACTGTAGTTGACACTACGCCAGAAATTTGCTGTTTCTAGATTCTTGTGCTGGAGACATTTTTGCAATCAGGAGAGATATAATTCCTAACTATCAGACCTCATATTGAAGACCGGTACTCTGAGTTTCTTTCAACAGAAATAGGTCATGACAACTGATGCACGTTTTACCCTCTCCTCCCTGTTTCGCAAGTTTGATTGACGCTAGGTACAACGACAACAAAAGAGAAATAAGCAATTAACATTAGAAATATTGTTGGTATAGAAATTTTTTTATGTTCTTTGTTTCCATGTTGGTATTGGAAAGGCTTAGTTGTAATAAACGACGTTTTATGTTCTAGCATAAAAGAAGTTATTTCTTCATGATCGGTCATAAACTCCCATGAACTCAAACTGTTTTGTTTGACGATATCAATGCAGACTTTGATGCGGCTATAAAAATCCTTGTCAGCATCGGACAGCTGGGTCGAGCTGAAAATTCTCCATACAACCTTTGCGAGAGTTTAACCCACCGTGAGAAACGTTTTACGGGTAATTTGCTGTGTTTGTAGAGCATTTTTAAGGAGTAATACCTGTTAATACCCTTCAAAGCAAAACCCAGAACTCTGCGCCAATAGAGGAATCACATCACTTTTCGAATTGGGAAATGAATTATTAATTCACTCGGCCAGATATCATTACTTCAGCACCCTGTAATTGAGCAGGTCATACGAATACACGAGGTAATGTACACTATATCCAACTATCGGAAGTGGCTTTAAATATCATTCACCTTAACCGTATTTTGCAATGCGACACCTAACTCAAATCGCAAAATCTTCAATTGACCTGCAAAACAGCGAGCGTTGTTGGGATGGACTAATATTAATATTCTATTATGCAACATCTCTGCTTCCAAAGCTGGTTGGACAATTATTTAATCTAACCCTTTTTTTTTTATCTCGAACGATGTATTATCATTAGTCAAATTATTTGTTTTCACGTTAATAAATATGGCATCTGTGACTCTCTCAAATTACGCCAAATCATATTAAATTAAACAGTAGTAATGTCGAAGAGAGTATTTAGGAGACATATTGTATCTTACAGAAGATGTTATTTTTATTATTTTGGCATCCAGAAACAGAACTTACAAGTAAATACGTCAATATTATTGCATCACCATGAATTATTATGATGAAGGAAGAAGGTATCAAGCTCCATTTAGAAGGAAGAGTAATCCGTTTACCCATAAAAACAGTTCTATGCTTTACAAGTAGAAATCTGTACATTTTCTGAAAGAAAAAATTCCTTTTCAACACTATTTCAATGATAATTAGCTCAGTAACCAGTTACAAAAATTCAGCAGATATGTTAAACATTCTTTGGAACAAGTCTCTACGAGTTTAGAGTTACGGCAGCGTTTCAGATAATCATTTCGTAAAAGGATTATTAAAGGATATATCATTCTAGGGTAAGCTGATAACATGCAGCTACTACCAGAGGAGTTCAATAATTAGTCACAACTGAAAGAGGACTGCACGAAATGAATAAATCCAGTAATATGAAAGAGGCTCTCTACGATTATACAGTACCAAATTATGCCTTCAAAACCTAAATTTATTGAACGGCATAACAAACATGCGACCTTTCAACGCAACAATCTACATCGAATTATTGCCCCAATTCATATTTTATTTTATTTTGGTCAAGATGGGCTGATTGGTGAACTGAAAAACTTCCAGTTATAAACATAGGGAACAAGAAAATAAAACGCTTAAAAGCTAGTTGTTCCGTTTTACAGACCCGACGATGTTACTTCTACTGCTATCTCTAAATAAATTTAACGACTTCAATACTGTATTTTAAATATTGTGAATCTCTTATTTAGTTTAAAATTTGCTCCACTAACATAGCAATATTTCGGTGATCAATAATAACATATACCGGTAATAGTAGCAGGGTTCCTACAGCTCCTGCCACTTTCCGCACGAGGCAAGGGTCCGTTATCAAATTTCATGGAGTTGACCCCCGTGAGGAAGGAACTCTTGGTACTCTCTGGATGACAAGCTACGTGTGCCTGATTAAACAATGCTAATCGTCAGACCGAGCGAGGTGTGTGAGCTTTAACGCTCTGGCCTCGCATTCGGGAGGACTTGGTTTCTAATCCCCGTCCGGTCATTCAAGTTTGGGTTTTCCATGGTTTCCCCAAATCACTCCAGGAGAATGCAGTGATGGTTTCTTCAAAAAAGATGTTGCTGAATTTTTCCGTTTGTTACCACTAATACTTTCCCACCTCTAATGACCCAACTAGCCCTCAGCATTACAGAAAAATCCTATGTTTTGTTGGGAATCATTCTTCTTTTTTTTTCGAATCTCTGTATTCCGCTTCATTAACAAGGTCTTTAGAAGTGGAAAAGTACTATGGGTAATGAACAGGAAGGTAATTGGCCTTGGCCTTTTGCATGAAACATTTCGGCATTCGCCTGGAGTGATTTTGGGAAACCATGGAAAACGGAAATCTGAATTGCCGAAGGGGAATTTTAGCCACCTCCTCTAGAATGCGTTACCGCTCACCCTCCGCGCTCAGTTTGGTGATCGCATACCGGCTGTACAGGTCATGTTGTAATTATATACATATGATACTGTCGAATTCAAATTAAAATTTTAGTTTTCAGGTCTCATTATATAGGCCTCGTTGATACAAAGCTGCTAGACTAAGAAAAATAATGTAATAAAAGATACAACTAGTTTCAAAGTGCTATATACCACAAAAAATATTATTTTACATTGTTGGAGAGTTCATTAAAGTCTGAGGAACTGGGTGTGTCCAATAATCACAGGATTTGAGTGTAACTGAGATGACGTACCGGAGAATATCTTCAGCTCCATCAATAATACATCGATTTCAAGCGTAATTTTACAGATGAATTAGGATTAATAAAATGAAGAGTTGGAGCCTAAAAGAGACTGATGGATGTGGAAGTCAACTTGGTGATTTGGGAGGCTGCCGAGAAGATTTAGTAACATTTCGCACGCAGAAGAGCAAATCAGTCTTGCTGCGTCCGATGAATTACGGACAGTTTATGAAAATAAGTAGAAAACAAATGTACTGTAGAAAAATCTGCAATGAGGAGAGAAGAATTACTCCGCCATCTATTTTTTTTTTAAACTTTAATAGATATTTATGGTACCTCATCATAAATGGGTGACTAAATCGCAGAATTGTACGACAGTCTGTCCTTAGAATCAGTTCACTGTTCAAAGTTTTGAAATCTTACAAATGCGGAAACAGCCAGCTCCGATAAAATAATAGCACTAAGGGTGCTTGCTAGTAACTCATGTTGATGATTTTTCCAGATATGAAAAATGCACAGGTTATACACCATACACTTAGGAACTGAACACCCGAAATTAAACCAATCACATTCATAGAAGTAGTTCCCCTACTATTGTCCAAAAGAACACACTAAAAGACGTGATGCGTAGCTTAGATATTATTCAGAACAAAGTCACATCTATTTTTTTATTTTGTGATATTTAAATAAATCTTCAGAGAGAGGGGATTAATGAAATGCTAATGGAAGTGAACTGAAAACATCTGTTACTTGTATAGTAAAGTCTTTTTATCTAAAACATAAGGAATTTTGAAGTTTAACGATAAAATAATTCCAGGAGACAACATGTGTTGCGTCACGATGACGATAGTAATTAGAGGTATAAGTGATTTCTTTATGGATTTGTTTTCCCACAAACATGGAGGGAGTAGACAGCAAAATCTAAGCACGAGAACATTTTCATATGACGTCACACACGATGTTTCCCTGTTACCCCGATGCTGGATTTATATTGCTTTGCTGAATCTATAGAGTAATAGAGATTAGCTCGTTCCAGATTTGCACACGAGTAATATTTGAATTACCTGTTCAAACAAAATTAACAGGTTCAGTTACTTCTACCATACGTTACAAGTATTCACAAGAACCAGAACGGCGTGTACACAGCCCTGTCAGCTTATCTCGCATAGCTGATAGTGATAAATAATCGCTGGCATATTTGTTATTACAAAGCGTAAGACACAAACTTGAATCGGGTGGGTGAACTCATATACTGATAACATTGTTTGTTTAGGAAATACTTAGGAACGTGGAATTTACACATTTCAAAGAGGTTTGTTGCTTGTTGAAGTAAATCTTGAAGTTGTGATTCACACGTTTAAATCTAGAAATTAAGCTCAAGTCCAAAATAAGTATCGAGGAAACGGGTGTGTCGCTGATCGTGTGCGGGGCAGGAGATGTGGGGTGACGTCACGGTGACGCGCTGACCACACGCAGCGTGGGCGTGCTCGCGCGCGTGCGCGGGGCGCGGCGTGCGCCACGCATCGACTGCCCGCGCGTGACGCACGCCGCACGGTCAGCCATACTGACACAGTGCACCAATCGTTCACATTTCAAGATTTCAAAAGAGCCGGGATAAACTGATCCCGTTTCAAGATTTTATTCACCGTGCCTGCGTCAGTAAAGAGTTTTGCAACCGAGATAACTCTAATACCAAACTACAGAATCTGTTGAATTCTGTAGTGATACACCAAAGATTAAGGGTCTGTGTCCGGGACACTTTCAGAAGAAACAGACCTAGTCTGCTCTATAATTAGACGAACTCTGGTTTACAGTCACTCACTGGTGTTGTTCACACGGGTTAAGAATTCCATAAATTGATGGAATAAAAATCAGCAAAAGTAATCGAGTTTTTGTTCTAAATTATTGGACCTAACGAAGTGTGTCACATGTCTTCCCTTATAGTTTAGGTTTAAGGCTTACACAGTAGTGAAGGGTGGTGCAGTTAGGAAATATTTTGTCCAACACATAAGGACAACACTTGATTAGTTAGTCTAGACGATTTTAATAGTACGCAGCTTCACTTCTGAATTTGGTCGACAAACACTTTGTGGACGATCTCGGCAGTCATGGCCAGTCGCCTTTACAGATAATTTTCGACGGGGCATATCCGCGTCGCTACACTCGTATACTCAATCCATAAGAACTGATAGTGCTGCAAGTTGATAGGCGGCAATGTGTGGCGCTGTTTCACGCACTACGCCATGTTGGAATGCGCTCCAAAGCTTTCGCGCGCGCGACCACGACCGTTGTGTTGGTCGTTTTAATACAAAGTTGTAGCAGTCAGGCTTACTTCTTCCAAAACTCCCGTCATAGCATTTACTGTTGAGTCTATTCATTCATTATCACTGCTTTTTTCATTACTGTAAACAAGTGTTTTGAATTTATAGACTGTATGTCAGTCCAGCAGCTGTCACAGGAAAAACCTAATTCAAATGCACCTGTCGCTGAGCTCATACTCGAATCGTCAGTCCGACATGCAAAAGCCGCCAGGCACTTTCGCAACGTATTTGCGCTCGCGTATACGCGACAAAAACAAGATATCACAGTTATTGTCACAATCCTTACTTATATGGTTAAACTATCGATTCTAAAAGTTTCATATCATTCGTGATTTGCAATGCGACTTTGAATTTCAAATTTCATACTACGATCGCTGTCCACACACGTAAGTTATAAATTGTTTATGGAAAAATCTATAATTACAGATTATGTATTAAAATCTAACCGGCACGTTGTTATTATTTTTTAAAAAAGAAAAAAATTAGAATCGTTGAAAAAACTGCTGTAAAACTCCAAATTTTTTGTGATGTATTTGAGATTAAATGTACGTCAACTTTTCCTCTTCACCTGACGTACAATGCAAAATTGCCTGGAAAAATGACGACACCCTCTGTAGGTTTATTGCAACGTGCTTAAACGGTGTAACAACGCTTAACGGATCAGACACATAATGAAATTCAGCTTTTGCGATACAGTGTCAATTAAAATAATCATTATAGTATGTGTCTGCAGTCAGTACCGTAGCCGTCAAACTATTTGAAGATTTCTAGTTGTGCAATACGGGTGCAGAGAGATAACCGGAAGACGCCTATTAACACAATGAACTTACAAAGGCCGGAATCAATGACATACGAAAAATTATTGTTTCGATTTTGTCGGACTTAACACAGTTGTGACGGATAGCTCTTATCAGGGGAATCTGCAGGCAAATGTCTGTATCGTGGACAACTGAAATTAGGGCAGTTCGTTCTTCTAATACTTTAACATTGTACGTATGTTAACGTCACAACACACATTGGGCTCAGTACTGGCAGCCAACAGGCAACATAACTTCTGAAATTTTTACAGTACATTTAGTTTTTTGTACCATTTTATCTAGAGATTATCGCTACAATTACATGCTGAAACTTGTTAGCTGCACTTACTCGTCTGTCTGTAATTCTGTGAGCTCTCTTTGTTTACCATGAGATAACGCCCATCTTTTGAAGGCCATTAGTGTTCTCAGGCTTTACTGAAACTGTCGTTGCTCTAAAAGTGCTAAGAGTACAGTAATAAAATTTGTATCATCAAAGGAGTCTAACAACGAGTTCCAACCAACCATTAAGGGAAGGAGAGTAAAAGTTTTTATGACTACACATAACGTTACACAAGGGAAGTTATTAAGCACATTTCAGTTCTTAATCCTCTGATTCTAATGCTTCGTGAGTACTGAATACGCGTTTTTACTAAAATTTGGGATAAAATGTAGATACAATTTAAATTTTCGAACTGTTTCGTCCGTCGTACTGTTCGCCAATAGAACGAATTGATAGTAATGAAACCAATTGCTAAAAACAATCAACAGTTCTACAGGATTGCTACAGTCTATATTAAAGTTTATAAATCACAGCATTGTTCATATGCGGTGTGTCAATCAGTGCTTTCAAAGTCGATTGCCAGTGACGAACAGTTCCCGTGTCTAACCAATCCTAAACACTTACTCCGACATCAGTACTTCTTTCAACTTCTGGCAGACGAAAGACGTCTTATTTTCGTTTGGATCTGAACATTGTTTAGTGCTTGTTGTCAGAAAAACATCAAAATCCCTCTACTTATAGCAAATATCTCAATTTCCTACTAGCAAAAATATGTATATATATTTCTCTGCAAACAACTACCTGTAGTATTCTGAGACAGTTGGTCGATTAATTTTAAAGACACATTGGATTTTTATTTAAAAATGTCTCATACATTTTCTGTTTTTGGTATATATATAATATATATTCAAATTTTTGTTCGGTTTAGATATTCAAATAAACTTTTTTATATCCAACAATATGTTCTCAGATCTCAACGGAATTACCTATACCCGATATTTCTAACAGTAATGGCATACAATCATTTTACAGTTGCTGAAGTCAATATCATTCCATTATAACTCTGCACTTTTTACTAAAACCTTCTATTTTCCTTCATTTCATTCTAGACAGAACTTCTAACTCCTATATTCTGCTTAAAAATTTAATTGTTATCGTAACAAGCCAATCATAAGCTTATCATAACTCTATCACAGTCTTTGTTTAGAAAAGGACTTTCAGTTCGTTCTTCTTTATTAAGAATCTTCAATTTGCACCAATGTTTAGTGGATTATTAATAACGTTGGAGATAGGTATTGGTAAAATGACGCCAGTTAAATCCCCTTTGCCTGACGGGGAATCGAACATGCATCCTCCAGAATACGAGTCCAGTTTTCCCTCTTGATATAGTTACTGTGAAACCTTAAGAATATTCTTAACGTCTAAGCATATGTGATCTGTGCAATATTATCCTTTGGTGATTGATTAAACACCTCAGCTATTTCTTTCATTTTCTCTGTATTATAACCATTCTGGACTTTGACAGAAGGGTACGTGAGGAGTAGGTGCATAATTTTCAATCACCAGATTGTGTACGAACCTCCTGGATTAAATCTCTAATCATTCCGTATTGTGTATGAAATACGGGTATATAATCATCTGTCACTTGGATATTTAAAAGGCGGTAGCCCGTTGGTGTATTTCGGAAGATCTCGTCACTGATCTTGACCTTCGCTCCTTAAATCTGTCGTGAACACATATACGGCACCACACTCTCATCCGCACGTACACTAACGTTTACAAACAGTGCTGACATTAGGGAAGGCAAGGAGAAACCGTACTCCGTCTTTCATGTATTATCAAATATATCGTTTTGCACACGTTTATCAATATAAAAACGTTGTTGTAAAAAAGGGAGTTGCATTTTAGGAGACTGATATTAGTGGAGATTGAAAAGTGACATCAGTTTGCATGCATGCGATGAATGGTCACCCGCCTCATTTCTGGTGTCGGACGTGAAAAGCACGCAACTAGGCCAATCAAACCGTGCTCCGTTCACGAGGGACACGCCAGTATGGAAAATTATGATTCAGAGCTGATCGACGGTTTTCTAGCAGTCGTTTTACTTAGCTACGGCTTGAAGATACAAAGTATGTTTAAGCTTTATTTTTCTTGCCATGGCCTGGAAATGAAGATCATGTTTGAGCTTTATTCTACTATAGACCGTCGTAAGAACAACATTTAATAATTTTTAGCAATCAATCAAATTTTTCAGTATAATAAAGTTACATATTAATTTTAAAAAATACATATATTAGTGTATTATCTATACCAGTGGGATTAGTTAGTTAAATTTCAGAATTGAGAATACTTTCTTTTTCTATCAACACCCCAAAAATTATTTATAAGTCGTCGTTATACCGTAACTGAAACCAGCTTAGTCCAAAACACGATGGCGTACTAAGCGAGTATGTGAGACGTACAGTATTCAGTTCCTTTCCTCTGTTATCTACTACTCTATCTATAGTGTGCTTCACATATAACAAACAAGCTTTGAAATTGGTGGAGGTCAGGTTATGCCATGAAAGGGACTCGAACCGAGAATGTTTGGACCACCAGTCAGACACCTATGTATATTATTATTTACCATAATTGCAAATACCTGTTACATACACTCATAAATACAGCTGAGCGATACGTTAGCTCAGTGGTTAAAGGTGCCTTACCTGACGTTCGAGAGGCCTTACAGCCCCTTAAGCTGAACTTTACCTGTGGCAAAGCTCTGCCTTGTTAAATACGCTAAGGCGCTCTCTGTGCGAGTTTTCTTGTTGCCTTAACGACCGTCTGACAGGGTATCACGTTGCCGCGCATTCCGCTTCTGTCACGGCTGGACCTACAGTTTAGTATGGAGTCCTAACTACACAGCTTCTACAATACACTTCACAACATTTACAGGTTAGATAGGTGTCCGGACAAAACCGCGAAGTGACAAAACAGCGAGCACGAAACCGCGGAATCAAAACCGCGCAAGGACAAAATCGCGAATAATAGCAATAATAGATGGCACAACTGATAGATGGCCATGAATTGGCACTTTTGATCGAATGAACGGTATTTTTCGATACACTTTAGTTACCATGTATTCTGTTGTGGTCAGTTAAC
Organism: Vandiemenella viatica; assembly: GCA_031002005.1. Classification (NCBI taxonomy): domain Eukaryota; kingdom Metazoa; phylum Arthropoda; class Insecta; order Orthoptera; family Morabidae; genus Vandiemenella; species Vandiemenella viatica. Next base: position 309,370,364 of record JARYHS010013630.1, on the reverse strand, counting down.
AGAAGAGGTTGTGTCCCCTTCTGAATAATTGCTCTCGTGTTCGTAAAAAATAATAAAGGGGGAATACACCTCCTTCACTAGGGATATATTTTTAGACAAGAAAAGAAAGAAGTAAATCTCGACCGTCTTCCGAAATACTGGAGATGCACATAGTTATGATAGTACAAGATGCCGAGCAAGAGTTACATTGGAAAGTCAATCCAACGTTATAGAAAGAAATGAGTTACACAATGGGGTGTTATGTAGATCACTTTCTCGTGGTGCACCCTGGGTAACGCTAAGAATCTACGACCTTTCGCGGTTTTCTGTATTTGCGGTTTTGTCCGTTCGCGGTTTTGTCCGTTCGCGGTTTTGTCCGTTTGCGGTTTGGTCCCTTCACGGTTTTGTTCTTCGCGATTTTGTCCATTATGGTTTTAGCTGTACGGTTTTGCCATAGAATCGTTTAATGGAAAAATTAATGTAAAATCACAATTGGAATTATGGAGAAGAATCTTTGAAACTTTCCGTCTTTCCAGTGAGCTAGCAGACCTCTTTATTTGGTAAGATTGTCCGCTTCGGTTCAGCCGTGACATACGCGGCATGAGCGACAAATCGGATCTCTGACATTTGCCGCAGGAAAATGGCTCGGGCTCCCTCTGTCATTAATAGACACGCAGCAACATTTTACAGATGTAATTAGTTTGACGAGGTAAAAGAACTAGCACAAGTTTGGTAAATTACAACAGCACTGCTCGCATATACCGTTGGACTTAATCATATAATCAATTTACGCAATTGGGCTGCAAAATGATTGCGTTAGGTGTTATTTAATTGACAGCTTTTATTAGAACAAAAATTTAAGTGTTGAACTCTGTTTTTATTCATTGGCGAAATATCGTAAACAAATTTTACAACTCATATGCTGTCAATATTTCCTTTAAATCCATTAATTTCACTGAAGAACACACATGTAGATAAAATTTCTTAAAATTTATGGTTTTGATTATGTATCATAGAAAACTACATTACTGATATATCTAAAAATACCGTAGCCTATATGTTAATATATGAGATAAGCTAACACAATGCTAAGTTTCGTTCAAAAGTGTTTATTAGTTTTTGCGAGATACACACACATGTTGAAAACAATTTCAAACTTACAGATTTGACTGTTGTTACTAACTGGATGAAAAGTAGCATATATTTTGTAAGAACGAAGACTTTCCCGGCGTATGACCGTGAAGACTACATTGCAGCATATATTTTATCTGGAGAAAGAATTACGCTTATTGAAATGGAAGGGAATCGACCATGCCCTTTCGAACTTGCAGAAATTTCGGTAGACCATGATCTATCGTACAGCCAAGAGGTAGTATCCGCGTAGATAATAGATATAAGTTTTTTGATGGCCTCGCAGTTGCTTGCTGTAATTTTGTACAATCGGAAGGAATCAGTTGACAATGATTTAACAGTAGTCAGAAGAAAAATTTTTACACCATTTTCAATTAATGCCACTAGCTCGTTTGCTGACAGATATACTGAGCATATCCTGTATACCGTTTTTGTGGAATAAATGTCACCGGCGAAGTTTTAGATAATACAATAGTGTATTAATAAAAAAAACTCTAATGTGTTTTTTAAATTCATTTGTGTAGAATAATTCCTTGATATCATGTAGACTCTTCCTAATGAAAAATGAGTTGCTCTATAACTCCTTTATAGACACAATAAGAAGAAGTTGCCAACCTATGAGTACGAACTTATTTTCTCCATTCACTGACTATTCGTTAATACAGTCTGAAATCAGTGAACATTTCATGAATATTTTCTTCTGGTCCTTTCAAGAAATAATAGTTCCTGAATTTTAATTTCTCAAACAAGAGGAATCCATTATCTTCTGGAAAATCTAATTCAAAGTAGTATTCTGTAATTTGAAGGTTTTTTTACTCATGCAGGAAGGAAGCTAACAGCAAATATTCATTAATGCATCTCTTCTGCTGTGCTTTCTAATTAGTTCGACTCGCCTAACCTAAATTGCGATAAAACACAATATTCAAATAAAAGCAAAGCACAAGATTTGTTTTCTAGAATTATATATTAATTTCCTTACAGAATAGTACTTTTTATCATTAATATATTGTCAACATGTAAATACTCGTATTTTATAATTTTGCCGTTAAAATGAATAGCCACACTTTCGCACCTACCTCAGATATACTTTCCCTATAACATGAATAAAACATTCGACGTACAAAAGAATAGAAATCTCTAATACTGAAATCATTTGAAAGTTTTATAAAATAAATTAGCCAAACCGCATTGATTAATGTACCTTCTTAAATATTTAATGTTATTCCTAATGATTTAGTTGTTACAGCTCAAGCGACTGCTGTTTATATGTCCCATTTCAGCTTCCAGCTTACGTTGTTAAAACTTCCTCTTGAACAAATCTTTTTGAACTAGCTTCAGCGCCGCCATCACTTTCACTCTTTAATTCATCTTTACAGAAAATGTTCGAAATTATACGGAGCCACGCAATGGTGTGAAGAACGAGACTTTATATATAAAGATGAATGTATGTTTGTTTGTTTGTTCTTCATGCAAATCCACAGTTTTAATCCGATCTCGATGAAACTTTGCACACTTATCCTTTGAAAAAAGGGGAAAAATACTGTCTACATTTGGTTGAAAAATTATCTGTATAAATTACACATGTTGTCTCATAATTTCGAAATACTATTGAACGACGATAGACAGACGCGTTCGATATGGTCGTCTCTGGAGTGTTTTTCCGTGTAGCGGTCAGACAGCTAAGTGGTTAAAGCGCTTGCTTACAAATGTTTGGGTCCTTGTCACCGGTTCAGATCTCCGTGAAGGCTAAGATTTTTAAAAATTGTTTTTGATCGTAAGAGTCACGCCTGGGCAGTAGGTTATTCGGATTGAATGTTAAACTGTAGATATCACAAAGTTAGGGGTGCAATGCGAGGCAAATCGTAGGTAGTCTTGCAATGCTGTAGGTAGGCACTTTTTTACGTTGTAGTGATCCGTCAGGTATTGTTCGCAGTCAGTGTGTGTGTTTGTGAACCGCAGCAATAATATTATAAATACGGAAGTAAGTCTCTGTCTTTTTGTTACGTTGTGACGACTTAATGGCTATATCGATATTGATGGAATTTGATAAGAAAATCTGTATGAAGTGCAAAGGACATTTTTTCCAGTATGATTAACAGTTGTAGTCACGAAATTTTGAGACCTTATCGAATGGTGACAGAAAAATGTTGGAAATTGATTCTCTTCAAGAGACTGGTTCGACGGTAGAGTTATATAGTGATAGCTTTCCTGTCATATTATGCCGACTCGATATTGTTTGGGACCAATCTTTCGTTACCAACAACTTCCTATATTCAATCCTGGAAAAAAATTCTTAATCCACGCGTACGAAGTCGCGGGTAGGAGCTAGTTTACTATATAATCCTATACATTCCGTATATCGACTACCCATAAGAGACTTAAATTATGAGCCCGACAAATTTCAGACATACACAATACAGAATATCATCTTTTGAAACAGGAAAGAAATTAATAGGATCGATTTTTTGTTCACAGACATCGTGGTGTTGATAAGGTTTAAATTTACCGTCAGGATATTGTTTCTAGGTGCTTCATATCACCTGTTCATTCATTGTGAAATACGCCTCTTTAAAGTTTTTTAATATGCCCTGGAGAATTCGGAGACCTTCGAAGCTCATTCCAGTGTAAACGCTGAATGACGTTTTTCCAGGAACATTAATAAATTGTAAGAATATTTGAGAAGCTTAAACCATTATTCTCTGCTAAGCTGGAATTCAAATTACTTGAAATGCGCGTATCTGATAGTACTGTGTTTACTGAAGTGACTACGCACACAAAAGTTTCTCCCTGTCGATTCTCATATTAAAGGAAGGCAATAGAATTTCGGCATTTTGGGAAACAGCATATCTCGAATATTTGTTACTGGTTGTTATCATACATTTTTGCTGTTCAATGAACGGATATTTAAGCTAATACTCTGTAACTTTCTAACTTATTTATTTTGTGTATGTCTTGTGAAGAGAATTCGGTTTCAAATGCTTTTGGTTATCTTCTAAAATCAGATACTGAAATGTTATTTAGGCACTGGAGTGTCATATAGGCACGTCACATGTTAATAAGAATTTATTTATATTTTCTGAGTATGAAAGTAAGAAGAGCGCAGTAATGATTAAGTGAACAGTATGATTTTAAAATTTCCTTCCTTTTGGGAATTCTTATAGTGCTTCTAGATTTCTTCACGTTGTGATTACTCTCCGTTTTTATTCATTTGTGTAACCCTGAAATTATTAGAGACGATCGACTCAACTTAGAAACAGAGGACTATGAAATATATTTAGATGTATTCAGTTTTAGGCCCCTTTATTTTGGATATTTTACTTAGTAATTTGTTACAATTTTTAGGTGTGCTGGTTCAGCATTTTTAGGAGTGGTCTGCTGGCTTAGTGGTTAAGCGTCTGGAATCGAAAGGTCGCCGGCTCGAATCCCTGTCTCAGAGGGGAATTTTCATAGGCTCTTAACCCGACCTTCACCTCTGGCACAGCTTGCTGTGTAATGTGAAGTACGCCAGAACACTCCCGTGGTTCGGATTTCACGTTAAACCGTATGCCCCTTGTACCCGGTAGGATTTCCGGGTTAGGTCAAGGCGGTTACGACAGGGGCGGAATGCTCAGCCAAAAGAAACCCTGTCACCATGTCATTACGACCAAGCGGAATTATTATTATTATTAGGATCTTTAGACCATGGCGATAAAAATTTGGTCTGATTACCATGTGGATAACTTGTCACTGTATTGAAGGAATTGATGTCACTTGTTAGGTGATACACATTGTTATCCACCACTTAATTATTTACTTTATTTCTTTTTTATTCACTGCTGAACATAATTATACTTGTCGAATTAATTTGTTTTATTACAAAACACATTTTCAACACTTTGAGCCACCAATTTGACTTTACAAATGATGAAGTATTCGTGGAACATTAATGATTTGGCGTTTGAATGAAATTAAACAATCATGGTAATGGTTTCATGTTAAAACATATCTGCATGAAATATCAGCTTGAGTTATACGATCAAGAAACAATTTGACACTTGAACCAGATAAGTTGTCAGTGGTTCGGCAGAAAAAATAATAATTATTGTGTTTCGAGCATTAGGTTCTCTATATTGCCCATATAATTGGGTATATAGGACCGTCTCAAGTTTATTGAGGGCAATGAAAATTATAGTGAATTAAAGTTAGCTTTCATTACCCATGTTTCTTCGCCTTACTGCACAGCATGGAGCCAACGTGGCATCACCACTGCGGCAGTGGATCGACCTTATTGTCTTCACCTACAATTAGCTGCATGGCACAATAACTGACATGAGGCAATAGATACAACACTGCCTAACGCGATAACTGTTGTAAGTAATCTAACAGATCCAACAAACAATTAAATCGCCTGTCTTATTGTATTGTCTACCAAGGCCTCTCGTAGCCCTTCGCCGCCCACCACCGGAATTTTCCAAAGTGCTCTTTTCCCTATATCCTCAAGGAAAACCGCTATCACAGTACTACAGTAACCCCTACCCATAGCTCCACCACGAGTTGAGGTTTCATGCGGTAACTTATTATGACATTAGCAAAATTGTTTTCACAGTATTCCGCTATTAAACTCATACTTATCACGCTGCGATTTATTTGCTGTCTTTTTCGTCAAACGCTGCTCCTTCTTGAAAATTTTCGAGCGATACTTTTCGTAACTTCTTTCGCACAAATTTGTTCCGGCGTCCTTTTCTTAATTGGGAGTCTTCTGTCGTCCGTAATAATTTGTGATCGAAAGTTAGATAAGTCCCTTTCCGCAACTTTCCAATTCCATTCGCTAACACAGATTGTCAGGCCTCATATTTTTTTTTTTTTTTTTTGAAACTTTAATTTACCATACACGGACAATAATCACTTATATCCGAAAGTTACTGAGCAGGTTTTAAGGTTATGGACTTATTGCAGGTTTTTATATTTGATGGTGTGTACAGTGTGTGGTTGGGATTGTTTTAAGAATATTTGGCCTTTATCTTTCAGATAACGAACATATTATTTTTCCTTGCTCTGTCCCTCCGTAACATAGAGTCATAACATACATCGCAAATTTTAAGCTAGACTAACAAAACAGTAGTTTTTACCTGATATCGGGGCAATGAAACAGACAGAAAGAGCTCGCTAAAGAGTTAAATATGTAGAGATTACAAAGTGTAGCGTAGTATTTGGTGTAGGTGGAGAATTTCTCGGACCACCCTCATGTTACGGAACTATCTGCAATTTTTTAATCAAATACAGCCCACAGGACAAATGTGCATAGAAACGATACGATCGACAAGCAACTGGTATGTGAGATTTCTAATATTGTCAGTCACAGGGGATAAACAGGTGGAATAGGTATCTTTAAAGTCATGTCATGCGCGAGAACATTAGTGGCGTAAGCACAGCTGAATATTTCAATTGCCAACGGTGGGAACCAAAAGTGGTATCACGGATGTCTCCATACTCGTTTCGCAGCGGGAAGGCTGTATAAGATGGTCTAGGAGCTCCGGATGTACAGTTTTCAGGGTAAACGAAGGTCAGCTGAGACCGCGGACCCCGAGGTGCGTGGAGCGTCGCAGGGCAGCGGCTTCATAATTCAAGCGGACACGCCGCCGCTTGTCTGTCGGTCAGCGCTGATTCATAGCTGTCAGCGGCAGCTGGCCTCCTTCCTGGCCGCCAAAAACACCGGGCCTGCTGCTTGCCCATTCATGGCCCAATTTACATTCTGACGTCGCGCACAGCGGACGCGCCGGCGCTGCTTTGTCGCCATTACCGCCACCCGTCCGCACCCTCCGCCTCGCCTCTATCAGCCTTTCACACGTACATCTGTTTATCGAATAACCTGCGCTCAATGTTAAGAGAAATGTCACGCAGATATCGCCAGAAACTCCCAAGAACAATGTGTATTTTAGAACACTAGGTAGTCAACCCGAAATTTTCGCGAATGGTTAACGATGAATAGCGAAGTTGGTGGTTTGTAGTACGATGGTACAAGAACCGACTCATTTATATCAATTGTTTATTTGCCAACTGAAATAGGTACTCAGCAAAACACCTACAACGTCTTACGAAACATAAATGATTAAATGTTTCCGAACAGAAACACAAATACCAGTAAAGCTCCTGACTCTCTAAAACACACATAGTTTATCCATATCACTTGACATGTCGTGCTGCTATCTAGCGGTTTTGTGATAGCTCCTCTTGACGCCAGACATGTCTAGCTGCTCGACTCTGAACTATCGCATATGCGTCACCTTGATAGTTCTTAATTTTCCCCTTTACTGCCTGAATTTCGAAAAATTTATTTCTTAGTTAATGATGTTACCAATATGGACAACTTAATCTTTAAAATAATACTTCATTTCATCTATTCTGGTGAACTATAAAAGGAGAAAGATGGTTCATGACAAAAAAACTTTTACAAATAATATATACAATACTCGCACCGATTATTTCAGGCTTTGTACAAATTGTGGGACATCTTTACGTATGATGCACAAATGGGGCAGGCTTCTGTCTTCATATTGTGTTATGAAAAACATGAGCATTTGCTGATCGTTCAAATCAATTGGTAATTTTCATGCTAAGATATTAATACAGGAAGGCTAGCGAGAAATTAGAAATAGATACCCTTAAAATTAGAGTTATGGTCGTAGCATAATTACACTGCTGCAAATATTAACACTATTATAATCTGTGGCTAAATAGCTGTAACGTCACGTATTTTAGGCGTTAAGTTATAGTTAAATATCTCACACAGATAGTTGAAATTAACAGTACGGAGCAATACTAACGGTTAATATCATAACGATGTAGGGAGTAGAAAGGTTCCATACATGCAATTACTGTATTAATCACATCTCCCGGTCTCTAAAAAACAAAAACAAAAAAACATAAATAATTCATACAATAGCAAATCACTCCGAAACTTGTTCAAATTTTTATTTCTAAATTATTTTTTATTAGTTTCTACCTGTTACTGTGAACAGTATTGACTTCGGAATAACGAGGTGTAAGTGTTTACTAATTCCATACTTTCACCTCTTACGCCCAGGTCTTTGAAGTTATTGTATCTGTAATAACATTTGTCATGAAAAATATTACTAAGATATATTTTTGTGAGTTTAATCGAAAGTGATGTTATGACTGATTACATTGCTGTCCCTAAAGAATAACGACAGAACTGTAAAATTTCAAATTTTGTGTTCAAATGTGTTTAAAATGACCCTTTACACTGTGTGTTGGCCTGCTGTACCATTATATAATTTGCAGTTCTTCCGGAATAACAATATATCGTTACCGTTTCCATAATTTGCTCTTCTTACTTGTAACGACGTTTTATCATTAAAGTATGTATTCTAATAAGAGAGCATTTTCTAAGATCGATACATTTCACATTCGACATATTAACAGTATCAAATCACACATGCGTAACTTGACTAAAAACAGCGTTGTTACCCACGTCAATTCGCTGGAAACTATAAAAAATATTCAATAAGTAGGTTTTTGCTTCAAGTACAATCTGAACCATAATATCCTTTCAAAATACAGCTCTATACAAATCTCACCTTCTCACTTCCCTCATATATACTCTTAACTGTCTCAATCAATTTTTTTCTAACCTCTTCATCTCTACATATACATCTTACAACCCTCGTCCTCAATTATCTGTATCATATATTCTAATCAGCTATCATATGCTTTCACAACGTCCAAAACCGCCATGATTTTAGTCACATTGGCTTCCTTATAATTTCCTCACTGTAAACATTTACCTTGTTGCTCTAAACTTACGTAGTCCACTTTCTACAAAACCGATTATATTGTCTTCTGGAACCTTTTTCTCACTTCACACTATCTGAGCTTTCTGTATAACCAGTGGATTACAAAAACACGTGCTGTTCTTATCATATTAAATGATACTTCATCCGCCCCAGGAGCTTTACCTCCCTTCATTTTACTTAGTGCATCTTCAACTTCTCTCTACGTGAATTCTTCCTTTATCTCTCCACATTTGCCATCTTTCATAATAGTTGTTCGTTTGCCCAATTTTTCTGTCTATCTCACTTTTAATAGCATTACAAAACATATCTTCCAAAATTTCTTCGACCTATCCATAGTCCCTGCTGTATTTCCATTGTCATCCATCATTCTTTTATTCTCATTTCTGAACTTTATTTTAACAATTATATTTAACGCTTTCCTACTCCCTTCGCTGTCATTCTCCACAGATATCCATTTTCCAACCATTACTCTTTTAATCTCGTACTGTCATTTTGTTTCATTTTTCATTTCTTCTAAATTTTTTATGGTTTCCTTGGTTCTAACACTAAACATTTCACTAAAAGTTCTTTTCTTCTTTAGTACTGCTTCTTTACATTCCAAATTTTACCGTGGTGTTTCCCTTTATCTCCTCTTTGTACTTGTCCGCCAAGCACTATCTCTGCTGCCTATGCCAGTGTCCTTTGGAAATCTTCCCGGCCTTCATTCACTGTCCTCAGTTTTACCCATGGCAGATTCATCGTAACCAATAACTGTTATTACTTGCTGGGTATTTCTGCGGTAAATCCATTTTTTTACCATAAGCCACAGGTGAGGCAATAGTTTAATGCATTAGAATGCTGGTGTTGCGAGAGCGGCGACCTGAATGGATTGCGGAATCATGAGTAAGAGAGAGAGAGAGTATGCACAACGATTTCATAGGGCAAACGTTATCCCCCATTTTATACAGGTGGTGGGGTAGTCTAAGAACAGCAAGCTGTAGGAGCCAGCGGGGTCTTCTTACCTACTGTTCGACGACTGGACTGCTCGTCGTGGGCGCGGGGTCGTCTCATCTCAGCTGTCCTGAGGGCACAAGCTGACCACTAATATTCTATGGTGACTATCTAAGTCCTCCGTCGGTATGACTTTGATGTCTCTCGTCACTAACACCCTAGTTTCTCTGTCTAATTACATATTATCAACCGCAGATTCCATTATCCAATCTGCGCAATGCCAAGTGATCTTATATATTTCTATTTTTTTTATACCAGGAATTCCCGACGATCAATCTATTTCTCATACAGAATACCAGAAATCAGACCTCTAGTAACAGTGCGTTTGGAAATCCTTGTCTATATTTTTCTTCCCATATAGGCTTTGAAATCCCACCTTTTTATGTTTCTTGATGTACGCCTGGTCGACGTCTACATCTACATCTAGTCGAGGTGATTAGAGGCGGGAAATGATTGGGTTAAGGAACGGGGTGAAGTTTGGCGATTGAATTTTGAAGGATACATTCCGGCATGCGCCTTCAATGATTTGTGGAAACCGTGGAAAATCCAAATCTGGGATATCGGAAGGGGAATCGAACCGGCGTCTTCCGTAGTGCGAGGCCAGAGCGTCACCGCTATCCACACAACGCTCGGTTTCAGATTCCCCATTATTATCTGATTATTTGCTTTTCAGTTGGTTCTGATATACTTTTATCATCAATTTCAGTTGATTTGTCGTTAAAGTTACATGTTAGGATTGGGTTTTATGCATAATAAAAATACAACTAATAAGACCAGATACCAAGCACTAATTTTTGAAAAATATTAACTTTCGACCACCAAATTTTTGTTTGCAATATCTCTGTACGAGAATCCTCAATTTCCAGTCTCCACACGATACGAAGAACGCTACGCGAACATTTCACTGAGACAGAGCAGTGTAATTGCCGAAATCTGCCGAAAAGTAAGCGCCCGAACCTAACGAACATTTCGAGCGATCAGGTGCACGATTTTTCTGCAAAAATGTGCTCGGTGGAGGAGTTAGCTCTTCTGTTTCGTCAGCCGTTCGTCTGCCGGCTCGCTCGGAACTTGGGAGGCTTTCGACAAAAACGCTAAGTGCTTTAGGGTTCGGGTTAGGTGCACGGAGTAGTGGAGTAGGCGGTGGTCCGGAATGCGGTGGGCGCCGCAGAGCCGCATTAGCCGTAATCGCATTGCAGGCCACCGCTAACGTGGCCGCATATCCTGTTATCGGCGCAACTTGTCTCCAGTATTCACCGGCGCGCGTGCAGGTGGGGGAGCTACCAACTTCACTTCACTCCTCTTAACGTCATATCTCCACGAGCGAGGGACCAAATTAAAATCTAGGGAATAAGCCGAGGAGGAATAAACGTATTTGTAAGATTACTCTTCTAATTGTAGTTGTTCAATATCTTCATTTAGAGATTTCAATTAATTTTCACATTTGCACGAATTTTATGTCGATTTAGTAACATGTCTACGCGATGAGACAACGCATATTTTAGTATTTGTCCGATAAGTCATTATATCGCAACTAAGAAGATTTGTCTTGTGTTATTTGAACAATACCTTATTTTCATAATTCACTGCACAGTAACAAATTTAGTTCTCTTTTCACAGTGATTATAAGTGTTGTGAATTTTCTAAAAACCTAGCAGAATGAAGCTAAGGTCGGCTTGACTTGCAAAGGAACTTCTAGTGGTACACACATATCCGGTCGCGTTTGCTTGCTTTGAGTTCTAGTGGGTTTTTTTTTTCTCTCTTTTCTTTTCTTATGGCTTTACGCCTCGTCGTCGTCGAGGTCATTAGAGGTGGAGTGGGACTGGGACAAGGAACGGGAAGGAATTCAGCCATACCCTTTTGAAGCTACCATCCCGGCATTAGCCTGGATTGATTTGGGAAAACGATGGAATACCCAACTCTGGATCCCCGGACGGGGATTCGAACCGGCGTCCTCCCGAATGCGAGACCAGAGCGTTAACCTCTCACCCACCACGCTCGGTTGTTCTAGTGTTAACTAAGTCACTCCATCCGTAGATCAACAGTTATAGTTTCCTTATCTTCTCCGCTATGTTTTCTGTCACCATCTCTCTATGTGACACATAATATTCCTGTAAGTTGTTTTCCGAAATTTTGAACTTCAACATCTGAACGTTATTTCATGTCATCACTTAACATGCATAACCAAAGTATTATACTTTCCTGGATCTTTTTTTTTTTTTTTTGTCAAACTGCCCGTTGCCTGTTGGTTCCTTATATCCGATCCTTAGTACATTTCTTCTCATTTTTCCTATTCTATATGCGATTTTTTTTTTCATTTTATAGTCCACGTAATTTTGACTACATTTTGATGTATTCATCTGCTGAAAGACATAACACTGTTTAAGTGTTATCGCTTAGGACTTTTTATGCACACTTTTATCCCAAACTAGATGATTAATACCACGGTGAAATTTTTTATATACTCCTTTGTATCTCACTACATACTCGCTTTCAACAGTAAACGTTGCGCAAAGTATTTGTAATGATAATATTGTTTATCCGCGTCCTGGGTTAAGGAGCGAAACAAATATCAGAATATAGATTCGTACGTAACCTTTCGACCAACAGTGGAATTAGCCGGCTTCAGTCATCTGAGAGGGTACCTGCTGCTCCAGGTAACTTAAACATAATAGAGTGCTGACGCGGAACTATAGTCACACGTTACTTCACGAACAGGGATTGACTACGTAGAATTATAATTAACCAGGCAGAGGCAGCGCAAAAATAATGTGGATCCCAATGCGCTGGAGGTGGCGGCGTGTCAGGCAGCAGGCTACGGTAACTCAGTGGTCCCTGGACCAGGTCTGCGCAGAGGTTAGTAAAATGCTGTTTATAAACCAATGTTCCATCTAAATTGACTCTTAAATATTTAGTATGTTGGATATTTGATAGCAGGACGGTGTTGAAGTTAATTATGTGATATTTCTTTGATAATTTAATTTATCAAGTGGAAACAAGTAACCTCTGCCTTAGTTGCACAAGGTCGAAGCCTCCATGGTGGGAGCCCTGATCCGTTGCTGTCAATTCAAAGCCTGTTTTCTCAATAACTCTGTGCTTTAGAGTGAAGGCCTCGGTGACGTCGAAGTCATTGGGGACGGGAAAGGACTGGCTGGAAGGAACGGGAAGGAGTTCAGCCATGATCTTTTGAAGGAACCACCACGTCTAGAGTGATTTCGGGAAACCAAGCAAACCCCAAATCTGGATGACCGAACCGGTATTCGAACCCGCGTCCTCCCGAATGCGTGGCCAGAACGTTATCGTTCAACCACCACGCTAGGTGGGAATTTTGGTGATGTGGTTGTGGACGAATCGGTAATGTACGAGTTATAATAGAAGGGAACCGATCCTAAGAATCGTGAAACACACTTATTACGCTTATTTCGTCCATTACATGTATTGCCGTTACTTACCTAAAATACTTATAATAATTCCTGGCCAGCGTAAATAACAATGAATTTTGTATATGTATTGATCATTCTTCTCAAGACGGACAGCTCACAAAATTTTTTGTCATTCTGTAAAAAGAGCTTCATCACTATATTTCATTAATCTGAAATGTACTTTAAGTGTTGTTGCATTCCTGGATGGATATGTGGTGCTGAAGTCACTGGATTACTTCAATTACCGTAGAGTTTTAAATAACGATGCAATGTAGTCTTCACGGGTGTACCGCCGGAGAGTGTTGTGGAAACACAATATTTCGACGGCTAGCTCCGTCACTATGCGGCGGTACACCCGTGAAGACTACATTGCAGTCTTACGAAGGGAAAGTCTTCGTTCTTACACTCTAAATAACGATGTTTTTCCTGCATATTATGTAATACGAAAATTTTCAGACTTAAGTAACCACATAATTTGCCAACAGTCCCTCCAAAATTTCATAAGGGTCACCTGTTTGAAGTACAATATTGTCTCTGAAATAGGTTAGATGAATAAATTCAAGGAAGAAACACACCAGTAAAGTATATAAAAAATTATAACCTAAGACGTAGTGGAGTCCTTATATCTTCATATATATTTAAATGTGCACCGAATTGTAAAAGTCATGGAACGCCTCCTAATGTCGCATGGGACTTCCTCTACCCAGCGATATGCACCACCTCGGTCTGGCATTGACTCAACATGCCGTCTCAAGTCCCCTGAAGAAACATTTAGCCATTCCTCCTGTACAACTCTGTATAGTTGCGAAAGTGTTGCCACTGTGCGAGCCAACCTGACGATCGTGTCCCAGAAATATTCGATAGCCTTCGTGTCTTGCGATGGAAGTGGCCAAATAATTCACTGAAAATGAACACAATGTTCCTCATACCAATCATGAGCAATTTTGACCAGACTGCACGGCACATTTTGGTCCAGGCACGTAGGCCATGAATGGCTGCAATAATCATTTCCAGTCAACAGTCGGCTCTGCCTAATCAGAGATCGCAGTCTAGACCAATCAAACACATCCCATACCAAGATGCAGCCACCATTAGCTGGCACACTGCCTCCCTGACAACATGGGTTCATGGTCACGTGGGGTCTGCGCCACACTCGATCCCTATCATGAGTTCTTACTAACAGGAGTTGTGACTCATCTGACCCCGCATCCTTTTTCCAGTCGTCTAGGGTCACAAACCCAGGAGAGGCGGTGCAGCCGATGACGTTATGTTAGCAGAGGTCATACATATCCCATTGACGCCAAATTTACCGCATTGTACGTCTGTCGTAAGTCTCACTCTGAGTGTTACTATTATTTGACACATTGTTCTTTGTTTCTCAACAACGAAATCTAGATGCAAACGTTGCTAGGGAGACCTATTAAGTAGGCGTTGTCCATGACGGGAGATAATGTCAGACATTACATATTCACGTCATATTCTTGTCACTGTGGATCGAGTAATGTTATATTCACGAACAATTTCCGAAATGAAATCCCCCATGCCTGTTGCGCCAACTGCTATTCCGTGTCCATAGTCTGTTAATTCATGTCGTGCGGTCATAATCACGTCAGAATACCTTTCACACGACTCACGAACGTGTGTGCTCGGCGGTTTTGAATGCGCTTCTTCCACGCTGCTACCACCATCTGGATGTTTCAATTTTTCTATCCGATGACTTTGGCACTTCAGTGTAAGCGAGGGCTGTTTGCGTCTGTCTCTTTGTTACCGCATTACGTAAAAACTACAGAACCGATTTGGATCGGGCTTAAAAAGTTTGAAAATTTATGGTGTAACTAAAAATCAGCCATATATCTTATTACTCTACGAACCGGGTGAAGGTGCACGAAATGAAAGTCTGTTCATAACCAGAAAAGATATTCCCCACAAATCACACTTATGTAACGACAACATTCCTTTCTTAACGTCAAAATGTCCCAATCAAAGATCATACTACATCACAGATACAGAATTTAATATTTTGTTTCTGTTGTTATTGTTTTTTACTTCTTAACTTCGGTTAGTTATTTCTTTTGATTCCGGAATATAGAAGACACAGAAAATGTAAATCATACAACTATACCAAAGATTATCACTCCAATAAATTGTAATATCGAGTTGTTTTTTTTTGTGTATTTACATGTTTCATTCTCACCGGGATCAGTCCAGCAGGCGGCCTGGTGTGATGCTGTGTCAGAATCAAAAAATGAAACATGAATTTCTGGAATTAAAATTGAACTAATATTTACTCAACGGTAAAGGTTATAACGATACTATATTACAAACCTCAGATAGAAGCTTGGTCAAAGTTTCGGTTTAATACCGATATGACACGCATCAGAGATATAATTTTTCTGAAAAGTACTGAAGAAGATAATGAGGTATGGCGAAAACTTTCGGCACTAAGGAGTTATGCTGGACGCTAGTCCCAAGGCGACTTCCTAGAGAACTTCAGCGGGTAACAAGGACATTCGGTCCGGAGGCGCAAGATGGATAGCCGCCGCGGGCCAATCGCCGAACACGTTCCATCGGCTAACGGACTCTCTGCAGTTACCAGAGATACTGACACTGTGCACACACGGAATGTGGCAGGAAAGAGCAACCGCACAAAATGAAGAGATTCTGTGGGTAACGGATAAACTGATATGATTCCCTTTTTGTCTACACATTTGAGTTAAACCATGCGAAGAGCAATTTTTAGAAAGAGTGAGGAACGGAACTTGAGTGAAAATAACTGTATACGACTAATAAATGAAGGATAATTCAATCACCCAGCAACAGTGTAGTGTCATTAACAGTAAGAGCTGTAGTGAAGGATGCCTAGTAAATCTAAGTACTTATAAAGAATATGAAACCTCCATTTGTCTTTGAATGTAAAGCAATATGTTTGGAAATCAGAACAACTAATTTGTTAGAATGTTCTATGCAACTGAATTGCGATGGATATAGTGTAAGGACAGCGTTTGGTATTTCTGACAACTGAAAAATAACGACGCTGTCAGCTTGACACCAGGATTATAGCTTCAGTATCTTGCAGGGTACTGGAAGCCATTATTGTCTCTAATGTTCTAAAATTCTTAGCTTAACTTGGATTTTAAACTTCTATAATCGTGCTTTACGAATTAGTTTTAGAACTTATAATAGATGATTTTATTTAGGCATATGATGTTTGTTCAATATCTAATTAGAGTTATTGGACTTAGTGTATTTTAAATTACCTTCAATTTCATTAAATTTTTCTCATTAGAGAATTATTTATTTCATCTCAAAAACATACATTGTTGATCCAGAACAAACATCAAATTGTACTAGACCAAAACTTGGCCACTTCCACTGCATTTTCCTAGGCCTCATATAGATCGTATTGCGAACAGGATGCAGGACACAGTCGACAGTGGAGCTGTGCTGAACAGTCTAACTGATGTTCTCCGCAGTCGCACTTGATGTCAAAGCCCCTCTCGCTGGTTGACTTTGGATCTGCTCACTCCTGATCTTAGCCTATACAGAGACTTCTATATCAACCATCCCATGTCACAGCCAGATGATAGAGATTCATACAATCTTCCCCAGCCATGGGGATGGGAGCCTTAACTTTCCGCAATTGCAACCTGGCTTTCTCAATTGTAGTTGTAAGTTCCTTTCATGTTGTCATGAAACTATTCCTGGTCTTAGTGTTTGCTTGTGTGGTAAATGAACAAGTAATGGATGAGTTCTTTCATAAACCACTTTCCTTGTTCGCTGTTGTTTCTCTTCGAAATGAAGGTGGCGCTATTCCTGTGAGGTGGTGGAGCCATTCGACTTGAGTGGATTTTAAACAGCCCATTATGATTCTGAAGGAGCCATTTGGGTACATGAAAGGAGTTTGTAACATAACAGTAGCATTCCGCCGCTCCGAAGTGAGCGCATGACTACATTGTTTAAAGTCAGTCGTTATCGAGGTATGGTAGCGGACGGCTCGCGTCGCGTAATGTGAGACGCTATACTAACTGTGCGGGTGTAGCAAGAAGTAAGAAGAAGAATGAACTAGTTTAACCATTGCGACGTATGTTTTAAATTGATTTGAACAGTGTGTTGAGATACCAGAACAGTGAAGTGTGGCATCGAAAGTAATTTAGTGTGGACTGATTTGGATTAATAACTTTCCTTTTTTTCTAAGAATCTTGCAATCGACGGATTACGAAGTTTCAATAGCCTTATCATCTAAATTCTGATAGTGGCCAACTGGTTCGATGTGTACTTTATTCTAATAAATGTGTGGAGAACCTATTTTCATTACTTAATACTTGAACATTTCTCTTAATTAGTTATCCTCACACTTTTATCGGACTGGTTTGGACCCTATCTGGCGACCGGCGGCGACTACGAACTCATTTATCCGGCTTCCAGTGCTGTATGTTAGTAATTAAAACTTTAGCAAGCACGAAGTTCGGTCTACAGTAAGTAAGAATCATGTCAACCCCAAGAAAGGCAATAGTCTTACATGTCGACGAGTGACAGGACTGTGTGGTAGAAATTAGTACTAGGAGGAGAGACAATTTTTCTCAAATCCTAGGAAACACACACACACACAAAAAAAGGAAAACTAGTGATATCAAGACGACGACAATCGAAACAGGTGTCGACAATACCCTAAAGGTGCGGAAGAACTCCCACTCGACGAAGGCAGCGCGGCTGGTCAAGGAGCAGCGGGGAAGATATTCTACATTGTTCGGCGCGGAGCTGGGCAGCCGAGACGACGAAGGCGGGAGAAAGAAGAATCGTCGTGCAGAGTCTCCGAAAGCTAAGGACGCGCTGTGCGCTGCTTATTTGGCTGTTTTTGAAGGCTTAAATCCTTCACTAATTTTTTCCTCATAATTTTCCTTTTTTCTCTGTGAAATATCGAGGAAGAAAATCGGACAAGATTTTTCTCTCCTAACTCGACAATACATTTTCTTCTCCTTTGCCATCTGTGATGACAGAAGCAATTATTTAAACTCCACCTGTAGTTATGCCAATGGTGCAACCTTTTTGTTTCCCTTTCTTTGCTTGAAGTGGCATGCTTAGCTAGATAGCTTGCAGCAGCTGGCGCTTCGTAACTGCGTTGATTGTGGTTTGGATGTCTGATTCGCGGGAAGCGAATTTGCCATATTTTGTGATCCTGTTTCTGTGTAAAATTATAATCATGCCGGAAACCGAGGGAAGCTCTAAGGTAGATATGCCGGAAATGGTCCGAGTGATAAATTCCAAGTTGGACAATTTAACGACTAATATGGAAATCTTAAGTTCCAGGTTTGAAAATTTAAACATAAATTCTGAGATTCAAAATTCCAAATTGGAAAATTTAAATACGAATTCCGAGATCCTAAATTCCAAGTTTGGAAATTTAAATTTGGATCTCAAATCAAGTACTGAAATCCTCCATGATAAATTTGAAAATTTAAATTCAGACCTTAAGTCAAGCACTGAAATCCTCCATGATAAATTTGAACATTTAAATTCAGACCTTAAGTCAAGCACTGAAATCCTCCATGATAAATTTGAAAAGTTAGATTCAGATCTTAAGTTAAGTACTCAAACCTTTGATTCCAAGCTGGATAATCTAAAAGCTGAGCTAAAGTCTGACGCGGAAGTATTACATTCTAAGTCTCTGAAAGAACACAAATCCCAAATAGCTGAATTACGTAAGGATATGGAAGAGTATCGTGCTTTGTGTAATATGCGAGCAGAGGACTTAACAACCCAGTTTTCCGATTTAAGACAAGAGTTAAAGGGTGAAACTAATAGTTTGCGCCAGGAAACCGACGCCTTGCAAGAACGGTATGCGCAGTTACAAGAAAAAAGCGATAGTCACTGCCACCGTATAAAGACGATCGAAGGACAGTTCCAAACATTGCAAGAAGGTACCCGACAGGGCTATGCGGAAGTGAAATTTGGGATGAAAGAGATAACTGCGGAGGTGGAACAGCTGGATGAGAAGTTGGAGAAATTAAAAGTGTCAACTGCCGTATTTGTGGATGAGAGAATGAAGGTACAGGCGCCGCTAATTATAAAGCAAGAAGTATTAAAACAAGTGCCGGGTGTAGTGAGAGAAGAATTCTGTAAATACAAAGAAACCGGAAAGGGCACCGTAATTCCTGTTCAATGCTACGACGAAAAGATTGATTGGGAAGAATTTTCTGACCGAAATAGCATCCATCCTGTAAAGTTTATTAAAAATTTCGAAAATTTTCCACCTTTTATGGCTGCTAGTGAGGAGAAGAAAATTAATATGGTAATAAAACATTTAAGAGCAGGACCTCGACTGTGGGCGGAGCAATTGGAGGAGGAATTTTCATCTTTTGAGCAGTTCAAAGAAGATTTTTTGAATCTTTACTGGTCGGCAGAACGGCAGATCGCCGTAAAATCAGAATTAATGTGCGGTGACCGTTATGATCCGAGAAGAGGATCGCAAACCGATTTTTTCATGCGGTGCTATGCATCTTGCCGATACTTAGACCAGCCTCATAGTGAGGAAGAGTATGTACGAATGATTGCGGCGAGGTTACCGGAACAGACGCAGCTAATACTTACTAGCCACAAGATCCGCTCCATAAAAGATGCTGTAGATATGCTGGGAAGATTAGATGTACAAGAGCAAAGAATGTACAGAACAAGATACCAGGGGCAACATAATACTAATCATTTTCAAAATAACGGATCCCGACAGGAAAACCACCGAAGAGAAGGGAATAGAAATTTTCGGCAAGAACCGGAAAACCCATGCCGGCAAGACGGAATTCAAAAGGAAAACATAGAGGAAGGAAAATCTCATAGGCGGTTCCAGAATCACAACTACCGACCGCAAAATGAAGAACAGAGGGTAGCCGTGGTTTCAGAAGACAATACCAGACATTTAAACTAGTGCCTGCCACTGAGAAGGCTTCGCCAGCGGCGGAGGCAGAAAAGAGGCCGAATACAGCGAAATATTACAAGTCAAAGAAGGAAAAATAGGCTTGAGGAAAAGAAGAATCAATCAGAAATATGTCTGTATGATACAGTATTTAATAACGAGGCTGAAGAGGAACTGACAAGATACGAGAACATTTTATTAACCAGTACAAGTGGAGAATTGAGAGCGGATAAACTAGAAGATTTTAAGGAAGGCAATATGGAAATTGAGAATGACGAGTACCAGAAGACTGAAATTAAGTTGATAGAAATCGATGTATCCGGAGAAGAAACAAATAGCGGTTAAAGCGAGCCGGGAAGTAATTGAAATGGCACCCCCAGCAATATGTCAAAAATAACAGAAGCATGCGCGCGCGTGACAGCAACCAGCGCTCGCGCAACAGTCAATGCGTAAGCACTATAGTAACCTGTGCCAAAATAAATTAAAGTGTGCGGCAGCCACGGGCGCAGTAAACAAAGACGGCGGAACATTTTTATCGACTGAAGAGTATTATGGAGGTAATAAGTCAATACTAATAGACTGCAGAACTTGTAAAGAAGATGACGGGAAATTAAAGCAACCGCAGATACGCAAAGAAAAGAAGAGAATCGACCGGAAATATATCAAATGGAAGTGGAAAGCTAACGTGGACAGGGGTGGAGATGAGCCCTTCATCTATGGATGTTGGACGAGGATGTCTACTCACTCCGCAATGGTCACGAATAGGGGACACCCTTTATTCTTTCTTTTTCCTAATTTTTCCTTGTATGGCGTATGCCAATTATTTCACCGCTTCGGCGAATAAATCCTTGACTTTTCCGGCTAAAGCCAGTAAATAAATCTACATTTCCAATTACCCTACCCTGCCTGAAAATATGCCAAAGCAGCAGCAGCAACAACAGTAGGCTTTGTGTAGTGCAGTGCAGTGTAGTGCGTGAAGTGCTTCGACAAAAGTCGTATAGAGGTTAATGACCTCTACCAGTGTCGCAACCGAGGACTCCACCCATAGAGCCTACGGTAGAAGCGGAAATATTATTTTTGTCATGTTGTGTATATATGTTCTTTCTTTTCAGTTTTTATTTTCGTGAGAGTTGACAGTCTATTTGAGAACTGTGACCACGAAAACTATAACAATTTCATGTGGTTCCTTCCTGTATTTTTTCTGTTTTATATGTTTTCTTGATGTTGTTTGTGTGCCTGTTTTTTTTTATTTAAATATGTTAAATGGCTTTGTGAATCTTATGTTAGTAGGTTGGCCACACTCGAGAGTTTGAAACTTGGTATTTGTAAAATTTCTTTTTTTATTGTAATGATAATCTTCAGTTACTTTTGGAAAAAACCTGAACAATTATCACAAATTGGTAGTTGGGGAATGTAACATAACAGTAGCATTCCGCCGCTCCGAAGTGAGCGCATGACTATATTGTTTAAAGTCAGTCGTTATCGAGGTATGGTAGCGGACGGCTCGCGTCGCGTAATGTGAGACGCTATACGAACTGTACGGGTGTAGCAAGAAGTAAGAAGAAGAATGAACTAGCTTAACCATTGCGGCGTATGTTTTAAATTGATTTGGACAGTGGGTTGAGATACCAGAACAGTGAAGTGTGGCATCGAAAGTAATTTAGTGTGGACTGATTTGGATTAATAACTTTCCTTTTTTTCTAAGAATCTTGCAATCGACGGATTACGAAGTTTCAATAGCCTTATCATCTAAATTCTGATAGTGGCCAACTGGTTCGATGTGTACTTTATTCTAATAAATGTGTGGAGAACCTATTTTCATTACTTAATACTTGAACATTTCTCTTAATTAGTTATCCTCACACTTTTATCGGACTGGTTTGGACCCTATCTGGCGACCGGCGGCGACTACGAACTCATTTATCCGGCTTCCAGTGCTGTATGTTAGTAATTAAAACTTTAGCAAGCACGAAGTTCGGTCTACAGTAGAGTAAGAATCATGTCAACCCCAAGAAAGGCAATAGTCTTACAAGTTCTCCTCGTATATTGCAATGCTAAACGATCAAGCTAAGAATAGCACTCGGGCGTAGCCTGTTCAATGTCAGGGAATGAATGGAAATGATCTGACGGCTGACACTTTCACACCAGAACATTAAGAAATAATGGTATAATTGAAATCCTAAGCAGCAGAACATTCAGCCGTGGGTAGTGAACGCTTTACATTGCCGAAACTGATATACCAAGCTGAAGAAAGTGCAAAGAGATTCTTGGTTTACGAAGAATTATTTATGAGGCTGTCGATGTTAGTAAAAAAAAAAAAAAATACTGTTACTGGCTTAGTATTCTTAAAATTAGGCCTAGTTAGGAGGACTGAAAGTTAAAAGGTGTTGTTGAGTTGCATTAGATAATGGTTGTGATCAAAAACGTTGAGTATGACAATCTCAAGCACTTGGCACGATGCTTCTAAAAGTTCTGAATCATTCCTAACAATATGATTGAATTTCTCTAATGATTCTTAGTGGACTGGTTGATCAATAATGGGGCAAGATGGAAAAACGTTCGACCTGTTTTGTATTAAATCAGGTAATTAAATAGATATCGTACATTGAATTTATGTTATGAGGTCGGTATCTTATCCCAAATTGCTAAATATAAACAGTAGAGAGGGCAACAATGGTATATGACACACTTCGTGACATTTATGGATAACTGTGAAGGAACGTAATCGAAATTCCGAAGGAGGAAAGAAATGTTCTGGAAGGTATGGTGGTATTGGTCTGAAAAGCAAATTTAATAGCTAAAAATTAAAAAAGGAGCAGGCTATAACAGTTAACATATTTTTTATATCAATTACGAATTGAAGTATAAGACTAAGTGACATTACTACCAGATATTACCTTTCACTACTTTTTCATTAAAGCGTAAGGAAATCAAACGATCAAACGGGTTTGGCATATCCAGCGACAAAAGAAAGTGACATCCTAAACAGGCACAGCAATCTTACCTAACTATCATGAATATTGTTTGCTGTCCTACCCCTGTAAAGATCTAATGGGCGGATCAATAAACAGAGTGTTACCGCGCTGCCATCTTCAACACGATTGGCATCCAGATTTAATATTTTCCAGGAGAATGCTGGGACGTTATGTAATTGCCCCTTCAAAAACTTTATCATTCAAAAACAATATCCATTTGGACAAAGCATTCACGATTCGCCGAAAGATGGAGACACAATAATAAAGTTTTAGTAAAATGTCCTTGATCATACAGACAATCGGTAGGACGAATACTCGCAGCAAAATAAGTGTAACGTTCCTTGGAATAAACCCCCTCTCCCCTTTAGTGAATCCCTGTACATGTATGTCTTATGTGAACTGTATTTTAGTTAACAGAGTTTCTCATAGTTGCTGGCACCATTGACATTAGAAAACATGTCGATCCTAAGTTTGCTTGTCACATTTTTCAGTAGCAATTAGGAAAACAAAAAGAACCGTCAAGTGTTTTTTTTTTTAATGACTGCTATAGAAGGTTTGTTTCACAAGGTTCTGTCAAAATATGCGGTTTAGCTCTGTCTTCAATTCACAGGAAAATTATGTTATTCAAAAAAAGATGCAGAAAAGTGTAGGTCGGGTACGCGCCGTAGATTTTTCGTGAAAACTTCCTGATTAAATCATAACAATTGTTTTGTATTAATATGAAAGTTAATCGCCAGTATCTTTAATTCAGTAGATACATAGAGTAGTATAACAGTTACAGAATATATAAATTACAAATTTGTCGTATGTATCAGAGGTATGTGGTAGCTAAAGTAACACATGTACACTTCATTGTTTTATTTGTTTTCGACGCTGCCGTAGTTCTCGCATTTGTTCGGCCCTGGACTTTTTAGGTTTATTGGCTTTCTTTTGACGCTTAATTCTTCTAATTTGCGTTGTCTATCATTCTTAGCATATTTGCGTCTCATATGAGACAAAATGTTTATTTCCCAACAGTTTACAGACACAAGTGTCTATAAACTGTTGCGCAATTTTGTCTACCAGTATTTGCTAGGTTTAAGGCCACAGTTCACCTGTCATGCATGTCTCTAGTGGATTTTGTAGTTAAAATTGTATTAACAAATTGATATTTCAATTGGCAAAAATCGAATTTTATCTTCAGTTTGATTTAAAATATTATGATATGAGAGGGAATTGTTGTTTTGCTGGTGCAGTGAGTGACTGAATAAACCCACTATTGTGGCTCACTGCGCTGAGCCGCCGCACACTGGATCAGGCCCGCGCGTATAGTCAGTTCTGAACGCGGTTTTATGCGGTTTTCCGAAGTCATCAAGAAGAATGCCGGGTAGGTCCTAAGTCTCTGTCTCACGAGCTACACATTTCATGAACAACAAATACATTTATCACACGCTGAACATAGATACACGTTTCGCCTACAGATGGCGACACTCCACTTCCTCCATTAATACTTAGTACGACCTGACAGTGGGAATAAATTTTAGGATTCAGCAAAGGTACGTGACCGGATAGCTATAATCCGAGATTTAACGATGCCACCAGTGAATAAAACTTATCAAAAGACAGGCGACCCCACAAGATTGGTAAACAGGTTGTAATATCCCTTGGTGACGGTAAATTTATGCGTGTGAATTCCACGTTTCTTTGGCATCGGCGAGAGCCAGGTGACTCATACCTGCGCTGAAAGACCCAACGATTTATGGCAGGCCGTAAAGTTAAAAGCTTTACGCATTGAATGAAATTCAAAGGACAGTATAGGGACTGTGCCGAAATGAGGATTTCCTGGTACAGTAGAAAGTTGAAACTAGAGAAACGATGCTTCGGAGAAAAAGTCAGGTTTTAGGACACCTCTGTTGGGAACCAGCAAATCAAACTGTGTTACGAACTTTTAGAAACCATAAGTTTTTTATGTTGCATGAGGAGCGCCAATGGAGAGAGTGGACGACCCGCCAAACGCTGCGACTTGCTGAAATTTCCCGCGTTTGCTAAAACTCGGGAGCCTGCAAGTTTTCAACGGAGCGAACAAGCGGGAAGAAGACATTCTGTTTCTGGCCAGCAAACAATCCGCGCCGGCGCACCCCGGGAGATCGCCGGACAGGTTACTCCACTACCTGCGGGGAGCCAACTCGCCAAGTGGACGTTACCAAGTGACCTTCTGCCCAGCTGATCAACTCATCTGCTACGGTAAAGAACGCCGACGATGTATAGACACTCTTGCGTCATTCAACCCTAGGCAACGCTCTGAGATGAGAATCATGCTCTAAATTGTTCAAAAGAAACTTTTAATATTCAGTTCTGTTCAATAAACCAATCAATTTTATATTGAAAGAAAATAATAGGTGTTGTAAACCCTGCTTTCAATAACTTCCT